>PGCI01000045.1:0-404144 GCA_002873125.1 Puccinia coronata f. sp. avenae
GTGTATGTGTGTGATGGAGATGTGTTAAGATGACGATGGTTGGGAGCTGACGCTACTACCAAGGATGGATGATGATGAAGGTAATGAGTTTTGGGAGCTGACGCTACAACCAAGGATGGATGAAGGATGATGGTTTGTAGTGCAAAATGAGTTTTTGGGAGCTGACGCTACTACCAAGGATGGGTCAAGATGAGTTGTTATGGGTAAATGATGATGTTGTTATTGTTGATGATGATTCCTTAAAACCTCAATATTGGGTGGCTTATAATGAGGAGTGACCAGTGTTATTATACTATGGGGGATAGTGAACAATATCTGTGGATGATGAGTGAAGTGATGATATATTCTGATGGTAGAATCTGGTGAGGGAGGGGGGGGAAAAACACCTGGAGGAGAGCCTCTTTTATATTGAAATCCTGACAAATGGGGGGTGGTCAACTTGTGGTTGGAACAATTGGTCATGGAACACAGTGGAACAACAATTGATGACTAATCACAGCTGACATGTGGTTGATGGAAACAAATGGAACAATGGAACAAGTGAAATGTGTGTGACTTGTGGTTCTGAACCTGATGGAACTTTCCATGAGAGTTGTGGGCCTAAGTGGGGTGGAACATCCTAGAAAAGGGGTTACCTGGGCCTAGTGGTTGAGTTGTGGATGGGGTTTTTGTGTGATAGCCTTGTGAAAGCGCCGCGTAACTATGAATAACTGGAATAAACTCGGGTCTAGGAGCTAATATTGGCCATAACTATTGATCCAAGCATCTAACAGAGATTCCGTGAGTTGTTCCCTAGGATCAATTTGCCTGAAGAATGTTTTCCTGGAACAATCTATGGGGTTTTGAAGGTTTTGTATTTTGATGACTGTAGTAGGGATTAAGGTTTAGGTGACGGAGTATGTTGATTTGTTGATACTTCCTGATCCAGTTGAGTGGTGATAAACCTGTGAGTTGTTTTCTAGAGTGAATTTTGCCGTAGATTCTGATTCTTCAATAATATCCGGGGATTTCTGAGTGGATATAAGAGAAAAAAATGAGAAAGGGAAAAGAGATAGAAAAGAAATAAGAGAAATATAAAAGAAGATTGATGAGAAAACTGAGAAGGAAAAAATTGAAAATTTGTGTCATATTTGGAACACCACACCGCATCCAATAAAAACTTGGATGTGGCCATCCAGTCCAGCTTTTCTGGCACTGCCAGAATCATTCTGGAGGGTCCAGAACCCCTTGAGGATCATTCTGAAAGGGCCAGAATCCCTCCAGAAGGCCAGAATTGTTCCAGTATTATTCTGGAGGGGCCAGAAGCCCTCAGGGGGGGGGGCTGCACCCCCTGAAGAAATCCTTCTGGAGGGGTTCTGGCCCCTGTGGAATGATTCTGGAGGGGGTCTGGCCCCGTCAGAATGATTATGGAGGGGTTCTGGCTCCTTCTGAATGATTCTGGAGGTGGTCTGGCCCCTTCAGAATGATTACAGAGGGGTTCTGGCCCCTTCAGAATGACTATGGAGGAGTTCTGGCCCCTTCAGATTGATTATGGATGGGTTCTGGCCCCTCTGGAAGGATTCTGGAGGGATTCCGGGGATGGTTGTTGCAGGATTCTGGCCCCTCCAGAAAATCCTGGAGGGGTTCTGGCCCCTCCAGAAAATCCTGGAGTGGTTCTGGCCCCTCCAGAATGATTCTGGAGGGGTTCTGGCCCCTCCAGAATGATTCTTGAAGGGTTTGGTTCTGCCCCCTCCAGAATAAATATGGCGGAGTTTTGGCCACTGCAGAATCATTGTGGGAGGGTTCTGGCCCCTGAAGAGTGTTCTGGAGGTGTGTTTACACCTCCAGAAGTATTCTGGAGGTGTGTTTACACCTCCAGAAGTATTCTGGAGGTGTGTTTACACCTCCAGAAGTATTCTGGAGGTGTGTTTACACCTCCAGAAGTATTCTGGAGGTGTGTTTACACCTCCAGAAGTATTCTGGAGGTGTGTTTACACCTCCAGAAGTATTCTGGAGGTGTGTTTACACCTCCAGAAGTATTCTGGAGGTGTGTTTACACCTCCAGAAGTATTCTGGAGGTGTGTTTACACCTCCAGAAGTATTCTGGAGGTGTGTTTACACCTCCAGAAGTATTCTGGAGGTGTGTTTACACCTCCAGAAGTATTCTGGAGGTGTGTTTACACCTCCAGAAGTATTCTGGAGGTGTGTTTACACCTCCAGAAGTATTCTGGAGGTGTGTTTACACCTCCAGAAGTATTCTGGAGGTGTGTTTACACCTCCAGAAGTATTCTGGAGGTGTGTTTACACCTCCAGAAGTATTCTGGAGGTGTGTTTACACCTCCAGAAGTATTCTGGAGGTGTGTTTACACCTCCAGAAGTATTCTGGAGGTGTGTTTACACCTCCAGAAGTATTCTGGAGGTGTGTTTACACCTCCAGAAGTATTCTGGAGGTGTGTTTACACCTCCAGAAGTATTCTGGAGGTGTGTTTACACCTCCAGAAGTATTCTGGAGGTGTGTTTACACCTCCAGAAGTATTCTGGAGGTGTGTTTACACCTCCAGAAGTATTCTGGAGGTGTGTTTACACCTCCAGAAGTATTCTGGAGGTGTGTTTACACCTCCAGAAGTATTCTGGAGGTGTGTTTACACCTCCAGAAGTATTCTGGAGGTGTGTTTTACACCTCCAGAAGTATTCTGGAGGTGTGTTTACACCTCCAGAAGTATTCTGGAGGTGTGTTTACACCTCCAGAAGTATTCTGGAGGTGTGTTTACACCTCCAGAAGTATTCTGGAGGTGTGTTTACACCTCCAGAAGTATTCTGGAGGTGTGTTTACACCTCCAGAAGTATTCTGGAGGTGTGTTTACACCTCCAGAAGTATTCTGGAGGTGTGTTTACACCTCCAGAAGTATTCTGGAGGTGTGTTTACACCTCCAGAAGTATTCTGGAGGTGTGTTTACACCTCCAGAAGTATTCTGGAGGTGTGTTTACACCTCCAGAAGTATTCTGGAGGTGTGTTTACACCTCCAGAAGTATTCTGGAGGTGTGTTTACACCTCCAGAAGTATTCTGGAGGTGTGTTTACACCTCCAGAAGTATTCTGGAGGTGTGTTTACACCTCCAGAAGTATTCTGGAGGTGTGTTTACACCTCCAGAAGTATTCTGGAGGTGTGTTTACACCTCCAGAAGTATTCTGGAGGTGTGTTTACACCTCCAGAAGTATTCTGGAGGTGTGTTTACACCTCCAGAAGTATTCTGGAGGTGTGTTTACACCTCCAGAAGTATTCTGGAGGTGTGTTTACACCTCAGAAGTATTCTGGAGGTGTGTTTACACCTCCAGAAGTATTTTGGAGGTGTGTTTACACCTCCAGAAGTATTCTGGAGGTGTGTTTACACCTCCAGAAGTATTCTGGAGGTGTGTTTACACCTCCAGAAGTTTACACCTCCAGAAGCATTCTGGAGGTGTGAAAACACCTCCAGAAGTATTCTGGAGGTGTAAAAACACCTCCAGAAGTATTCTGGAGGTGTAAAAACACCTCCAGAAGTATTCTGGAGGTGTAAAAACACCTCCAGAAGTATTCTGGAGGTAAAAAACACCTCCAGAAGTATTCTGGAGGTGTAAAAACACCTCCAGAAGTATTCTGGAGGTGTAAAAACACCTCCAGAAGTATTCTGGAGGTGTAAAAACACCTCCAGAAGTATTCTGGAGGTGTAAAAACACCTCCAGAAGTATTCTGGAGGTGTAAAAACACCTCCAGAAGTATTCTGGAGGTGTAAAAACACCTCCAGAAGTATTCTGGAGGTGTAAAAACACCTCCAGAAGTATTCTGGAGGTGTAAAAACACCTCCAGAAGTATTCTGGAGGTGTAAAAACACCTCCAGAAGTATTCTGGAGGTGTAAAAACACCTCCAGAAGTATTCTGGAGGTGTAAAAACACCTCCAGAAGTATTCTGGAGGTGTAAAAACACCTCCAGAAGTATTCTGGAGGTGTAAAAACACCTCCAGAAGTATTCTGGAGGTGTAAAAACACCTCCAGAAGTATTCTGGAGGTGTAAAAACACCTCCAGAAGTATTCTGGAGGTGTAAAAACACCTCCAGAAGTATTCTGGAGGTGTAAAAACACCTCCAGAAGTATTCTGGAGGTGTAAAAACACCTCCAGAAGTATTCTGGAGGTGTAAAAACACCTCCAGAAGTATTCTGGAGGTGTAAAAACACCTCCAGAAGTATTCTGGAGGTGTAAAAACACCTCCAGAAGTATTCTGGAGGTGTAAAAACACCTCCAGAAGTATTCTGGAGGTGTAAAAACACCTCCAGAAGTATTCTGGAGGTGTAAAAACACCTCCAGAAGTATTCTGGAGGTGTAAAAACACCTCCAGAAGTATTCTGGAGGTGTAAAAACACCTCCAGAAGTATTCTGGAGGTGTAAAAACACCTCCAGAAGTATTCTGGAGGTGTAAAAACACCTCCAGAAGTATTCTGGAGGTGTAAAAACACCTCCAGAAGTATTCTGGAGGTGTAAAAACACCTCCAGAAGTATTCTGGAGGTGTAAAAACACCTCCAGAAGTATTCTGGAGGTGTAAAAACACCTCCAGAAGTATTCTGGAGGTGTAAAAACACCTCCAGAAGTATTCTGGAGGTGTAAAAACACCTCCAGAAGTATTCTGGAGGTGTAAAAACACCTCCAGAAGTATTCTGGAGGTGTAAAAACACCTCCAGAAGTATTCTGGAGGTGTAAAAACACCTCCAGAAGTATTCTGGAGGTGTAAAAACACCTCCAGAAGTATTCTGGAGGTGTAAAAACACCTCCAGAAGTATTCTGGAGGTGTAAAAACACCTCCAGAAGTATTCTGGAGGTGTAAAAACACCTCCAGAAGTATTCTGGAGGTGTAAAAACACCTCCAGAAGTATTCTGGAGGTGTAAAAACACCTCCAGAAGTATTCTGGAGGTGTAAAAACACCTCCAGAAGTATTCTGGAGGTGTAAAAACACCTCCAGAAGTATTCTGGAGGTGTAAAAACACCTCCAGAAGTATTCTGGAGGTGTAAAAACACCTCCAGAACTATTCTGGAGGTGTAAAAACACCTCCAGAAGTATTCTGGAGGTGTAAAAACACCTCCAGAAGTATTCTGGAGGTATTTTTTTTTCTGGAGGTGTAAACACACCTCCAGAATACTTCTGGAGGTGTAAACACTTGATGACCAATAAAAACTGGTCATCAAGATTCTTGATGATTTCTCTCTACCATCCCTCAAGAGAGTTGCTCTTGATGACTGGTCTGTACCGGTCATTGAGAGGAAATCTCTTGATGATTGAACCGTTCATCAAGAGTGTTCCTCTTGATGACCAGTTTGTACCAATCATTGAGAGGAAGTCTCTTGATGACTGGTTTACAAACCGGACATCAAGAGGGAGTCTCTTGATGACTGGTTTGTACCAGACATTGAGAGGGAGTCTCTCAATGACTGGTCTGTACTGGTCATTGAGAGGAAGTTGCTTGATGACCGGTACAAACCAGTCTTTGAGAGTGATGAGGAGTTGAGCTTGTTGAGGAGTAGTTGAGTGGAATGGATGAGATGATGGAGGCGCATATGATGCCAAATTCAAGTCAAGACCTGAATTTGCAATTTGGCTTGGGTTATGTGAGGAGCGTTGTCTGGGGTGATGTGAGGTATAGCATCATGGACCGCACCAAACACAAAATTTGCAAATGTTATAACCCGGTGAGTCCCTGTGATGTGCATCTCTAATTTCACATGATTATCACGCATACATAACAGGGGCGGCCAAACAGGGCCTAAGAGCATCCGCATCGGTTGGGAATTTTGACCGGATTAAGGGACTTAGCCCTTGCCCGCAACCGCACCGGGCCAGACTAGGCGTGGGTTAAACTAGCCTGGAGCTAGTTTTGGCGCTAGTGGGGGCTAGATTTAGCCCCCACTAGCCCTGGGGCTAAGCCGACATCATGCACTTATCAAGGTCACGCATGTCGCCTGCCATACAAAAGTATGCATGTAGAACTCACATGTGTATTAGTCATCACATCTAAACACATACCATACATTTACACCCCATTTTAACTCGCACCGATGGGGTTGCGCACCTGGACTAAGGCTAGTCTGGTGTTAACTCAATGGAATAAGGTAGCCTAAACCTCCGCAACCAATGCGGATGCTCTAAGATATTCAGCTTTGAACACCCTAACTTTTGAAAAATATTTATATTAGATTTCTATTATTATAACTCAGATAGTGAGGCTATCCAAATAATTCTGAAAAACATTAGGAATAATCTTCAAAAGCCGTTTATAATTTCTGCCTCAAACAAGTTCCAATGAAAGGCTATCATGAACCCCCCTGTATTTGTGCGTTAAAACTATAAATTCTTCAAATAGAATTTCTCAATTTCCTTCTGAAGAAACAGAGAAGTAGAAACATGAACACAGACAGGTCAATTTGCAGAAAGCAATTTTCAGGTGAATTTCTTTCATGAAGTTTTTTTGTGAGTCCACATTCCACCTTCCCCTGTTCGTTTTTCTATCATCTTGCAGGCACAGACGGGCACTGCCAGAAAATCTGGCTTGGATGGCTGCATCCGAGTTTATATTGGATGCGGCCATCCGATTCAAACTCGGGCGCGCACCACCGAGTGAACCACTGACCGATTCAAACTCGGTGGCCAAACGCCCGGGCTGCTGAGTTTGAATCAGTGAGCAATTCACTTGGTGGCGCGCGCCCAAGTTTGAATTGGATGGCCGCATCCGATATAAACTCGGATGCGGCCATCCGATCCAACTTTTCTGGCAGTGGGGACTGTGAAGAACTGGTGACGCGCACCAACCCAAAAACCCACAACACTTGTATGATCATAGCCCAAGCTTAACACAAGCCTTGCCTTTGGTTGCGGAACGCGGGGCGCGAGCAGCAAGCTGTCCTCAACCAGTGGAGGCTTGTGCCCTAAAGACTGATCCCCGCATGGGCAGTTTTTTTTTTGCCTATAATCACACTTTCTTGACGTATCCTCATCAGGATAGAACATCTATTTCTCATCAACTCCAGCCTACTGCAATTGTAATAGCTGGGATTCTTGGCCATCAGCCTGTTTTTTCAGTTTTTTATTTGTATTTTCTGATTGTTTATTGTGATTTTTTAAAAATCATGTCATGTTGTTGCAAGTTACCGTTGATTGTTATAATTCAACCGGTGTTTGCTCTTTTTTCATTTTCATTTTTCTTTAATTTGATTTACTGTAATACGAACCCATAATTCAATGGCTTGTTGGATAAGCCACAAAAGTTACCGAGATGATCGATCACCAATCATCTCAATGTTTGATTGTTGACTTGAAGAAACAGAAATACACATTGATTCCTTTGCCATTCAGCTTGCTTGTGCTGACCACCATCACCACCGCCGTCAAACATGTCCACCTCGCTGACTCCAGCTCAAATCGTTTCTTCAGACAAGGGATTGGATCATATGATCATCAATGGGGCGGCTGCGCAACTGTCTGGATCCAAGCAGCGGATTGCTTTGCCCAAAAAAATACTCGCATTGAGTCGCGACGAGCTCAAAGCCCATATCAGAGAAATGGCCAACGGTATATATGGAGACAAAGCAAAAGATGGACAGATCAATGCAGTGGCTTACTTGGTTCACTCTGAGCACACCTTTGTGCTAGCGGGTACTGGATTCGTCAAAACTCGAATTGCCAAGATATATTCAATGCTCTTCAAGCCTTACCAAAAGGCGGTTATTGTTGTATTAAACCCTTTTGACGCCCTGGGTGATAATCAGGTGCCGTGCCGATCAATTTCAAAACACGTTCAATTGCGCAATTGGATGGACACTGAAGTGATCTGGTTGCTTACTTACATACACATACATATAGGTTGAGGAAAAGAAAGCTGTCGGGATTGACAACAAGACAATTCAATTGATAAACCTGACAAAAGACACCTTGACCAAAAATGTGGCAACACAGATTATTCGAGGCAACTTTGCATTTATTTATGTTGTGAGTGTTTTGTAACACCCAATTCTGAGATGACCAGCCAGAAAAGTGAAACTAACCCTAGATGATTGCAATTCTATGTTCCCAAGTCCTGAGGCGTTTTTGAACAGCGAGTTGTTCAAAGGGATTTACTTCAATCCTACCTTTCAAAGCCATTTGGTTTCCGTGGTCGTTGAAAAGGCACGCATGATCTATATGTGGGGTCTAGTTGCTAGTGGAAAGATAAAAGGTGTAGCCTCTGACGCTAGACACGGTGATCGAGGTCTTTTTTATCCTAGTTATGGAAAACTTGGCAGCCGTCTAATGGCCACAAATGGAGCACCATTGCTCCTCATGTCGGCAACCTGTCCACCGGTAGCAATTGCCAGCATCCTTGACTCGCTCAGAATGCCTTTGCCACAAGCCCATTTCGTTCGGGCTGAGCTCACTTGTCCTGAAATCTGGATTTTGCAAATTCCGATGAAAAATTCACTAGCCTCTTGCGATGATCTGCTGCAGTTGTATTCTACAGAAGAACCATCCAACAACTCAATTGCACCAACGTTAATCTACTCCTGCACAATCAACCACTACAAGAAAATCTGCTTCAACTGCCATCAGTTGACATGCAGGCTAATCCCATCTTACTACCCCTTTTACTTCCAAGTTGATCCAAAACAACTTTTCTTGCACAGTCACTGTGCACAATGCACAGTTACTGTGCATTGAAGTTGTTTTGAAGTGTTTTTTGAGTAAGATTGAAGTAACAGCAGAAGTAAAAGCAAAGTAACTGCATGTCAACTGGTGGCAGTTGAAGCAGATTTTCTTGTAGTGAACCATACCTTGCAAGTGCTCAAAGTCATCCATGAGGCTCGTGGAATTTCAAAAGGTGAAGATGACGCCACAAGCTCCTTTGCATGTCAATACCATTCAAACAGTGGAAAACCGGACAAGAACGACATTGCGAAGCAATTTGTTGGTGGGGACTTCCCCATCATTTCCTGCACGATGGCATTGGGTCTAGGCGCAAATTGGAAGAGAGTTTGCTCAGTTGTTCATCTTGGCCGCAGGGATCCGTCTTAAATTGCTCAGGAAATAGGGAGGTGTGGGAGAGATGGAAAACCGGGACTTGCCGTGATTTTTGTTGTACCAAAAAGAAAGAACGGTAATAACACGATTGAATCCTTTGATGATGTGAAACTCCAATCCATTGACAATCGCATGGATGCTTTGGCCATTACTCCGGTGTGCCTCCGTGTTTTGTTTTCACTTGAAAATCTGTCAGCAACATTGCCTTAAATCTCAGTTGAAGGAAACAAAATCTTATCTGTCATGACTGCCTCCTTTGCTCTGAAAAAAATACAGACTAGGATATATTCCTCTCACCACTGAAGATCCAAATTATACTAGAGAAGTTGATTGGGAGATTGAAGAAAGATTTCCGAGATGCCTATGTTCCAATTGCGAGAAAGAAGGTTCAAATTGGTTAATTGAACACATGCGCCAGTTAAATTTAGGAAGTTTTGACAATATGATATCAGCTGCCCCAAAGGACGTTGACAATCTACCCGAAATTAGCTCACCCTTCACCCGACCAGCCAAAGAAACGTGGAAGAACCTCCCTTGCAATAAACCCTTGACAAGCATGCTAGAGAGTTTTGCGATTGGCCTTCTTGAGCGCTTTTATGCTTTCTATCACAAAGAGGAAAAGAAAGGGTTAGCCAAGTATGAACCAGAACTTTACTTCACAATTGAGCATGCACATGGAATCACCCAGAATTTAGATTGAGTCAACATGGACAATATCAAAAAAATAATTGGTGGCAAATTCATCTTGGGCCAAATGAAGATGATCCTTGACCACGTATTGTCATATGTTTCTGGTGATGCCTACAAAGAGTATTTAAAAAGTCAGCAAGACTGGAAAGATAACATTGTTCAAGAGATGAACCAACTAAAAGCGGAGAAAAATAAAGAAGAAGCCGACCGACTCAAAGAGATTTGATTACGAAAGGAATCGGCCCTTGCAATTCAGGTGGAAAAGGCCGATAAGAAGAGGATTGCAAGTGAGAATAAAGCTAGAGAATTGGATCGGAAGAGAATCAAAAAGACGAGTGATATGATTTGACTACAGGGTTTCAAGGATGAGGCTGCAAGGCTAGCCCGTGACAAGTTGATTGCGTCTTCTACCACACAGGGAAGAGACATCAACAATGATACTGGGAATCAAAGTGGATCCATCAATCCGTCTTTACTATAGGTTTGGTAACTTTCAAAATTGTGTGAGCCAAATATTTAATTTCATTCATATCATACAATGTAGCTAAAAAACTAAACAAACACACAGAGTGTCACAAAATGTATTGTTTCAATCTAAGTCATCAAAGATATTACTTACATGGAGCTCATTATAAGGGTCAAAGACTGTATCATCAAGGTTATTATCAGGTTATAGTCTGGTATATTTTCATTGAGATTTTCGGCAGTGGAATGGAAAGTGCGTTCAAGGAGAGTTGTAGAAGGATTGAAACAATTTAGCATCACACTTCCATTCAAGCCATCACCCTGCAATGCTAAAATTCCCAGGTGCTTGATGTTGTCTACTGGTTTGTGTGTGATTCCCAATTGAATAGCGGATCCATCGTGAATCGATTTTGAGACTGCAATTTGTAAAAAACCGTTGATTGCTTGTATCGAGATAATGTGTTTATGCTACTGATAATAAACTGCTGCACCACAGTCTTCTTTTATTAATTGTACGAGTCTTTGAAGCTAAGATCCATGAGTGCAAGTTGTTCAGTGAGATAAAACACACGTCCAAGTCAAGCAAGAGATGCAAGCAAAAGGAAGAACAAACCAGGGGAACATTTAATGAGAAAAAATCTTGTAGTCTTCTGCTATCGGAGCCAACACCATTGTGATCAAAAATACTTCAACAAATAGTTTTGCACCTCAAGAAAGCCATCTTTTGATGTAAAATGATCAGCGCGCCCACTTGGAGACATGAGGATTGAATGTTGAATGACATGCCGCATGCCCAGGGATAAAATTTTTGTAATGAGAAGAATTGTGCGTGTTAGGTGGATTGAATAATGATTGAGCCCTTTGATCCCTTGCAACATCACCAACCAACGCCGCCACATATTCAAAAGCCGTCTGATGTCACCAGCCTTCATGGCACAATCCGCCTCGATGATTGTTGCAAAATCACGAAGTCGAAGAAGCAGATTTTTCAGTTTAGGAGAAGACAATTTCAAGGCCTTCTCCAAAGCTTTGGGGCTGAAAAACCAATCGTAACATTTGTCAACCACCTCTTGTATCTCTTTTGACAAAAGCTTCATTTTTGTGTTTGAAAGGTTTGTTTGAGGTGCCCCCATAATGACCCTGCAGTTGTTTTAAATTTTGTCGCAGCAAAGTGGAAAAAATCAATCTATATTAACAACAAAATGCATCAATCACACTTGCAGTTTGAATCACAGTAAGCAATGTATCAGCTTCACCTCATGGACCTTCTGCATATTGGTAAGCATGAGAGTGAAATTGTTCTTGGCCAGAGGCCTGTCTGAAGGAATGCCAAGTGCTTCAAGGTTGCTCCAAGCGCCAAGGTCTTCTCTGTTTGATGTATCCCCAAAGTGCAACAGGTTAACCGCTTGCGATACGTTCCAAAGGGTATGCAAAGCGCCAAGAAGCATAAAAGTATTTGCCAGACTGCTTTTGACATGCCCGCTAGGTTTTTGTTGCAACCATAAACTTTCCAAATTGAGAACAGTCCCCAAATCGCCTTCTAAAATCTGCAGTTCCAAGTGGTATTTCTCTTCTGTCTGCAAGACTTGTCTGCCGGATGATGTCTTCCAGAACCTGGTCAATGCCCTCGGCCAAATTATTGGAAGCAATCATGAGTTTTAACATCTGTAGATTTGGTTTTTCAGCTTTAAGCTGATTGATTGGCGGCGGATCAAGAGGAATTGTTCCATTTTTATTGGTTTCCGTAGTTAGGTATCCAAGCATCACACGGGCGAGCTGGCTTTTGATAACTTGAGAGAAGTGGAGATTCTGTTCAAACGTTGGAATGAATATTGCCGGTGTGATTTCCATTGTTTCAGCCTGCTTAATCGCCTCTTTGTATCACTGAAGAGGAAAGTTGTCTGGATCAAAGCCTTCAAGGAGTTCTTTGTTGATAGTGTTGATATAGCCCCATTTTCCATGGAACATGTGGCTTGTATTCTCTGGCGAGATCACATGCTTCTTTTCCTAAAAATCAATGTTGTCGATGTAGATTAGAGGGGAGAGAGGCTTGCGTGAGGTGAGTGACATTGCTGATGCTAGAGATTCTTTAGCTTTTTTTCTGATGCTTGCCAGCGCTTTGTGGGCAGTGTTTTGAGACATGCATAAACCAATGTGGTGGAAATAACTGTGCATTTGTTCAGTAACTCCACACGCAAGGAAAACAACCAAGTTCCATACTTGCAGTGCATTGCACCTGCGATTATGACCAAACGCAATCATTGAAACCATAGTTTTTGCCATCTACATAATTCAACTCATCATGAGCAAAGAAATCATGGGGAAATTTGAAAGACAACACGTACCACTTTTGAGCGCTTCATCCTCTTCTCCACACGCGCACTTTCCAACTGAACTCGGCCGCATTCAACAGTGGGAGACTCGGATATGTCAAAATTCACTTCTTCTTCACTGTCATACGAGTGGTCTGAGTGGGAGTTGTTGTGATCATCCAAAGCGCTAGTTTTCTTGCCATATTCCAATTTACCATATATCAGATTATGGAGAAAAGGCATTTTTGACGTGATTGTATCCAACGGTGAAACCGATGCGCTACATGCATTGTATCGGCCAATACAGCGCATCGTAGCGGTGAGCCAATACAGACTTTCTGCAAAAGTGTGTATCGTATCGGCTCCCCGCTACGGTACCGATACATTGTAGCGGTTGAGCCGATACACAGATCTCAAAAAGCCTGTATTGTATTGCCATTTCGATGCGCTACCAATACAGTATTGGTGGTATCGGGTAAATTAAAATTAAAATTGATAAAAAATAGTAAAAAAAAACAATTGGCCTATTTTTTTTGGGATTTTTCTTTGTTTGTAGTATTAGTAGTTGGAACTAGTCTAGAAGTTACTGGTCTGTGCTTCTTTGCTTCGGCTTCCTCAGTAGCTAGGTTTACAACCGCCTGAGCTGATGGAAAATCCCCATATGCTTGATAACCTTGTTGCAACCACTGGTGTGAACTTACACTTCGCTCGATTGTCCTTGCCAACCAGCTACCTTGGTCACGTCCACATACATTGGCCGCCGCTGAAAAGCATTGCTCCACACTTGCCGAGGTGGCTGAGCAAGCCAGGTAGTCTTTTGCCATTGATGCTAATATTGGGAACTCAGTGTGATGATCCTGATATGAATAGTAACAATGTTAGTTAGTTGGCAGGCGGAATATTGGCTAATAAAGATGAAGAAAAAAACCTTCCACCACTTGAGACAGTTTTCGGCTTGATCCGTAGGAAGTTTGTATTTTCCTGATAGATAGGCGGCCAACTCGTCCTCTGGGGGTGCGACTGCAGCATCAGGGAAAAAGTTGACCGTCTTTTCCTGCCGACGTTGATTGATCGGTTGTGATGGGACTTCAACTGGAGGGCTAGATACTTTTTCCTCACCATCTAAATTTGCTTCTCTTTCCGCTTTTCAATTGTTGAAGGACTGCTCAAGGAGGTTTTTTGCTTGAGAGTAGCAAGAGGAAAACCAATGCTGGAACATCGATAAGCAATAGGAGGGATTCAAGATGGTGGAGAGGAGGATTGCATCACAATCAAGAGCTTCCTCTAGGTAGTTGTTTGTTTTCAATATCATCGTGCGGAGCATTAGTTTGAGTTCGGGTTCGGACGCCAACTCGCTCCTCTCTCTGAGAAAATCGACAAGACTTTTATATTCCCATATCATGAGGCACGCTGAAGAATGATTTCCCTCCATTTTCTTAGTGACAAAGTAGAATTCCTAAGATAGATAAAAAAAATTCATTTGTAAGTCAATCGCTATCGAAATGGAAAATTAGAAACTCACGCTAATTATCTCGTTCAGCTTGTTGACAATTTCCCACTCCCTTCGACTTATTTCCACATCTTTGAAGAACTTTTTCCCATCATCGTGATCATGTCGGTCTTTTTCATTATTGATTAGCTTATTGATAATACTTCGGCCCCGATAAGCCCGGTCCCTACTTTGCCACTTGATATTCCAACAAATACCATGCCCCGCAATTAGAGAGGGGCCATCGTAATCGAGTTTCTTTGACCACACACCAAACTCCGACCGTTTTGCAGCAGAGGATGTGGTTTGCTGAATCACCCAATCGACTTTTTTCAATACCTTTGAGATTGTTGAACAGGACCAAACATCTGGCTCCAAAGCTGGAGGTGGATCCTTGTTGACGACACTCTCGGCAGCAGATTCATCTGATGAGTGATCAGGCAGTTCCCTGTCTTCCTCATCGGAGGCAATGTCGTGGACTGATGCAGCTGTCTTGAGGCTCTCCTTGCCGTCGGGCTCCTCGGCAATCGAAGCAAGTTTGGGAACAAATCTGAGGGTCCCTTGCTTATCCTTAGTCAAGCCTTCCGTTCCCACATCAATTGCCTTGAGACCGGCATTGGGGATCAAGGCGAGCTTGTGGCAAAAGCATTGTATATGATTGCTCTTAAGGTTCATATCGGTACCGGTTTTCTTGCAAACAAGACGATCTACCTCAGTTGTCATCGTTTGGTTGTTTGAGCCTGAATCAGTCTTCTGGGCTATAATGTAATTGTTAAAGTAATAAAATGGAAACATTAGCCCTTTCACATGTTTACAGTTGAGTGGAGAGAAAACACTTATCTTGCTCTCAAGAGATGACTTGGTCAGGATGTTGGCAAATGGTAGAGCAAGGTATTTCCCCTTATGGGTCCATGAGATATATTTGAGTGATAGGTGGCATACTCGGAACACCCAATTGTTGTCAATGTAAGCTGCTTCAATGCCCATGAAGGCTTGTCGGTTTCCTTTAGTGGTTCAAACATCGTGGATCAAGGAAATTTTTGATTGGACCGACTATTTTGAAAATTGAATGATGACTGGTCAGATTGGGACGTACAATCAAGCAGGAAAGAGAGATTGACAATGCCAATGGACACACCTTCAATTTTTTCATTACCTTTTCCTTCAAGTTCAAGTAAAGACGCTAGGCCTCGCTCGCAGCCCAAGTACGAGAATAGATACCGACTCCCTTGCGAGAGTAGCCAAATGTGATTCCCAGAAGTCGATTGCTTATCCGATTCCAGGGAAGGGATGAAAAGATGAGCCACATTACGAGTATCTGGTTCAAGGTGCGGTTATCAAAAGAGCTGGATTGTATGAACTTTGCCATGACAGTGGAATCCTTCTCCTGTTCTTTTTTCGCGGCAGCTTGATCCTTGGCTGTGATTGGTAAGTTTGCCCCAGACTGGATCACACATTTTCTAGCAGGGCAGGCCGCACGAGTTGAATTTCCATCTTGGTGTAGCTTCAAGTTTTGCCAAGTATCATCGCCCTTCTTGTAGACTTTGGCACACCATTTGCATGTGTAGAAGAGCTTTGGTCCTTCAGTCTAGAAAGGGATCATTCAGAAATAGGTCAGAAGCATTGAATTGGTTAAACGTGTATATGAGAATGATCCATGAAAAGACTTGCCTGTCCTTCAGCTCGTTTAGGACTCTCAAACTAGTCATTCACATTGTCAAAGCCATCTACAGCTACGCCTTGAGTTTTCTGCAACGATTGTTTCTTAATCTTTTCATTATCCTTGTCTGAGTCCTGGGTCATATCCATAATGGAGACATCGGCATCGGATTGATTGTTAGAAGCGTTGTCTGAGTCTGATTCAATATCCACAGTGATGCGCCTTTTTTTGCGGTTTCTTGGCTTTGACTTATTGCTGACAAACTGGGAAGACAATGCGCCAGACGGGGCCATTTGTTTTGGAGGTTGTTTGGATTTGATAGGGGTTTTAATCTGAGAGGATTGGCCCTGGGCTTCAGATTCGGCACCAGAATTGTCCTCGTGATTATTGTTTTGACGGGTGAGTGATTGCCAACTGTCCTGATTGGGCCGAATAAAGCTGCTTTGAGACTTGACGGGGGTTATGATACGAGTACTTTGACGGGTTGGGACTCGGACGGAAGATGAGGGAGGCCGTGGTGCTGGAGACTGAGGGGCAGACATGTTGGAAGATTGAGCCATGGAGATTGCTCAGGGAAGCCCTGATGAGTGGAGAAAACATTAATGCGGCTGTGAAGCTCAGCCCAAACCTTCCCTGCTGCGGCGCAGTCCTATTTTGACAGTGCCTGACCAATACATGCCAATGTATTGGCAGGTGTATCGGCATCAAGCCTGCATCGTAGCGGCTATCCTGATGCATCAAAACCAAGAAAGCATGCATCGTATTGGTGGTACCGATGCATTGTTTTCAAAAAAGGTGCATCGCATCGGCCTGACAGACCGATACCGATGCACTGTATCGCCGATGCAAATCGCTGCGATACAGACCGATACTGCTACATTGCATCGCAGCGGTTTCACTGTTGACCTTGGGCAGGCCCAGTTGGCTGCTCGCACACATCTTGATGATGCGTTTGAGACTGATATGCCCAAGACGCCGGTGTCCTTCAAGGACGTGTTGAACGATTCCACCACATTTGGTGTCATCAAATTGGATTGCAAGGTGGAAGAAGAACGCATAGCCGGTGGTACAAAAACATGGGGAACGTTGCCAGGTTTGACAAGTGCCGGTATTTGCCACCGTCGATTGAGACAAAAGGATTGGAGGGTAAAGCCACAGGGAAAAGAAACCAATACATCACCACCGCCGCCCACGTTGATTTTTCCCCCACCGAGACGTAGACTTTCTGCTGAGAGGAGCGTGCATGCAGCGTCGGGACTGTAGTAGACTTTGTTGAGGGTGAGCCGCAATCATTGGTGTTGTGCGTATTTGCCTTGCATCGGTAGCACTACTTGGCATTGGGCGTCGAGGTCGGTGTCGAAGACTTGTTGGTGTTGGAGCTGCCATTGCCGGTCTGCCTGTTGTGGTTGTTGTTGTTGTTGCAACTGCATTGGTGAAACAAGGTAAGCTTGTTGTGGACGAGTAGTACGAGCTTGTCATTTGATACCTTGGTGTCACCCTTTGCCATGCGTAAGTTGATTTGTCGCACCACGTTGACAAAAGGAAAACCCTCCAGGTTAGGCAGGGAGATTTAGTAGAGCATGCCAAGGAAGGACTCCTTGGTCAACTGAAATCCGGACCTGTAAAGGTTCTTGACCATGTTCTTGAGTTTGCAGAAGTGGGTGTACACATTGGTTGACTTGTCAAGGTGATTGAACTTGGTATCAAGGATTTGCTGCATCATGGCGACGTGGGCAGTGCAGCTACGTTGGGTGAATGAGTTGGAGATTTGTTGAAAACCATCCAGGCCAGAAGGTGCACCGGCCACCCCAACTTCAAGGCTGTTGTCAATGGTGCCTATGAGCGCAGTCCGGAGGAGTATGTCTTTGGTCTCAGAAAGTCGGAGATCCGCGTCCGAAAGTGGGAAGCGGCATTGGAGTGTGCTTTCAAGGGCCTGTTGGACCATGACTAGCCAGGATTGATAGTTGGAACCGTCCACGAGCAGCTTAGGAACCAAGGGCAGTGCTTTGTATAGCTTGCTGGTATAGTCGGGTTTGCGCGGAGAGAAGGCTGGTTGTTCAGCGGGGATTTGGAGTTTTTGGAAGATGGTCATCTTCTGAATGAACTCATCGTCAAAGAAAGCAGCAACCAAATCCGGTGATGGTGCAGTCAATTTGGGGGGAGGTGGGTGATGGGTGTGCCCTAGATTTGGAGTAATCTTTGGGTTGTGCTTGGGGTCAGGCATTCCTGGAACAATGTTGATGGAGGGCGCCAACTTGGCCCGAAGCTTGTCAATGAGGACCTGATGCGAGTCATCCACGCCCTTGCTGAGATTATCAAAGAGATTTTTGATTTGAGCAGTCCCCGGCGTTTTCCCTGATGCGGAGGGCCGGGATGATGAGGACGGAAAAATTGGTTGGGAGGTGTGACGGTGAAGGGAGGAAGACCTCACATGCAAAGAGGACCCCACAGTCAAGGCAGGTCGTTCGCGTGATGATCCTCGATTATCCCCGGACATTGTCGCGTGATTAGGGTTGACGGCGCCACTTTTGGGAAAGTGCGCGCCTCCGGGCGCCTACCTGGCCCCTCCGGGGGCGCGCCAATGGCTGGTGTGGTGAGTGCGCGCCCCGGCGCAGTATCTAAGGCCCCAAAAGGGGCTTTAGGGGGTTAATTCACTTTTTACTTTTTTTCTTTGTGAGATTTGTTGGTGAAAATGGGTACCCCATTGGGTAACCCAAGTTTTGGTCCCCTATTTACCGGGGATTCCCCTGTCAGATTGACCCCCCAAACGGGTATCCCCGGCCGGGGAGCACTTTTTGTGGGGGTGCGCGCCCCTCTGGTTGTTTCAGGAAAGGTGCGCGCCGGGGGCGCGGGTGCAAGGCGCGCGCACATCGGCGCGCCCCAGGGGGTGGCGCCATCAACCCTACGCGTGATGAACACAAAAAAATTCTAGGCTAGCTGAATTGATTGCGGAGGTTTGTTTCCTACAATTGACTCTTTGAAAACTTACGGTAGTTTAGCAAGAAAGAGGGCTCATGACCTGTAAGCACTAGCCTTACACCTGAGATGTTGGTGAGACAAAAACAAGAAGAGTGGTATTTCAGAGTGAGTAAACATGAATGATGAAATAAATAAAAACCAAAAAACATGAAACAGAGAGATGAGAAACAAGAAACACGGAAGGAAAGGAAGTGATGACTTTACCTGAGATGTCGGTGAGACAAAAACAAGAAGAGTGAGGAAAAGAGAAATCACCGGCATCTCAGGGATGAGTCTTTTAGAGAGAGAAAAAACTCAACATAAGCATACAACATCTACGTATGCTAATAACGAGGAACCCTAACCATAACAGCCATGGGATGATGGTTTGCCATCTATGATCTAAGAGCATCCACCCCCGTGCGGGTAAATCTCTAGCTAAGCAACGAGCCCCGCGGGGCTCTGCAGCTACCCTACAGGCAGGCAGCCCCCCTTGGGGCTCGGCATCGGCTCGGTTTGAAGGCCGCGGCAGTTACGGAACGGCATCCAAACCCTCGTGATCCTCGGTAGCTTAAACTCAGAATTCCTCCCGACGCCAACACGCCATGGCTCACCTCCAAGGATTCGACTTGGACATTGAAGAAGAGGATTTCATCCGAGCACTCCTCAACAGAGTTGCCCGACCTCCAATCATCAGAAATCCGGACATCCCGAGAGCCGTCATAATGCGCAATTGCATCGAGGGCCACGCCAGATTGATGAACGACTACTTTGTTGCATCACCGGTGTACAACAACCGGATGTTTGAGCGCCGATTCCGCATGAGCAGGCACTTATTCAATCGCTTATGTGAAGACCTCCAACGCCATCATTGTTTCTGGCTTCTCAAGTCTGTCAGTACTTGTTTCTTTCTTCAATAGATGCCATCATTAATGTATTTTTTTTCTTCAGGATTGTTGCGGCCAGATTGGCCTGACACCTCATCAAAAGATAACGGCCGCCATTCGACAGCTAGCTTATGGGACATCTGCTGATTCGACCGATGAATACGTTTGTCTAGGGGAAACGACCGCTCTTTGTACACTCAAGTTCTTTTTAACTCACATTATCGAGATTTACGGCGCCGAGTACCTTCGAAAGCCGAACCGCAAAGAACTCACCTCCATCCTCAAAGAAAATGAAGAGAGAGGCTTCCCTGGCTGCAGTGGGAGTATAGATGGCATGCACTGGGCTTGGAAGAATTGCCCAGCTGGATGGGCTGGGCAATATAAAGGA
Source organism: Puccinia coronata f. sp. avenae (assembly GCA_002873125.1). NCBI lineage: Eukaryota > Fungi > Basidiomycota > Pucciniomycetes > Pucciniales > Pucciniaceae > Puccinia > Puccinia coronata. The sequence continues at coordinate 19,906 of PGCI01000045.1, forward strand.
AAAGAAAAAACAACGACAATTATACTTGAGGCTGTTGCATCCAAGAGCTTACGCATTTGGCATGCGTTCTTTGGCAGTCCTGGTGCCCTGAACGATATAAATGTACTCCGAAGAAGCAACCTGTTTGACAATCTACTTGCCGGATCTGAAGACGCAATCAACTTTGAGGTCAATGGACATCAATACACGACTGGATACTATCTTTGCGATAACATTTATCCGCCGTGGTCCACGTTGGTCCCATCAATCAAGCATCCTCAAGATGGAGCTTCAAGACACTTTGCCAAGATCCAAGAGGCCGCTTGGAAAGACATAGAACGCACCTTTGGCGTGCTTCAAGCAAGATGGCATATGCTCACGGTTGGCTGTCGGTTGTGGGAGAAAGAAGACGTGATCAGATTGATGCAGTGCTGTATCATCCTCCACAATATGATTGTGGAGGAACGATCACCCGACGACACATTCATGAATGACCTCAACCTATCAGCTGAGATCCTTCCAAACCACACCGATCCAAGGCTGGCTCACACTTCAGTGGCGTACATTCAAAACAATCAGAACCTTCACAACGAGTACACTCACGCTCAGTTGCAAGACGATCTGAAGATCCACAATTGGCTTCTCCGTGGTGACGAGGAAGTCTAGCAACTCGGAGTGTTTTTTTCTCATCTCTCTTCTATTTGGCGTCTTTTTTTGTTTAATAACTTTCGTATCATGTTCATTTTAGTCTTGTTGCAATAACATCATTTTTGATTGAAACATCCAAGTGAAATAACATGCTTTTCGATTGAAACACAACCAATTGAGAGAAAAAACTATATTTTTCTAATCCAAGAAGGGAAAAACAAACAAAGATAGAAGTTGTTTGCGTGCTGAGATTCTAAGATAGGGAAACGACTAATTAGACAACCATTTGCGCTTGATGTTCTTTTTCATCAATTTAAGGACCTCTCTGGTCTCGTCGTCTTCAAGGTCAACAAAGGACTCGCGTAACATCTTCAGCTCGTTCATCTGTGTTTCACTCTCCCGGCGAGACTTCTCGCTCATTCAATGATTCTCGTTGTACTGAATCTTTTTTTCCTCCAGGTTGAACTTTTTCTCTTCAATCTTCAATCTCTCTTTTGATATTTCGTTCTTCTCACGCATTATCTCGTTTCCCGTGATCATTGCCGCAACTCGATCTCTGGAAAGCTGAGTCAATTCTGCTGCTTGAGCACTTAATTCGTCGTCATTGGTACCTTCAAGCCGACGTTTCTTTGCAGCCTTTTGGCCCATGGGACGCATAATCGATGAAGCCGAGCGACTGCTAGGGGTGCAAATGCCGATGACAGTGGGTGTAGAAGGGGGATGACCGTTGTCTGTTTGATCAGAGGATGGGACCGGAGTGCTGATATCAGATGGGATCGGAGTGGTCAGATCATCTTGGTCTGGTCTCCACTTTGGCGCATTGCAAACCCTTTTCCAAGCAAGGACCGAGGTGAAAGCATTGCCTCGTGTCCGATCGGCATAGACAGTATGTGCCGTTGCCATCCAGTCGTCAGGGGATGACCCGCTTGGAGGGTTTCTCTCGATTGCGTTGTAAATCGAGGAGAACTTGAGCGTGGAAGTGTTCAAAGCGGTCCACCTGCAGTGAAGATTGTCAGTTATTTGATATGAAACAATAAGAATAAGGAGGAAAAGGTCTCACCGAGTCTTTATTTGGGCGGAGTCACGGTAATGGATCTTGCTGTGAGTGTTGAAGTAGGACTCCATCTTCTTGAAGAACATGGCACCGGTCTGGTTGACAGCAAACTCTGGCTGTTCACTGACATGAATCCACGTGATGGCAAGTTGTTCCTCCTCGCATGGGAGCCAGTTAGGGGCGCGTTTTTTCTTCGTTTGTTCAGGGGTGTTGGTGGGTGGGGTACCACTCTCAGTATCCATTTTGTTCAAGATTGAGTTGCTGTTGAGGATAGAGACAGAGGAGTGAGCTAGGTGTCAAGTGAAAGGCGAATTGATTCTGGTGGGGAACTTACGAGAGTCTAATATTTGGTCTCGCCAAGCTTAGCTAACGAGCCTCGGTAGGGGTTCGTAAAGTTACGAACGCCTACCGAGAATCGAGGAAAATGGTTTGTTGACGAGCCCTAACTAGGGCACGAGGGTGGGTGATACGGCCCAAAGTTGGGTAAACCCCCCTTACCGAGCGGCCTTACCGACACGGGGGTGGATGCTCTAACCAAGACAGAGAATTGAATATATTTTGAGATTAAAGCTTTTGATGTGAGTTATAATCTCTCCCTCGCAGTGGAAGTCGACATCTGAGTTCCGCTACTTTATCCTGGCTGGATTGAGAAGGATTAATGTGTATGCACCATCCCGATTCCAAACCTGTTTTATGTAAATGTTCTGGTCAGTGCTGGAAGAATCCACCGGAAGAACCAGGCGCCAGGCCCTGTGTGGTGGAGTGGTTGAACGAAGCACTGCCATACTGGGAGACTTAATCAGGGAAGCGCACATCATAGCTGATAGCCCTGTCCCATGCGTTCTGCATGGTTGCCTAAACCAACCGATCCCCTCGTTTGTAGCGCATGCCGCATCGTGGTGGACACAGTGACCTGTCGCCTCTGCCACGCCACGACAAGCTTGTTTGGCCTAAGCTTCGTTGATGCAGTACATATTTAAATATATATTGGAAACTTATACTTTATCGAGTCAACACGTTCACTTTTCATCGACCTTCACCTTCAAACGAACTGACGAAGTAGAATACAGCTTAGAAAAAAACACTTTCTTTCATCCTCTCCAGCAGCAAGAGATTTCCAACTCCAGAAGACCCGAACATGATGCGTAATTCCAATGAACACGAGCTTCGAGAAACGTTCTCTCGTGTCACGATCGATGATGAGGCTTCAAGGCAGGTGCTCAATAGCGCCTCCCATCATCAACCTCACCCAGCCAACTCCAATCGTCCAGCAGCTCAGCTTAAGCCTGATGATATCCTATCACAAAAATCCAACTCAACTGAACATGAAGACGACTCACGATCACTAACTAACCGATACCAGAAGGCGCTAGAACTCGGTGATCCCACTCTCTCATCATCTACCCGCACGACTAAGAGTCAGAACCTGAACACTAGGCAGAAACTCGTAGGCGTTGCCGCGGAGTTATTCAGTACTACCGACGATGAACAATTCGATTGGGATGAATCCGACGAGTCTGAATTCGATGAGGCAGAACGTGCGGAACGTCAGAAGCGTAAATTACGCGCCCAACACGAACATTTAGAACATGTTAACCACATTCGTCGCGCCAAACGACTCCGAAAGGTTTACCTCTTTTTCATGAGACTCTCCCGACTCACCAGAACGACCCTTTTACTTATCCTTGGCTGTAGTATCACTATTACGTTAAGTTTTTCCATCTTTCTTGACCTTCTCGTTTAAAAACACCTTCACTAACTCAATCTCAATCGCAATGGGATAAAAATGAACAAACTCCACAGGCCCTCAATCGTCGTAATACTCCGCTACCCCACCAATCCAGCTAAGCTTCACGTCTTAGTGTGGTCTATCTGGATGTCGCTCAACATTGCGCTCTCCTGTTTAATTTCTATTCTTGTGGACATATTTCCGGTGATTGCCATCAAGTTATCTTGTTTGATTTATGGATCTGCACCTGAGAAGTTAAAAACACAAGTTGAGCTATGGATGGGTGTACGGGCTTGGATAAAGATTGCATTAAACTTGACAGCGTGAGTGTCATGTCCTCATGAACCATCAGGCCAAGTTTCTTTGCCCTTCAAATACTCGAATATCTTACCTTTCTGTCTTACAGGTACTGGGCTGCCTTGCTAGTAATGTTCCTGCCCATGTTTCCTTTTCGTAATGATGCCCACCTTAGCTATTTTCACTGGGTAAAACGAGTATGTCGCTTCATTTGCTATAAAACCTTTTTCGCTTCATCAGCAAAGTAACCTTCATGTCATTCAGGTTACCGGTGCCCTCTTTGGTACAGGATTGGTCTTACTGGCAGAAAAGGTTGGTCAATTGACACATTGACTATCAATTTATACACCTCCTTGCTGAAAAAAAATTCATCTTTCTCCTTGTGATGGCCATTAGATCTTACTTCAAATTGTCAAGATAAACTTCCATAGGACTAGTCTCCAAGATAGATTAGAAGAAAACGACAAGGCTTTGGTAAATCGCAATTGAGCTCAACTAACTAACAAGATGCACAGAGCTTAACCTGGATCGCTAACTTTCAATATTTCCGTCTGTTGGTCCGATATGTGAACCACAGCGAGCTTTAGACAAATTAGCCGCCGCCAAAGATGCTGCCAAAATGCACAAGAAATCCACACCTTTTGGGTGGTCCGGCGTGGCAACTGGTCGCAACACTCCGGCCAGAATGCATGGCACTCAAACACCCCATCATGACAAGAAATCCAACAGGACACCCGGCTCAACCGTCGTAGACGTACCGATGGCTTCCATGGTCCCCCACACCAATTCCTCAGCTCTAGGGAGTAAGTTTCCACCCCCGTAATCCGTATCTACATGCGCTCCATTCTAATCTTGAGATCATGAACAGTTCCGGAAGGAGTTTCGGCAGCCCAACTCACAAGTCAGCTGAAAGCTGCAGCGCGGAAGAAGAAGATATCAGTCAATCTGTCTAACATGACGGATCAAATCACCAGCGTGATTGCACAAGCGACCCTCAAAGATAGCATGCATAATGCGGACCACAGGCTGGATGCGGCGACTCACTCTGCCAAGAAATTAGCCAGGAAATTGTTTGAAGGGCTGGACGAGGATAAAGGCGGGGTCCTGACACGAGATGAATTTGAGCCCTACTTTAAGAACCGAGCGGAGGCGATCGAAGCATTCAAAGTGTTTGATAAAGATGGAAACGGAGACATCGACCGTAAAGAAATGCGCAATGCCGTGTCGCGGATCTACCGGGAAAGAAGAGCTTTGGCGACGAGTCTAAAAGTAGGCATTCCACCCGCAGTAGGGATGGCCGTTTGTACACTTGATGCTGATTTTCTCTTGACTTTTAGGACATGTCATCTGCAGTCTCAAAATTAGATGGGTGAATACCTCTATTCCCTTTCGTTCATTGATTGAAAGCGTGTTGCTCATGTCCATCAGTTCTTGATGGCAATCTGATGTATTTTGTAGAGTCTTACTCGGGCTGTCATCCTTGGTCATTATCTTCATTTGGCTATTTGTATTTAACCCCGTAGGAACAACCGCTCAGCTTATTCCAATGGCAACCATCATTCTCGGGTTTTCCTTTGGTGAGTAACGCTTTGATTCATTTTGCTTTTCAGACCTCCCTCACCTAGGAGGATATTTCGATTTGTCTGTATGCCTATAGTATTTGGAAATGCGGCTAAGAATCTGTTTGAGGTATGTATCGAAAACACAAGGGCTTCTTCATGAAGGCTATATTAACGATTCAACCTCTGGTTTTTTATCATATCCCCTCTTTCGTAACAGAGTATGCTCTTCATCTTCAGCATCCATCCGTACGATGTAGGGGACTTGATTTTTATCGGTAAGAATTAGCAAACAGCTGCTGTGCTCATTTCCGACGTACATAATGGTACTGATCTCGTGTCTGCTTACTCGCGCACCCGATTCTAGACGATTCGCCCATGTTTGTCCTTGAGTTTGGGCTCTTCTCGACCACCTTCCAGCGTTGTGATGGGCAAGTGATTGTGGCCCCCAACTCGGTCCTTTTTGGGAAGAAACACATTCTCAATGTCCGCCGTAGCGGGCCCATGTGGGAAGTGGTGCGTGCATCTCACATTGAACTCTCCTTTAACGTATCCTTCCCGCCAGCTCATCTTTGACGTGTTGTCATCTGGTTTGGTTTTTTTAAGACCAATGTTATGGTTAGCTTCGATACACCTTTAGACATCTTGCACGAATTCAGGACTCGCTTGCGCCAATTCGTTACAGACCATCCCCGCGAATGGAAAGGAGGGTAAGTATTTTTTGTCTGCGTAACATTGCTGAGAGAATGTTGTTTGGTTCCATATCCCTGACATACCTTTTGATTATCAGATTGGATGTCAACATCGATTTCATGCAGAACCAGAACTTGATCCAGTTTAGTGATACTCCATCTGTTACCAGCCACAATTGCACGACGTTTGACTGATTGTTGCAAAACATTTATTTTCCTTAGATTGATTGTCGCCATGGAACATAAGAGCAACTGGCAAGATTGGGGAGCCCGATGGGATCGACGTACTTCACTGATGAAGGTAAGTCACAATGGTAAGATGAGACCGAGTACATGTTCCTGATATATTGTTCAATTCAGGAGATGAAGCGGATCATGGATCAGTTGAATATGACCTACAAGCTTCCTATCCAAGTCAGTCAAAGGTTGTTGATTTTAAACCAAATGCAGCACACTAACCTGCCTTGCTTCCTCAGCCTGTGTCGTTTGCTTCGCGGGAGGCCAACTCGTCCAAGCGATTCTTGAACTCATCACAGCGCTCGCCTCTCAGCATGAGACCATCTCCCTCCAATCCTAACCCGCCCTGCTTGAGCACTGCCTCTCGTTCAGACTCGAACGACCAGTCGCGTTGGAACCCTGGAGCTTTCCCCTCCTTGGGCATTCAGCCCCATAGACTGCTATAGGTCTTTCATTGAGACCCTCGCGTTGGGGGTCTGGATATCCCCGAAGCTAGGCTTCACTTATTCTTTCCAGTTATCTATCGTTTTCTTTTTGTCACATATATCTCTGCTCGCTCGGAAGCAGTGAGACTTGCTCATTCGAAGGTGTATCCCTGTTCAATCTCCTGATTTGGAATTCTTCCTCTTTAGTTTTTCGTCCACCACTTGTATACACTCTTTCTTTTTCAAATATGTGTGGAATCTTGACAAGCCACTTTCAGTCCCTCCAGAATCCGCCATACCTTTGCCCCAACTTTTTCACCCGTGACGGCTGTGCCCCTAGAACGGTACCATCTCTCCCCTTGCAAGGGTACTGTTTTTTTCACTAGTACAGCTGGCCTCACCAGTCCTGAAAGATGCCTGTGACCCACACCACAAGAGGGGTGAATAGAGCCTCATTTAGAAGGCTCAGAAAAAATGGTTCCTCATGTAAAAGGTGCAGAAAAACTGGCTGTGAAATTTCTAAACATGGCAAGCAGCTTTATGAATCTATAACTGAAGATAAACAATGACAAATCAAATTTTTCTTGGTTAAAAGTGAAATCACAAAGTACTCTGTGATGTCACTTGTATGCAAGCAAAACTTGATTTGTTGCGGTGATGAAGTGTGGGAAATCAGAAGACGCTATTCATGATATATAAGAGAAAACAGATGACCAATAAAAAGATCATCTAGTGTAAAGAAAAATTATCAACAGTATTTCTAAAAAGATAAAATGAATTGAAAATGAATGATGATATGATGATGAAAAATGTATTATAGAGGTCAGACTTAGACTAATTTTGAGAATGTAGCAACAGTTAGTCTAGATGTCATTTCAACCATTAAATCATCATATAAAACTTCAATTGATAAAATAGATCATTGGCTGCGTAGATAATATCAATGGTAGATCAAGATGATTTATAAAGATGAAGAATCCAATGAATGACAGCGGATTTCACGCTTCTTCGCCATGTTCAGTGTAATACTTCGTAATACTTTTGATATCTTCAGGGGTTAAGTTTTCTCTTATATAATTGATTTGTTCTGAAGTTTCTGTCATCAATACCAATTGTCTACTAAGATTTACCTTTGCAATATCCCCCTGCTGCATCAATAGCTCTAGATTATGTTCACCTTCATTGATCCCAAGTTTTTCATAAGGAAAATCTTTCATTGACTTTGAGATATCTTCATTGTCTTGCAAATAATGCCATGGTTTTAAAAGCTGAAGCTGATATTCATCTGTTTCTGTTGGGCCTGGTATTCAAATGGGTTAAAGTCATTTTGAGTGGTATGATCAGTTAGCTAGAAAAGCTTTGTTCAAGTTCATTGCCGATGACTCACTCTTCATCACCTCCACTAGCTCCTTATAGAGATGTGTATTCTCAACCATCTTGATTGCTCTTTGTGTTCCCCCCGTACTACCGAAAAGATTAGAGAGTGTGGATTCATTCTCATCAATTGAAGCTAGCAAATTTTTATATTCCTGAACAGCAGATGAATCTTTGAGTTCTCGAAGATTATGGAGTCGGTGAAATTTTGCCATTTCAGCTAGATCATTCTGGAGATCCGTTAGATGAACCCAACGATTGTCAACTAAAGCCTCGTCGGCCACTCCTGTTTTTCTCACATATTACTTGAATTTGAGTCTAACTAAAGGTGCCAGATAATTTTTAGGTCCCGTGAAACCAAGAAATTTGCTGAGATACTTTTTTGTGGAGGGCAAATGATCTCTGAGAACTGCACGTTAAAAAATCAGCACATCAAAAAAAAAAAAGCAGACATAAATTGACATTTCAACTCACTTTTTCGATCAATGGCTAAAGCCTCAGAATTGATAGTGGCCAGTCTCTTTCCAAGAACTTCGAGGGGACTTAAACCATCTTTGATAGGCGGAAGGATTGGTCGGATGTTTTCAGAAATTTCTTCGCCAGTTTTAACAATCTGGTGTTCAATATCTCGGAATTCTTTCACCAGTGGTATTGATTTATCGAGGGATGATTGTACTCGAGCATTCAAATTCCGATAGAAGGCTGGTTTATCTTCTTCTAGCTCAGCATGATCCCAGATAACTTCTAAAACCAGGTTATGAACCTTTTTATCCTGTAATTTGGAATTAAATAGCCTTGTAATTGCTTCCCACCAGGTTGAGATTACATGGCTAAATCTTGACCATGAGCCTGTCAATCTTGCCCAAACAATATCTGTTCAAGTCATTTTTTGGATGTTGTTTTATTGCCAAACAGTCAGAGATACAGAGAAAGCACCTCTTAGCTAAACACAATGACGGATACATAAGTTCTTACCTCTCAACTGCTTGATTGACTCAAAACCGGAGCGCATCCCACCTCTGATGGAATCCAGATGTTTATTCGAAATGGAGTTGGGAGGTGCTGGCTTGGATTCTGAACGAAGTAACTCATAGTCTGGAGCTTCTGAACGAAAGCTTCCTGAGCTAGTTGACCCAACATCTATAACACCGTTGAGGGACTCGCGTTGGTGAAAAACTGATCCGTCGCCCGAGAGGGCCTCCGCGCCGGATCAAATTACAGGAGTAACCTCCATGCGTTTGTGGATGGTATGTGGCATAGGGAGTGAATGTGATAAGTGAGTGACACATAATATGAGTAACAGATAGATAAAAAATGAGTGGAATGGTTGGGTTGAAATCATCATGAGAAGTATTGCTGATAAGAACAGTGGGATCAAAGAGAGTGGTCTAAATTTAATGTTGTTGGATAATGTGCAGAATTACCCAGTTGACGTGCAGATTCCAATAGATAACCTGATTGATACCCGTCGTCAGGCAACCCATCGTATACCCAGAGGAGTGTGCTATGGACTCCGTCAAGACAAACAACATACTATTCCTGACAGTAGTCAGACCCAAGCAGGTAACCCAATATAGCCAGCAGAGTGTATAACCCATTATATACCCAGAGGAGTGTGCTATGGACTCCGTCAAGACAAACAACATACTACTCCTGACAGTAGTCAGACCCAAGCAGGTAACCCAATATAGCCAGCAGAGTGTATAACCCATTATATACCCAGAGGAGTGTGCTATGGACTCCGTCAAGACAAACAACATATTGTATTTCTCAAAAAGCTTGGACGCTTTGCTGGAAAATGATTTTTACTCAAGCTTTTACCAGTCATAGTTATGGGGTATTGGGTAGCCCAGTGGATTGACGGGCCAAGATTACAATGGTTGTAACCATTTTCCAGTCATCAAAATATGAAACTAATACTACTCCTGACAGTAGTCAGACCCAAGCAGGTAACCCAATCTAGCCAGCAGAGTGTGCTATGGACTCCGTCTAGACAAACTAGCATACACAACCAAGAAGATGAGATTATTGGTACCAAATGTTGGTTAGATTGAGAAAACATAATATATTGTATCAAGCGTATCAAGAAAGGAGTCATCGAAGCCAGATGATCACCCTGCCGCTGTATCGTTTAATGGTCGTCCTGATGAGGGTCGAGCATGCCGTCTCACCAAGGGTGCAAATATAACCAAGCAGAAGTGCACTAGTTTCGCCCCCGTCCTTGACCGCCATTAATGCATCCAACCGGGTGTGCAATGCGCTGGCTGCTACAATGTGTGGCATCGCACAACGAGACGCGGGCGCTGTTCTTGCAAGCGCATCTGCCGCTGTTCCTGTACCCGTTCCTGAACACGACGTCCAAGACGCGGCCGTTCGAGTATCTGCGTCTGACGTCGCTGGGCGTGATTGGGGCGCTGGTGAAGCAGAACGACAACTCGGAAGTGATCAACTTTTTACTCTCCACTGAGATCATCCCGCTCTGTCTCCGCATCATGGAAACCGGGTCCGAGCTCAGCAAGACCGTCGCCATCTTCATCGTCCAGAAAATCCTGCTCGACGAAATGGGCCTCGCCTACATCTGCCAGACCTACGAGCGCTTCTATGCCGTCGGAACCGTGCTTAGTAACATGGTCAACCAGCTCGTCGAAACTCAGGCCGTGAGACTCTTGAAACATGTCGTCAGGTGTTACTTGCGATTGAGCGACAACTTGCGGTAAGCCTTCTCTCCCCTCTCATCCTCATCTCAACCCCCCGAAAAAACTTTTGCCAATCATTGCCTCCGCGCGACCACAATTATTCAGAGCACGAGAGGCTCTGCGAGCTTGTTTACCAGAGCCGTTACGCGATACCACGTTCAGCCAGGTCTTGCAGGGGCGGAAAGCAAAAAAGTTCGCTGAAATTCAACCTTAACCCATACACACTCCCAACAATCTTGTTGGCATCGCGAGGACCGCATCCTTTCGCACCCTTGACGGAATGCAGAAGATTGGTCATAGCTCCATTTCCGTGGAGTTATGTACACATGAGCTACATGGGTTACTGGAATTCCGAGTCCCAGTGCACCAGACAGCGTTACAAGTTCACTCACCAGCAAGGACTTTGCAAAATGAAAATTCCCAGCTTGTCCAACTATGGAGTTTTATACAAAGGCCTTGCTTGAACCCCTCATGCACTGTCTCTCCCTTTCCTTTACAATCCAATCTTCATGCTTGATTTTTTGCTCTATTTGGCTGTGGCCTTCATCTTTGACTTACAAGTTCTTCAGTCCATATTTGTTTTGGTCGATGAGATTCAATGAGTCATGACTGCCCCTCTCTCCTCTTCTCTCTCAAGTCTTGGGTTGATCTTTCACACTTTTTTTTCTTCTCTTTTTGGTCATTGGATCATTGTGTGTTTTTTCCTCTTTGTACATAATGGTCACTGCGTGACTTGTGTAATTATCACAAAATTTTACAGAGGATCTTTGTTAATTACGGTGAACTTTTTTTCGTTTTTGCCACGCACCACCAGAACTCTTGACCTCTCTATATAGATATATATAAACGACATGATGAAGAAGTGCTCGATTGCGCTCTCATCCAGCATCATGCACATTTTGAGAACATGTCCAAACGAACGAGCTGGCCGGTCTCTCCGTAATTTTTTTTAGCATCTGCGTTCTGCTGGCCACTCCTCCTCCTCCTCCTCGCTCCCTCCCCTACGCCCACTCGTCTAACCTGCAGCGCTTTGTTTCTTGGGATACTTACTACTTGACCTCGGCCCAACTTTCTTATGCTTCCTGAATATGACCTGCTTCCCGCGTGGTGCTTGTGGAGAGAAGTGGTTTCAGAGCACGAAATCATCCCCGCACTGCATCCGCCCTATGTTTGTTTCCATAGTAATCTCCCATAATCCATCCCGTGCCTCCTCCAAAACACACTTATTAATGACAACTGCTTTTCTTCCCTTCCTCCTGTTTGCACCACACCACCACCACCACCACCATTGCTCTATTCTCGTTCCATCGGGCTTGTATGAACTAAATAAAATAAAATTATTACATGTTATCAGTGAACTAAGGCAGCAATTATAAACACGTATTTGAATAATTTTCCAACTCATTTTTGAAACTACTTGAAACAGATGTATCAAACCAAATGAAGCTACGTTTTAAATTACAAAAATCATCCAAACACAACACAAAATCACGGTCACTTATAAAGACCGGTCCACATTTTGGGTCAACCCAGTGTTGATCACCTGCCAGCCAAGCCAACTTGATCACTGAACTCAAGGTGAGCAGGCACAAACCGGCTCACCAAGACAACTCGGTGAAAGGGCAACAAACCGGCTCACCATGCCGAGACATATCCGTGAGCAGATACACAGCCGCGCGAGTTTGCAAGTTTTGACTACACAGCAGGACGGGTCCGACGTCATAATTGCAATTTGGGCGCGCTCATGCGACCCCGCAAAGCAAAACCGTTGCCCCAAGGGTCATATGGTCAACGGTCCCCCGCCGCGTCACCGAATCTTCAATGAGACAATACGCCAGCCGTCCCTGCACCTGCACACTGCGTCATGGGGACCTTTTTTTTAAAAAAAAAAAAAAAGATTGCGAGCGGATCACCATCCAATCCGCCCGGAGTGGTTTGCATCAGGGGGCACGGCCGACAAAAGAACAACCACCAGGCTTGAACCCACAACCTGCGAGTCTGGCCTGGGGCTACTTGTTAACCAGGCCATGATCATCTACTGCTGCACTACATGACATTTACCAGCCAATCGGCTGTAGTGAGTAGAGTCCTGCGATCAGACACCCTTCCACTAAATTTTTTGATTAAGTGTTTTAATTTTCTAAAAAAAAAATAAGTTGCTCTATTTTTGTGTATCTGGATCAGAATCTCAAAATTCATGCTACAGCATGATTTTTAACGCACCTGTTTATTGGTGAGCAAAGCGTCCCGGTGACGGCGGCAAAGGTGATGGCTGTGGTGACTTGTACGTCACTGTGGTCATATGACCTGCCGGCCCGCGGGCGCCCCAGTGACGCCTTTTAATGTGATGTTATTGGACAACGCAGTCCGAGCAACGGCGGGGGACGACGTGTGGCGGCAAACCAACCACACCGTCTGTGCAGCGTGGCCCCCACGATCATGGTGACGGTTCTGCCGGCGTGCTTGGGACGGCAGGGTTGTCACGTAGTCACATCACATCCCCATGAGGTCTCAATGACTGAACCGTCACAGGTGCGGCACCTGAGCTCGGAATTCGTCCCGCTGTGTACGCCCCCTGGATGATACACTCACTTTGGGGTCATGCAACTGGTTGGGCTGCCCCCACAACAGCACTAATTTTAACGTCACTATGACAGCACTACGGCCGCCTGCCTGATGCCTTGGGTCCTATCGGTGCCACCAAGCGGCCAATATGACGCCCCTCAAATCCGGTGGTCAGATTTCGGTCACCGCAGCCCGGCTCACTTGTAATTTTGTACTTTTCAAAGTGGGTCATACGTAAGCATTTTAAGTGAATCGCCTGAAAAGGCAATTCTCTTTTTGACTTTTTTTTTTTTGAAAAAAAAACCTTGTGTAGAAAATGAGTCAAGCAAGAGTCATAAACTGCTATGATTGGAGGACCTAAATTGAATTTTCTCTTTGACCCCCAGTGCGGTGTGTCCTAATGGTTGTGCCACTCTGCAACCAAGTTGGCTTTGGGGGCGCCTGTGTGCGCTGCAGGGGTTTGAGCCCCGTGGCCACAGGCTGCTTTTGTGGGTGCAGACCCTACCCACCTGTTTCTTACCAAAACAGTATGACACCCTTGTTGTCACAATGACGCTGACCCATGACCTGATGGGACGCCACGCAGGCGCCAACAAGACGGCTAAGCGCGGAGCCACTGTGACGTGTAACACTTCCGCGCACTTTGGATGCAACACCTCTGCGGAGTCATGGGGGCGTCCAAATCTTGCCCTTTGGCCGCGACAATTGGCCGGCTGTGTATAAACCTCCTCACCGAGTCAACTGTGAGCAGGTTGTTTAACCTGATCACCAAGGCTGTCTTGGTGAGAAGGCAAGAAACCTGCTCACTGAGGCTGTCTCGGCAAGCAGGCAAGAAACCTGCTCACCGAGTCAACTCAGAAGAAGCCTGTCTTGCCTGCTCACCAAGACAACTCGGTGAGCAAGTAACAAACCCACTCACCAAGACAACTCGGTGAGCATGTACCAAACCTGCTCACCAAGGCTGTCTTGGTGAGCAGATACAAACCTGCTCACCAAGGCTGTCTTGGTGAGCAGATACAAACCCTGTTCACCAAGGCTGTCTCGGTGAGCAGGTTTCTTGCCTGCTCACCAAGACAGCCTCAGTGAGCAGGTTTCTTGCCTGCTCACCAAGACAGCCTCAGTGAGCAGGTACAAGCCTGCTCACCCAGAAAACTTGGTGAGCAGGTTTCTTGCCTGCTCACCAAGACAGCTTGGTGAGCAAGCAGGTTTCTTGCCTGCTCACCGAGACAGCTCGGTGAGCAAGCAGGTTTCTTGCCTGCTCACCGAGACAGCTCGGTGAGCAAGCAGGTTTCTTGCCTGCTCACCGAGAGAACTTGGTGAGCAGGTTTCTTGCCTGCTCACCAAGACAACTCAGTGAGCAGTTAACAAACCGGCTCACCGAGGCTGTCTTGGTAAGCAGGCTTGTACCTGCTCACCAAGGCTGTCTCGGTGAGCAGGCAAGAAACCTGCTCACCAAGACAGCCTCGGTGAACAGGGTTTGTATCTGCTCACCAAGACAGCCTCGGTAAGCAAGCGAGTACCTGCTGACCAAGGCTGTCTCGGTGAGCAGGCAAGTACCTGCTCACCGAGGCTGTCTTGGTGAGCAGGTTTGTTACATGCTCACCAAGGATGTCTTGGTGAGCAGGTTTGTTACATTCTCACCGAGTTGACTTGGTGAGCAGGTTTACTACCTGCTCACCAAGGTTTCTTGTGTTAGCAGGTTTGTTCCCTGCTCACCAAGGTGTCTTGTGCAAGCAGGTTTGTTACCTGCTCACCAAGTTGCACTCTCGGTGAGCAGGGGAGTATGTATAAAGGTGACCAGCTTGTATGTATGTGTGTATTTTGTGTGTTGTTGGAGGCCCATTGTGTCCGGGTTGTAATCGCTTTTGAGTTTTTTTTATTATTTCAAACCAACCCTTAGGGGTGGTTTGAGATTTTTGAAATTTCAAAAGCACCTTAAAAAGAAGAAAAAGGGGACTGTGGAACAAGTTTCAAAAAAAATCTCAAAAGAGGTTCAAATGCTGTTTATAATTGCTGCCTAATCATCACCTATTATCCTTACCTCCTAAAATAATCCCAAAGAAAAGATGCTGTAACTTCTTCTGAATGTACATAATACAATCCCCTCAGCCCCTTGCTTGTTTGTTTCTTTTTTATCTCCCTTGCTTCTCAATCAAGAGTCACCATGCGTGCATGTGGCCCACCCGCCCTCCCTGGTGTGGCTACCAATTGGCTCACTACCCCCCGCCCCTTGTCATCATGGCTCTCTTTGGCTTTATTGTGTTGTTGTTGTTTTGTGTGTGTGGAAGATTCTCTCTTTTTTTTCTCTCTTTCAACCTGATTCATTATTTGTTGTTTCTTATGTTGGTTTGTGGTAAAAGAAATGCATACAAAGCATACACAGTGTCATTACACACCAAGGAACGATAAAATGTCAAATGTGTTAGGTTGTTGTGGATATGGGGAGGGAATCAGATGATGATTATTGACCTTTTCTGGTGTATGGAATACATATACATCTTTTACCTGGACTTGACAACAATCAACATTTCTGTAATTACATGTGTCAAAATTGAAAAGGTGATTTAAATTGCATTTCTTCCCTTTTTTTTTGCCTCAATTTAAATTGCATTCACGTGTTCTTTTTGGAAGTACATAAAGGTTATACAGAAGGTTCAAATTACTCTTTATCCTTTTTATGACCTTGTTTCTGCTTCCCTCTCATGGAAACTCAATGGATTCAATACAAACATGAAATTGACCATCTGTTTCTATTCCTCTCTTTCTTTCAGCTACATAGATATGTGCCACATGCTCTCTCCTCCTCAACAACAACCCCAGCTCTGGAAGTTCAACTATGTAGTGCCCATCTAGACCTCCCTCTCAATCCTCTTTCTCTTTGTTGTCTCAGGTTTGTTTCCAACAAACTTCTCACCCCACTTTCCTCCAAACCAATTGCAAAGGTGGGTGGCACAAGCTCTCAAACGTTTGTTTGTTTGTTTGTTTCTTCCATTGACTATCCAACCTGTTGCTGGACTATCTATCTGGTAGATTACACCACGGGTGCACTTTGGTGTCCCAGGGACAGAACACAAAATGATGTCCCAGAGAGGTGTGCTTATCATCCCTTTAAAATGGGATCCTCTGTCACCCAGGTTTATTTTGATGCCTTTTTAGTACCTAGGATAGGACTGCACGGCAACACTGCTGTCCCAGGGCCAAGTCTGCAATTTCAAACTGCACCCACAGGCACGGTGTATATGATACTCAATACATTTTCCAAGTAATTGATGGGGCCCCACACCTCAAGCCTGGTACAGCCATTAAAAGTCACCCCATGGTGATGGTATTGCATCAGATTGATGTATGGCTAATATAAACTATATGTAGTACAAGAACAAATGATGAGGGCACATATTGTGCTTACCACTTTACTTGAATGTTAGACAGTTTTGCCATCCTCTTCCCCACATATACAAAGCAAGACAAAATCAGGATTTTTTTTCATTCAACATGAATTGTTTCTAAAGAAATGGAAGAAACAAAGTTTTGATTTCTTCAAGTTAGATAGGTAAGATAAGGGGTAGGAGAAATTTACAAGTCATTTTTTACAAGTCATAAACCTTGCAAAGTGGATGCCCTGCAAAATTACTGACATGGGTCAGGAATGGCAATTTTACAGGGCTTCTCTTGCAAAGCTAGTCTTGTAAACAAAAGCCTTGCAAAAAATGCTTGTTCTTTTTCTGCATGGAGTCCTGGAACAGAAATTTACACTGCTGTATTGCCACACCATGCCACACTACCCCGCAATATTCTGTTCCAGCTGGCATGTAACTAAGAATACAGGGCTCTGGCATTACAAGCCAATGCAATGCATTCAAAGATACATGTAAAATTATTGTACTTGGCTTGTGGTTCTGAATTTTCCATAGCTTGGTTGCAGATTTGCACAACATATGTACAGTTGTGCAAGGCATTCTGCTGTAACAGTTTTGGGCTATGTCCAAAATTTTGGCCAAAAAATTTTCAATTTTCCTCTGTAAATCTGTGTCATAAAGCCATAATTTTGCTGAAAATTGCCCAAAAAATGGATAAAACCCTTTGAAATGCCAATATTCAATGAATGCAGGAATCAATACTATGCATTTAAAATGTCTCAAGTATGACTAAAAGCCCTCTAAGTACATTAATATGATTTTTTGTGCCCTCTTTACAGTGCATGTCTGAAATGTGACCATTCAAAAAAAAAAAAAAAAAAAGGACCGCTGGGCAGAAACCTTAGCGGACTTAAATTTAGAATGTACATGGTCTGAAATGCACAAAAATGTGGTCAACATGTTTGCATGGCCCTAGTCATGATTGAACATCCAGGCCGCGCATTCAAAAAAGTTTTGCAGGAAAGGTGTGACAGCGCAATGCCTTGCGCAACTGTACAAAGCTACACACTATTTCTCGGTGCCCCCCACCAGCAGCCTCTGAGGGATCAAGGATGCACAGGTCATGGAGGTGCCACCACCTTGATGAACCATGGTCATTGGTGTGTCAACACCTCCATGACTGGTCATTGAGCCAGTCATCAAGGTGTCAACACCACCATGACTAGTCATCAAGGTGTTAACACCCCCGGCGCGGCTGGTCAGAGGTGTCAATTACACTTCAATGACCGGGCATGGAGGTGTTGACACCTCCATGACCAGTCAGGGTCATTGAGGTGTTGACACCTCCATGACCAGTTATCGAGGTGTTGACACCTCCATGACCAGTCATCGAGGTGTTGACACCTCCATGACCAGTCATCAAGGTGTTGACACCTCCATGCCCGGTCACAGTCATCGAGGTGTTGACACCTCCATGACCGGTCACGGTCATCAAGGTGTTGACATCAAGTTGTCAACACCTCCATGACCGGTCACGGTCATTGAGGTGTCAACACCTCCATGACCGGTCACGGTCATTGAGGTGTCAACACCTCCATGACCGGTCACGGTCATTGAGGTGTCAACACCTCCATGACCGGTCACGGTCATTGAGGTGTCAACACCTCCATGACCGGTCACGGTCATTGAGGTGTCAACACCTCCATGACCGGTCACGGTCATTGAGGTGTCAACACCTCCATGACCGGTCACGGTCATTGAGATGTCAACACCTCCATGACCAGTCATGGTCATCGAGGTGTTGACACCTCGACCACCGGTCATCAAGGCGTTGACACCTTGATGACCGGTCATTGAGGTGTCAACACCTCAATGACCATGACCGGGTCATTGAGGTGTTGACACCTCGATGACCGGTCATCAAGGTGTCAACACCTCAATGACCGGCACCTTGATGACCGGTCATCAAGGTGTCAACACCTCAATGACCCGGTTATGGAGGTTTCAACACCTCCATGACCAGTCATGGTCATTGAGGTGTTGACACCTCTATGACCGGTCATGTTCATGGAGGTGTTGAAACCTCAATGACCCGGTCATGGAGGTGTTGACACCTTGATGACGGGTCATTGGAATGTTAACACCTCGATGACCAGTGTTGACACCTCCATGACCGGTCATGGAGGTGTCAACAACTTGATGGCCGGTCATGGAGGTATGTATACCTCAATGACTGGTCATGGAGGTGTGTAAACCTCAATGACTGGTCATGGAGGTGTGTAAACCTCGATGACTGGTTGTGGAGGTGTGTAAACCTCAATGACCAGTTGCACACCTCCATGACCGGTCATTGAGGTGTTTAACACCCCAATGGCCGGTCATGGAGGTCATCAAGGTGTGTATCATTTGACTCCCCATCAGCAGCTACCAGAGGCTGCAAGTGGGGGGTACCAATGCAGCAAAATATATTTGGGTGGTTTGATTGATCTCTATGGGATGAGATTATTCTGGATGAAATTGGGACATGGCTTGCAATTTTCATGATCTCATCCAGATATCTGGAAATTTACAGAGTGGGATTTTTTGCAAGGCTATAGCGTGCTAGCTTCAAGCCTTGCTTTTTTGCTTCCGTGTCTCCCTATGCTAGTTTTACTCAGCTTTTTCATTGCAAGGCTCATGCAATGCAAAAAATGGTTGGTAAAATTGGGGTGGATAGCTCTGTTGGCTGCTTTTACAGTGGTTTTTTTGCAAGGCTTCCTTTTACAAGGCTAGGGGAGCAAGGAAAGCCCTGTAAAATTCATGATTAGCACCATGTACAATGAATATTAATAGGCATTGCATTTGCAGGGCTTAAGCCTTGCAAAATATAAATTGTAAAATTCTATATCCTTGTAAGATAATGATATGGTAAGCACAATATTGTAATGAAATGTCTTTACCCAAAGGCAGATAAAATTGTGTAAGACTAGTGATAGATTAAACTTATTAACAGATAAAGATATAGGTAGTTAATCTTGATAAGTGATGTGTAATGTGATTCAACAATGAAGTACAAGAAGAAGAAGATAAGTTGATGTAGGTGATTCTGTTTAACAGAGAAAGACGGCTGGAAAAAATGCAAGTGAAAATAATTAGCTTAGATTAAATGAAAGGAAAGGAAAATATATTAATCTTCTTACGGATGGGATGGAAGATTGTCTTGATCAGTGTTATGTACAGACAACACTGTTTTACAATTGTTGCTGTAGTTGATTGATCTAAATATGATGATCAAAGAATGTTCTTATTAATATAGTCTTTTTAAGAATAGACAAAGGAAGCAACTTGTACTTGCAAAGTCACAGCTAGTATAATGATCTTTACAATTGTCACGAGTGAGAAAGTTTGAAGCACAATTAATGAGATTGATTGATCTAGTGAGCAAAAGTACAATTAGTTGTAAGTATCTAGTTGATGATCTTAGGAAGAAATGTACTTACAATGTGTTCTTGGTCTTATCATGTTGACTGGTATGATGATTGTAGATCATATGAGCTGGCTGTGTAAGCTTGGTTCTCTTTGCGTTATTGCTATTGCTCATGACTATTGAGCAGAAACTGAATAAGTATTTTATTCAGTTTTAAACCTTTTTATGAGCTAAAACTCACTTGGAAGGGGTTTCTTTACATACAGAGCTTCCAGTTGAAGGAATGGAATTCCAACAGTTTCTACCACATCCTCATATTAAGCTGTAGTTAAATGCAGTCCATGAATCAGTAGCATAGCAAACTGATACATTCCAAACCTCAATTTACAGAAACATTTAAATTGGGATACATAGTGTCCAGGATTAGCTCACTGCAAACAGAACATACATATTTTTGGAATTTGCAGTTTTTTTTTTTTTTGGAGGAAGGGGGCATACATAGAACAGGGGGTTAATCTTGATATACTAACACAAGATCCTAGTTTGCACAACAAACAAAGATAGTCAGTCTCCCTCTACATGTGAGCCCGCACTGGTATCTCCTGTTAACATGTTCTCTTGGCAGCAAGAGCCACCGCTCTTTAGTGGCGTGGATAAGATATCCTACATAGTAGACTTCCTCCAAAAAAAGTCGCATTCACAAATCCAAACATTTTACAAGCACTGATAGCAAAAAAAAAGGTAACAATACCTTAGAAGTACAACAATATATCGGGATTGGAGCGAAAAAAAAAAAAAAAAAAAAAAACAGCGTAGACTACCAAGAAAACAAAGGTTGGGAGAGGTGTTTTGGATTCCTGCGGCACGGATGATCGGGGGGTTTTTTCTTCTTGAAGAAGATCAAGTACGGAGAAGTGGATGGAGAGCTCCGTGACGGAATATTTTTGGATGAGTCTTGTGGTAGAGCAGATGCCGGATGCAAGCAAGCATATATGTATGTATGTAGGCTAGCTTAGGAGACAGGTGTGAAGGAGGAGTTTGCATCGACGGTTCGGTATCGCGGCGTAGGTTGAGAATGGCGTTTCAAGATAAGCGCCGGTCGGCGATACACGCAACGGCGCACGGTTGTTTGGTGATCGAGATGATGATGATGATGGTGGTGGTGGAGTGTCGGGGATGGAGCCGACGAGTTCTCGGCGAGTTTTCGTGCGGCCAAGCGCCGCTGGCGCAACGAGGAGCGTTCCAGCTCGAGCCGCAGATGAGGGGGTGAGTGACTGGCACTGTACATCCATTTAGAAGAGAGTCAAGGGAAGCAGATTAAATGACAAGGAAAAAAAACGACTTCAACGAATTGAGAAGGTTGAGCCGCAGAGAGAGAGACAGAAACTTACTCTTGGTGGCATCCACTTTCGAAATGGTCCCAGACCCCCAGGTGATCTTTGCACGTAAGCAGTTCTCTCGGCAGCGGGGCATAGTTCCGAGGCGGGATCGGGGGCGGTGATTTTAAGGACAGACGTGAGGGGCGAGCTGTGTCTCCGGCCCATGAATGGTGGGCAACATGGATGGGGGAGGCTGCATCCTTGCCTGGATGACGATGTTCTTGGTATGGACTGTACGACGATGGCATGTTGTTGCTGAGATCGGAAAAAAAACAAATCAACCGTGCAATTCGTGGTGTCGGATGGAGCCGCGAGTACTGGATTGGATAACCTGAGGTGAGTCCGGGCAAGGAATTGTCCCTCGTCAAGATGAGGTTTTTTTTTTTTGATTAGTTTGCTGGAGGCACACGAACAAGTGAGCTCAATGTGCTGGAAAACAATTGGGGAATGAGGTGAAGCGCCTGTGAAGGACCAGAGGGATGATAATGCTTGTGATTTTTTTTTTTGAAAAAAAAGGCGTTGGATGGGTAAGCAGTTGAAGAATAGACGATAGACTGGAGGCAGATTCCTAGGAGCTGGCTGAGGAAAAGCGCCGGGGCATGTGAGTTAGCCTTTAGGAGGGGCAATATGTAGTGTGCAAGGGCGGGTGATAGCGGGTAATTCCTGGTGTGTGTTTTTTAGATACATAAATAGATTAATGCGGATGGGTAATACGCTTGATTATGTAGGGAGGTGCTCATGCAAGGGGTGCGAGTGAGTCGGGTATTTTAGCGTGTCGACGACTACATGCCAACGGCCTTGCATGAGGGAGGCAGCTCATGGCAGAAGGTCAGGGAAGTGGATGGATGGATGGATGGATGGAGTACTATGGAGTAAGACCGAGGTGGGCCAGCGGAGATTCCGCCCCGCATCCAAAAATTTTTTTTCCCTGTGCAGGTGATCGCTTGGCACGTACATGGAGTCAATTTGAGTGTTCGACTGTTCTGTGAGTTTCGATAGGAATGTGAACACAAGTGAACATTTTCATGACTGGTTCCCGGCCGTCACCCCGCCCATGGCTCCAATAGGCTCCGATGATGGGGATGATTAATGAGTTGTGATGTTATCCGGCGAAGTGTAAAGAATGGCTAAAAACGCCACCGGAAACAGGAAAAACTGTGATATTGATTTGAGAGAGAGAACAAAACAAATCCCATGAAGAAAAGGGAACAAAGAGTCAAGGAAGTACATGCTTTTATAGAGAAAGGAATTACACCACGGGTGAAGAATTTTAAGTTCTTGACCGCTAAACAACCGGTTTGGGCTGCAAAACCGCTTTTCAGAGCGACCAAAAAGCGGTAAAGCTGAAAAAGCGATGTTTTGCCGCTTTTATGTCGGTTTTGCCAGAAACAAACTTTCAGTTTGGGTTCTGGCCGATATCCATACAATCCACAAGATAACAACCTTGATTCAAGGTGCCATACTTGAAACAAGGTGCAAACCTTGATAAAGCTCTCTTCCATCAAGGTTTTTGCTTATTCCTGATGGCCGGAGGACAACTTCAGCCGCCCCCTGCCGCCCCCTAAGTCCTAAGTGGAAGCGATACTCAAAAAAAAAATTGGTCAAGAAATTTTGAGGAGAGGTATTTTTTTTCTTGAAAGTTCGAGAAAAAGTAGTCTCAAAAAAAAATCAAACCCATCGGTAGGATGCGATGAAGGGGTTGAAATCCTTGACAACCAACTCACCAATCAATGCTTGGGTGGACGAGCTGGCAAGGAGCGAGCTGGTCCACTCCCTGGGGGGATGAGTTCGACCCTCGCTGGGGCCCACTTTTTGCTGGGCCTCTGGGCCAAACGCTTGGTCAAAGCCGGATAATCAACCAATGAATCAGCGCTTTTTCATCAGTGGATCAGCGCCTTTTCATCGATGGAGTACAAAAAACCGCAAAAAATGCGCTACCACATCTGATAAGTAGGCGCTTCTTTGCCGCACGGAATATGGTTGACATCCCGACCTGGTTTTCTACGTCTGGGCTTGCCGAGCGGGGAGCCATTAAAATACCGCTTCTGTGGTCGATAAAAAAACGGTCAAAATCACCGGCTGTGTACATCATGCGTTAAGAGAGAAACATGAGGCGTCTTAGATAGAAACATAACTTCTAAGGATCCGTGTAATTTTCATAGACGGGGTACAAGGTTGGGATGTAAACAAACAGATCATAAGGCAGCAATTATAAACACATTTTGAAACACTTTTAGCTTTTTTTTAAAAAGATTTTAATTCGTGGTTACTGGGGTGCAGCGGGAGGTGATGGAAGTCCACCGGTGGTTGCGTGCGGTGGTGCGATCCTTTGGATCTAGTCTGGGGAAGACTTCCCCAGACGGTGGGATGATGAAGTAGAGGCTCATGCGTAGCCTGGCTTAAGTAGCAAGCAGGCTTGCCTGAGGGTGACAGCACCATCCCCGCGCTTCTCTTTTGCCAATCACACAGCACCACCAATCTCTCCACCAACCTTTTTCTCTGGTTTTCAGAATTTAAGCATATCTTTCCGCAATATCATTGATTTTCTCGCTATTTACAGTTACAAATTGAAACCTGCAGTGCATCATTCAAATCCTCCTTTTTCCTTTTTCCCCTTTTTTGTCCGTACACGGCCGGTGATTTTGACCGTTTTTTATTGACCACAGAAGCGGTATTTTATCGGCTCCTCGCTTGGCAAGCCCAGACGTAGAAAACTAGGTCGGGATGTCAACCATATTCCGTGCGGCAAAGAAGCGCTTACTCAATGGATGTAGTAGCGCTTCTTTTGCGGTTTTTGTGCTCCACCGATGAAAAAGCGCGGATCCACCGATGAAAAAGCGCTGATTCATGGGTTGATTATCCGGCTCTGACCGAGCGTTTGGCCCAGAAGCCCAGCAAAAAGCGGACCCCAGCAAGGGTCGAACTCATGCCCCCAGCAAGTAGACAGGCTCACTCCTTGCCAGCTTGTCCACCCCAATGTTGACTGGATGTTTGGTTGTTGAGGATTTCAACCCATTTGTCGCATCCTACTGATGGGGTTGATTTTTTTTTTGAGACTACTTTTTCTCAAACTTTCAAGAAAAAAAAATACCTCTCTGCAAAAATTCTCAACCAATTTTTATTTGAGTATTGCTTCCACTTAGGACTTGGGGGCGGCTGGAGATGTCCTGAGATGTCCTCTGGCCATCAAGAATAGGCTAAAACCTTGATGGAAGTGAGTTTTATCAAGGTTTGCACCTTGTTTCAAGGTTGGCACCTTGAATCAAGGTTTTTATCTTGTGGATTGTATGGATATCGGCCAGAACCCAAACTAAAAGTTTGTTTCTGGCAAAACCGACATAAAAGCGGCAAAAAATTGCTTTTTGAGCTTCACCGCTTTTCTGTTGCTCTGAGAAGCGGTTTTGCAGCCCAAACCGGTTGGTCCGCGGTCGTGAACCTTAATTTCTTCACCCGTGGTGTAGTCTTGTCCGTATCAAAGTTCAAACCATAGTCTACCTTATTTCCACCTTGCATTACATAGTTTCTTAGTAAACCCCAAGTATCTCATATCACTCCAAACCCACAGAAGCAACGAAATGTCGGCAAATCACTCCTCCCAACAAGGCGTCAACCTTGATGTAAGCACTGATGCTGAAACTTGGAGTGAGTCACCAACGTTCCGAAACCGACTAGATACTTTAACCCAGGTTTGCTAACCATCCCTTGTGGTTCTAGTAGTTACCCCCAGCAGTATTGACACGGGATCAGCCACCCAATCCACAGATGAGAGCTTAATTACCTCTGCCCTGGTCCCAGCCTCCACTGAGCTAGCAGCTCAATTGCAAGCACAGTCAACCCCCCTGAAGCCAAATAAATCTGCAAAACCGAAAGGCGTAGCAACGCAAGCAAAACCTTGCTCAAAGACCAGAAAAGCAGTAATTGCGCCTGGCGATACATCTACGGAAACTCCCGCTGAAGAGGAAGCCCCCGACCCGGTAATAATGGAAGTCTTGGGAGCTCCTGCACCAGCTGAAGAATCATCACCCCCAGAACCAACCGTAACTATTATGTTACCTGACCTTGCTAGCGCAGAGCATCCACCACCAAGCACCAAGAAAGAGGACATACTTGCATTTGCCCATGAACTGCGAGAAGTCAGGCAATAAGGAGCGCGCCGATATGTTTTTCAAGATTTACGATAAACTTATTGCTACCAACGTTAACCCTGCCAATGCAACAGTCGTGATGGACGAGGATCATCTCCCTGTATCCATCAAGAGGTCCGTAGACCAGGCAACACCTGTGTCATCCTCAACAAACAATAAGAGGATCAATCAACCATTATTTGACCCCTCTGTGTGCAACACACACATGAATCTTGGTTTCACCCAGTATTTCAATAGGAACGTCCGTGAATTACGCGGACCAATCCCCCTCACAATATTTGATCAGAAGTGGCAAGCCGCTGCCCTTGCTTACCAAACAGAGAAGAGACCAAGTTCCTCAGATAACAACGGGGATAAAGCAGGACGGTATAACGGTTACCCTTACCCAGGCAAGTGGACGCTAACCGCGGGCGAATGGGAGATATTACATCGCTCATTCTCAACCACTTTATGCAACATGTATGATTACGGTCAGTTTTGCGATTGGTTAGCCGTACATAAATCCAACTTCAACAACCTTCACCACAACAAGTGTTTCATGGTGGCGCTAAGATACAATATTTGGATACGTACAAACGCATTTGCCATCCACGTAGTCAAGAACAACAAGAGCTATGTAACCAATATCTCTAAATTCAGAAGAGATATCGTTGAACAATGCAAGGCCACAGTCGCTAAATTTGGTGAACTTTTCTTCATCAATAACCCTTACACGCCGGGCGGACCAAGAGCTAATTGGGAACCCATTACTGGAGAACCTCACCCATCAAAGAATAAGAATAACAACCACAGCGCAACCAGCGGTAGTAACAACACCAAAGCCAATAACAACAGAAGCGGCAACTCATTCAGAGGGCGAGGCGGTAGAAGCCAAGGTGGTTGGCCAAACAGCCAAAGACAACGCAATGGCTATACTGGAAATCACTCTGGTAACAGAGGCAATAATGGTCGTAATCGGGAATCAAGTGACAAGTAAGGCGTTCGCCTGATCTCCTTATTTTTCCACCCTGTACTTCATGTACAGCATGTGACATCTCCTTGCTTCATTTGTCATTAAGACCGAGCACCCCTTTTTTAGGAAGTTCCTGTAATCCTTCTCTTCTTTATCAGGAACCCTCCCTACTTATGTAGTTGCGGGGTTTTTAGGATCCTTTGTTTTCCTTTACGTGCATCGCACTCTTAAACCACTTCTTCAATGTTTTTGTGTTACATCGACATGTACTGCAATTTGTCCCATGGACGATCTCTTTTCATACGCAGCAAAATTGTTTTCACTCATTTTTATGGTTAATGACATGAATCCTAAGATGAAATGTCAACTTACAAAAACCTTTTTTTTGCGTTATTTTTGGGCGCCTCATCATCTTTTAGTGCCACCCCCACCTCAGAAGTTGATCTGTCGATCTATGCAGAAGACAAGGAGTTTAGGCGTGACTCTGATCGCGACTCAGTGGAACTTGTCATCAACAGTTTAGACGACACACTCCTGGAAGACACCATAGATGGTCCTTTGACAGCGTTATGGCCCCAGGAGATCATATGTGAGATGAACGTTCAGGAATGGCGAGACGCTTTAGCAGCCGCATGCCTCCTTCCACAGTTTGACAACGTATTGGATGGTTTTGTGAATGGTTTTCACCAAGGAATACCAGATCACCAAGTCGGCGTCCTTCACTGGTTTACTCCTCCCAACCATTCATTGTCACTATTGGCAAGACCGAAGATTGAAGCCTTGTTTCAAACCAAACTGATGAAGGGTAGAATGTTTGGCCCCTTCACACATAAGGAAGTAGCCTGATGTTTTAACTTCTTTCGGACCAGTCCTCTAGGCGCGGTAGTAAATGGAGATGGATCAGTTCGCCCAATCAACAATTTATCATTTCCGTGTCACTCTAATTTGATCCGTTCTGTGAACTCTTACATGGATAAGCATAATTTCTCAATGACATGGGACGATTTTAGAGTTGTTGCGTCCTTTTTCCAAAAACGAACCAAACCCTGCCTGCTAGTGCTCTTTGACTGGGAAAAGGCTTACCGCCAGATCCCAACACACCCATTGCAATGGCCCTATCTTATGACAATGGATTTCAACAGTAACTTGATGTTAGACACCAGAATCTCCTTTGGTGGCGTTGCTGGTTGTGGTTCCTTAGGTTGACCAGCTGATGCATGGAAGCTCATTATGATGCACGAGTTCCACTTAACAAAGATCTTTTGTTGGGTGGATGATAATCTTTCCATCAAGGAGTTGGACGACAATACTGACATGTTAGATATTGTCAAACACTCCACGACATTAGGAGTTGCAACCAATGTGGAGAAGAATTCCCCATTCCGTGAAGAACAGAAGTTTATTGGTTTCATTTGGAACGGGATCAGGCAAACCGTACAGTTACCCCCCACAAAATTGTTGGCACGTATAGCACAAGTAGAATCATTCCTAACGGAAGACGCAAAGTTTTCATACAACAACATCGAAGTCATGGCAGGAAGGCTCAATCATGTAGCCTACCTGTTTCCACAGATGAAGTGTAATTTAGCAAGCTTCTATCGCTGGATGAAGAGCTGGGTCAATAAGAGCGCGAAATGGCCAGTCCCGAGAGATGTCCTGGAGGATCTCCAGCAATGGTTGCACGTCTTGGCAGACTACACCCCAACACGCCTCATCCCGGAGCAAACACCAACAGATGTTGGATGGGTAGGAGACACTTCAACTTTGTGTGGTCTAGGCATCATTGTGCCGGGATGATGGGCCAGATTCCAGATGAAAGATCAATGGCAACTATACACAAACCACAAGAAAGACATTGCATGGCTTGAGACCGCCGCAATCCGGATTGGCCTCCTGATGCTCCTGGCACTTGGAGTACAACCAGGCAGGACATATTACGTGGACACGGATAATACAACAACCGAAGCGGCCATCAAGAAGAGGCACTCAAAGAACGCGGCCGTCAACAACGAGTGGCGTCTTATCCAAGACATTTGACTTTTGCATGAGATTAATATCCGTTCTTGCAGAGTCCCGACAGAAGAAAATCGGGCGGACCGCCTCTCCAGAGGAGACGCAACTGGCTTCACCCCCGAGAAGGAGATGGTGTTGACTAACCTCCCAGCAGATCTAGCGGAGATATTCACTCAAACCTAATACACGTTGTTGATGTATTCCATTGCCCTCCTGAGAGAATGTGTTGCTCATTCATGTTGTAGCAATACATGTATGTAATCTACTATGGCAGATCAGCTGCGCTGATCTTTTTGCAATTAAGCTACCTGTCACTCGTTTATGTTGTCCCAGATGAATCTGAGCAAACACAAAGACCCCATTCCTCCCTTCACTCCATATCTACTGAACACCATACCCAACTGTGTCAACCTCATGTCGATAGAGGACTACTCGCGCTTGACTTCCTTCCTCTCCAGAGGAGCGACACCATCAGTACCAGGACCTCTGGAGCAACACATGTTAGGCGGATGGAAGCCAAACAACTTGGTGGCGTATAATGCCGGGGTAAAGAAGTTTCTCAAGTACAAACGTTCAACCAGCAAGCTGCCCTTCAACCTACCGGCGACAAAAGACGATGTGGTGCAGTTCTGCTTTTGGGCAGGAAGAGTCCGTGACTCCCAGTCCAAGCATGAGGTGGCGGCTAAAACCATCTCCCAATAACTTTTTGCCCTGAAGGCTTGGCATCTATTTCATGGTGTACCATTTCCAAAAGAAGCCTTACCAAGAATCTCAATCCTTCTCCTTTCATCCAAATGGATCAACGCATCCAGACCATTGAAGGAAAGGAAAGGAGCAGTCAAATTAACCCACCTGCAGGCTTTGGTGAGCAACTTGACTAACGGGACAAAGAAGGACCAAGTGCTAAGCGACATGGCGATAGTTGCCTTCTGGGGCTTGGCTCGCCTGGCGGAACTAACGTATCACACAATATCGGGCCCTGTAGATCCACTCAAATCCATGTTATCTTTGGACGTCGCATATGCTTCCTCATCCTCAGGTCACCGCCAGGCATGACTTAGGCTCCGCTAAGCAAAAACCGGCAGACCAGGAGTGGCGCAATGGATCCAGGGGGCTTGATAGCGGCACACCCAAAGGGCGTGCGCACGCCCCCCCAAACGCCTAAAAAAAGGCGTGCGGGGGCTGCACGCCTTCCCAACCAGGCGTTCAAACCCCCGCATCCCGCACGCCGTCCACACGCCTACAAATGGCGTGAGGACGGCCGGCTTGGTGTGCGGCCCCGCCGGACAGGCGTGCTGGCCATGCACGCCTGTCCGGAGGGCGTGCAGGCCTTGCACGCCCTCCGGACAGGCGTGTACGGCCGGCACGCCTGTCCGGCCAGGCTCACGTAAGCCTCTCGAATGGAGAGGCTTACGTGAGCCTGGCTGGACAGGCGTGCCGGCCGTACACACCTGTCCGGAGGGCGTGCAAGGCCTGCACGCCCTCCGGAAAGGCGTGCATGGCCAGCACGCCTGTCTGGCAGGGCCGCACGCCAAGCCGGCCGTCCTCACGCCATTTGTAGGCATGCGGACGGTGTGCGGCATGCGGGGGAGGGCATGCGGGGGTTTGCATGCCTGGTTGGGAAGGCGTGCAGCCCCCGCACGCCTTTTTTTTAGGCGTTTGGGGGGGCGTGCGCACGCCCTTCGGGCGTGCCGCTATCAAGCCCCTGGATCCAGATCACGGAGATTGGTGGACCCCTATGTCCATTCGCTGCGGTGGTTTGACGCCACGCAGCGGCGCCAAAGCCAACCGACTCTCTGTTCGGTTTCGACGAAGGGAACCAACGCCAAAACATAGTGAAAAGCAAAGCTGTTGGATGCTTCCAGGTGGCCTTTAGCCAGGCTGGCATTAGCGGCTTGTCTGGACATTTGTTCCGAGTTGGAGGGGCTTCCTTTCAACATGCCTTAGGGATTCCAGACGAAACACTCTGTCAGCTCGGGCGCTGGATGTCGAACTTCTTTCAACTGTATTTGCGCCAGTACTCAGTGGAGGAAAAGAAGGCGGCCTCTCGCTGGCTATTGACATAGAGGCAATAGAGCAGTTTTCATCTCCCTCTCGCGCTCTTGGGTGAACTGCACCTATCTAATGCAATTATTCCGCATTTCACAACTACATCCTGCGGCAAGGGCTAGTCTGGGCGAGATTGGTGGAGCTCATGAGGCTCAGGCTTCCGGACTGAGTATTGGGTCCTTGGCTCCACCTAACCTCACCGTACGTGAGACCACTCTACAGCGTGTAGACGTGGCGTGAGCAGAGCCTGGCTTGCTAGGCAGCGCAGAGCTCCCGCCACACTCTTGACCTCAGCAGAGGGGTGAGAGAGAACACGTGTAGGGCTACGCCAATACACCGGGAGGCTTGGGAGCTCTGGCTCCGGGCCCCCCTAGGGAAGGGACACCCTCTCCCGAAACGTGTAACTCAGGGAACCTTAGGTGGATTAGCCGCACTATTAATTTCTTATCAAAAAGTTAATTCAATTTTTTTTCAAAAAAGTTGCAAAAGCAGCCCAATTATAAACACGGAGACCCCCAGGCAACCAAACTTCAAAACATCCTGCTCATGTACTCATGCCACCTAGGAAGAATCCCAAATATCTATCCTGCCATCCCATCCCACCCCAACCACCACCCCTAACTGGTATCCCCGCCATGCCGAGACTGCCTTACAACCCATTGCTCTCATGTGCCACGTACTTGCACTGGAAGCAGTTGCATGACCAGGAAGCCAATGACCTTGTCTACACGCGCGCGACCCGCATCCCGTTCAAACAGCCCGAGCGCTAGGAGCCATGGGAAGACCACCGCATCCTGGTAGTGCAATTCTTGGAATTCTTTTGCATGAAACAGGCTGACTTCATCTGGCTCTCGGACCAATTACGCAACGAGCTGCAGCAGGATCCGCTTGGTCGAGGAGACCCGTTATCGGTTGAGGCCCAGTTAGCCGTTGGTCTATACCGCCTGGCGCATGGTGCTTCCTATGTGACCATTGGACACATCTTCAATGTTGGTAAAGAGACGGCCGACAAGGCCACAGGAAGGTTTTTCAATGCGGTACTCAAGCATTTACAACTTCAAACTGTCTGGTATGTCCTGGATCTCTTCAGCTTTGATGTTATGTTCAGCTTTTATCATATGTAACATCAAACTGACACTTATGGACATGCTTGGTAGCTTCCCACCTCTTGATTGACCCGACCAGTGGGCAGCAATCTCCCGGTCTTTTGAAAGTTGTCATGGCATTCCTAATATTGTAGGGGCCATAGATGGGACACACATACCTCTCAAGATGCCTAGCAACAACCACTGGAAGGGGTATATCAACCGGAAAGGCTGGGCGTCTCTCACATTCCAGTGTGTGGTTGATGGGGAAGGAAATTTCCAAAATGTGAGCTTACCGGCTGGCTTGTTCACTATATTGCCTTGACACTGAATAACACATACTTTTCCCTGAAACCACCAGGTTAGTGGGGGGGGGCCTGGGTCAATGCATGACAGTCGGATCTTCAGAAGATCTATGCTTGGTCAAATCTTGACTCTGGGATTCAACACGCCATGGAAAATACCACCTGGGACTTACCTTATTGGTGATGCCGGCTACCCGTCCAATGTTGACGTATTAGTACCTTACCCCTCTGTTGTGAACCCGGCAAATGAGTGGTTCAACTTAATTCAGTCATCCACACAAATATGCGTTGAGCAGGCATTTGGCCGACTGAAGAACCACTTTTGCATCCTGCTCCATGCCCAGAATGCCCACCCCATCCGCGCAAGAAACACTACTTTTGCTTGCATGATCCTCCACAACATTCTCAATCGTTGCACTGCAAAAGGGGTTGTATCGGTTACAAACCCCCGCGGTAACGTCAGCCAGGGGCGACCAATGTTACATCGGTCGCCCAGACCGATTTTATGTCGGCCGGGCCCAACGATACATTAGAACAAAGGCATAATGTATTGGTGGGACCCGCCAATGTAACATCGGTCTGGTAGACCAATGTTACATCGGTTGCCGCCACCGATCTAGCAGCGGGGGGTTGTAACCGATACAACCCCTTTGGCGGTGTTGGGGGACCCTCTACCTCCAAGTGTGGGACAACCGTGCACACACTGAAGCCCTATTTGCCAAGGTACCTCGTGTGGTAGACCCAGCTGATTTAGTCAATGCTGCAGCTCAATGCAGCCCTGCGTCAATCTGGGCCCGTCAGGACATTATTTGTGATTTTTTGTACTCACCCTAAATCAAGCTGTCTTGTCATCATTCCAATCCTTGAACAACCATCTGCAACTCTTGACTATTCCCTCACAAATTTATTATCCAATTTATTTATATTACTTTAGTTGTGAGAAAAAATGATGAGATATTATTGTTCATGAAATATAGCGTGGGGACATCCTTTTTAATTTATGGTTTAAGGGGTTACAAAGGGCTTTATATTTGAAAAGCAAGGGTCAGGGCATTGCGCTCCCGCCATCCGCTGCAGCAGGCGCAATCACTCCCACGAAAGCACTTGGATTCAGGCCAGCAGCTTGACCACCGACAACCTTGGGTGGTGAGTTTTCATTTCCACCTTGTTCTGGTTCTAACACCAGCTGACCCCCACCTGCGTTTGTTGAATCAATTCTGGCCCCCCTATGATTAATTGCTTGCCAGCTTCCAAAACCCGTCTCATCTCAAATCTCACTCTCCTTGAATCTTGCAGGATCAACACCCAATCTTCCACCCCTCCCCTCAACATCTTAACCAACCCCTTTCAACAGAGGGCCTGCAAAGCGCATCTGAGCTCGGGCATGCAAAGAGCCCATTTGCTATGCAAGGGGATTTGGTTAAGAACATTTCAATCCCCACGCACTCCCCTTGCCACCACTCGTCTGGGCACGCCAGCCAGCTGATAGGCCCGCCAAGGGCCAACACGTTGAGCAAAGCGATGACAATTACGTAATGATCGACTGGGCGTACGAGGTTCGCAAGGAATGCGCCCGGCGGAGAGAGCTATATGGGCTCCCTGGACTCTGTGGTATCCTCGCCAGGCTCGTGGACCTTGCTTGGCCCGCCTTGAGCCACCCCCACTCCCTCGAGTGGCAGAAGATATGGCCGCCTCCCGCCGCCAAGCCCCTCTCCTCCCACCACACCAGCAGCTTCAAGGGCAAGGCCTGGGCCGCCGACCACCCGCCAGAAGACCCTGCCGCTGCCAGCTCCGAGAACCACCACGCTGCAGCCGACCACCAGCCCACCACCACCTCCAGCACCATCACCGCCAAACACCTGACCCCTGCCCAGTTACTGCCGCTGGGGCCCCATCCGCGCTACTTTGACTCCGCCGAGGCCTGGGGCCACAAGCTTGTCATCTTTGGCGGCATGCGCTATGCGGCCTCCACCCCCAGCCCCGCCACGCAGCAGCCCGCGCCCAAAGCTTTGTCCTTGCCGCCGCCTCCCAAGCAGCACCAGCCCACCAAGTCCGAGCTGGGGCTGCCCACCAAGTCCGAGCTGGGGCTGTGTGTGCTCAACAAATTGCCATGCCCAGCCTGCAATATGCCCATCTCAGCTGTCTCACCTGCCAGACCGGCTACAAACGGCGCGTCAAAGAGCCAGACCAGGTGAGCAACGACTACATTGAAATTGTTGGCCTCACCATCCAGCCCATCAAAATCCTCAAGCCCAACCGTTGCAAGAGGCGCAACCTCCTCAGGGCGACAACGGGGGGAGGTGGGTTGGCGGGCACCAGTGCAACGAGCTCAGCCGGGCCCCCCGCCACGCCCGCGCAGGAAGACCATCACTTCATAATCATCACCTCTGAACGCAACTACCTCCTCAGTGCACCCACCAAAAACAATGAGATCTGCTGGATCTCCGTTATCCAATGTCTCCACAAATCCTATCGCGCTAACCTCCCCAGAAATTTTGACGGCATCCTTGACCGTCCTATTAATACTTGACAATCTTCTCCTTTCCTTCTTTTCCTTTCTTCTCTTCTCTTTTTTGACTTTTCTTTCTTCACTGAACACAAGGAAACCTCCTTTTTTCCTTTCACCCCGAGATCTTAGAACCTCCTCCTCTCCCTTTTTGGTACCGTATCTTATCATCCATGTGTAACCGTCTAACTTATGTTTGTCTTAATCTCTAATCCTTTTTTTCTGACATTATCACCTCAGGGTGATTACAAGTCTCAAAATGGACTCGGGATTATGTACCACAATGGGATCGGCATCAGGAGAAAGCTTGACAAAGCCTTGGAGTTTTTCCAATTAGCTGCCAATGCCAAGCTTGCTGATGCAAATGTTAATCTTGGCAAATACTACGTAAGGTGATTGTTTTTCTCTGTCCAAGTTCCAATGAAAACAAAATATGTCATATCTAATCAAAGCTAAATCTGATCAAGGCTAAAGTCAAATATAAATTTTAATTGACAAAACGCCAAGGTGATTGTATATCTAGTAAATCTGAGTGGTCCAGCTAAAAGCAACGGCGGCGGCGCACGCTAGCCCCCACGCAGAGGAAGCGGGCAACTCCAGCGGACAAGCCTATGTTGGTGATCAAGTCAGCCTCCTGGCTGCTTCTGAAGTAGGACCAGTGGGTGATCCCGTGGTGTCGCAAGATCATGCGGGTGTACTGGTCTAACTTGGCAATGTGGCAATCTTGAAGGAACCCCTCAAAGCCAGCAGTTTCTAGCTTGTTGCGGGGTTCAGGTGCATTTCCGTGGGTGCGGGCCAGGAAGGCAAGTTGATCCCATATTGCCTGCTCTCTCTGGAAGTTGTTGCCTTGAACTGGGGGCGCGGGATCAGGAGCCAAGAAGATATTGCCAGGCTCGCTGTGTGTGTTTGGTTCAACGGGGGTAGGGGCATCCAAGGGGTGGACATCAACTGGCGCATCTTTGTGGTTGACACCTGGCATGTCTGCAATCACTCAGGCAAGGTCAGCCTCTTCAATGGCAGTGGGAGGGGCTTCAACTGGGAGGGAACCTTCAGTCGGCGCAACGGTGCGGTCAGGGGTCCCATCTACCGTGGTCAATAACTCATTTTCCTGGTCGGTGGCCATGGCCTCATCGATCACTGCGGTGAGACCTCCAATAGGCTTGCGGTTGACTTCCAGGGTACCCTCTTTGGTAGTGGACAGCTCATTGTTGGTGCTTTCATCGTCAACTAGGGTGGTGGGGACATCCTGCTGGAGGTCCTGATTCCATTTGTCAGATATGGCCTCTCGCATTTGTGATGGGGAGAGGTGAGCCAAAGAGGCCTCCTGTGGATACATATTCACCGTTCAGCTCAGAATACCAAATACTGATGATTGTCATGTACATACATTTGCAACTGGGGTGGTGGGGCCATTTGCAAGTCGCCCGGATCTCATCCACCTTTTTGCTGGATCACTATGGGGACTGTTTCTGATGCCCCTGTCGGACTTGGTCTTGTGCACCATTTGGTTGATGTCTGGCAATTGCTTCAAGTTGCTATTGGGTATGTTGAATGTTTGCTTGGTTGACATGGGTCTAACGAGTGCCCATGGATTCAAAAGGCGTCTGAGAAAATTTTCAGACAACCCGTAGAGCTGTATTGGTTCACATTGCATAAGTAATGTTGCATGTGGGTATGTCTGCAATACAGCGTGGAAACAAGCAACTATAAGAAGTCTATCAAGAATATGAGGAAGGCACACTCCAAGAGCAGATAACAACCAGGGGGGCACGCAGGCAAAGGTGATGTGAGAGATAAAACAGAAGAGAGAAATTGGAGGAGCATGCATTCAGCTGGCAGAATGCCCGCTGCCAGACTGCTCACCAACGGAATGCCCTCCGCCATAATGCCCACCGGTAAGGTTCCCATCGCCACCGCCAGAGTGCCGACCCACATGGGGACCACCACCCAAGCCAGAGTGATGACCACCACCCGAGTGCCCAACAGCTGGATACTATCCGCCCGAGTGCGTGCCACCAAATCGCCCAGCAGCCGGATGCCCACCGCCTGAATGCCCGCTGGCAGGATACCTGCCGCCGTACATGCCACCACCAAAATTGCCCCCACCCGACCACCCGGTGGCAAATTTTCCACTGCCCGATGGCCCGGTGCCAGCAAGTATGGCCAAGAC
Source organism: Puccinia coronata f. sp. avenae (assembly GCA_002873125.1). Taxonomy (NCBI): domain Eukaryota; kingdom Fungi; phylum Basidiomycota; class Pucciniomycetes; order Pucciniales; family Pucciniaceae; genus Puccinia; species Puccinia coronata. The sequence continues at coordinate 56,527 of PGCI01000045.1, forward strand.
GGCCATCATCATTGCCTGTGCAGTGGCAATGCATTCTTGGCTGGCTTCATGCCAACAGTGGTCTTCAGCGCGTTCATGTGCTTGTGCGGCCTTGTGAGCTTTGCGGTCTAGGCAAGCTTGCTCCAGTAAGTCTTTCCTGTCAAGCTTTGCCTGCTCAAGCTGGTCCAGGCAGGCTTGGGCTTTTGCGTTGGAACGGGCTTTGGATTCTTGTTGCTCTTTGGCTTGTAGGTCATCGGCCCGCTTGCGCTCGTCTAGCATCCATTGCGTTGCCTGCTCATGAGATTTTTGCATGAATAGCAGCATGCCGTCTCCTGTCTGATTGTTTCTCTTAGGGGCTGTCAGCCTCTGTGATGCCAAGGGCTAGTACCTTTTAGCTACACAAGGTGATAAGAGTGCAAATGAAGGGTAAAGTGGGGTAATTTCACGTAGAAAAGTAGTAAAGAAGAGATAAAAAGAATATAATTCTTTTTATAGAGGGGCCTGCTGGTGCAGGGGTGTTTTTAGGTGCCCTCTAAATCAGAGATCTGCAAAGCAGGGTGGTATCTGATTAAGCAAACAATGGGTTTCTGCGTAACAGAAGGTGGTACCAAAGTGCTTTTCCAATTAAGGAACCAGAATGGGGACAGAAGGATAAAAGAAGTATTCACTATTGCTTCTTTTAAGCCAAAAAAGCCACGTATGGATGTGAAGTAGAGCTGCTGGGTAGATTGGTAGGTTTCTGCGCAGGAGCTGGACACATAGGATGGTTGATTTAAAGAGAACACCACGGATAAAACAGGCAAAACAGGGCAGAGTAACTGAAATAAGGACAGGACACGGCGTAACTGATTGACTGTAATAATAATTGATGGTGATGGACAACATTTGGCGTGGAAAGAGGGCTCTATATATACTAATTTCACTCATAGTAGAGGACCTTTCCTGCCTGTGTGCTTGTAGTTGCTGAATTTCAGCGCAATGTGGCCAATTTGGGAGATTGGCACTAACAGGGCTCATCCCAATGACACTGCTGGTCATTATTTCAGCGTCACAAGTGCTTTCCATGACCTTAATAACTTATTTAGTCATTGTAACCAAGGTACATAGCAACACTGACGTGTGATTGTATCTGAAGTGGGCCACAAATGGCTATGGCCAATCTTTAAAGGCCACGCTGGCTGTGTTAATCTTAGGTATTCAAGGTTTTTATTACTTAAACCTTGCAAATCCGCCATGTAGAATCTACCTGTACACTGGTTATGCTTGTACAGTTGCGCAAGGCATTGCGCTGTCACACCTTTCCTGCAAAACTTTTTTGAATGCGCGGCCTGGATGTTCAATCATGACTAGGGCCATGCAAACATGTTGACCACATTTTTGTGCATTTCAGACCATGTACATTCTAAATTTAAGTCCGCTAAGGTTTCTGCCCAGCGGTTCTTTTTTTTTTTTTTTTTGATGGTCACATTTCGGACACGCACTGTAAAGAGGGCACAAAAAACCATATTAATGTACTTAGAGGGCTTTTAGTCATACTTGAGACATTTTAAATGCATAGTATTGATTCCTGCATTCATTGAAGATTGGCATTTCAAAGGGTTTTATCCATTTTTTGGGCAATTTTCAGCAAAATTATGGCTTTATGACACAGATTGACAGAGGAAAATTGAAAATTGTTTGGCCAAAATTTTGGACATAGCCCAAAAATGTTACAGCGGAATGCCTTGCGCAACTGTACATACCTGGTAACTAGGTAATTGCCTATTTCCACGCATTTGGCCAATTTCCAATTGGATTATATAATCCACGCGCGGGGTTGGAGGTTTAAACCTCAATTGGGCCTAACTCTCAAACTATACACAACACCTCAATTATAAGTCCATAATTGGTCCTTTCACACACAGTATGCATATATGTCAAGTACATACGTGTGTGTTGTGCATCTGTGACACGTGGGTGTGGCCAATTCTTGCAAGTAATTGGTTCAAGGTGAAGGAGTAGGAATTTGGGGGTACTTCCAGTGAGGGACCCTACATTATTTCACATGAGGATTCAGAATATGACATAATACTCTAAGTTATCCTCAAGGTTTAAAAGTTATTCACACTTTCTGTAAAAAGTGGTTATTTATTTTAGTTCGGACTTATTTTTAAGGGTCCAGAACTTTGTTAAGGTTTTTAGGTAAAAATAAGATTACTAGTTATTATTTTTACTTTTTTGTGTTACTATGGTTACCTTATGATTATTCCTTATTATTAAAGTTATTTCATGTCTATTTGTTATCAATTATTAGCATATGTACTATTTTCAGGGTTTGTACATATGGTAATAATTTTGTTTTTATTTTTCATATATTTTCATTAATTTCTATATTACTAGTGTTGCTTTTTCAGGTTGTCTCTGACTCAGTAGCAAGCTGACAGGGGCTTCTTCAGTTTTCCCACAATGACGAGGCAGATTTCCCCCCACGGCAGGGGGCCGAGACTTGCCATGTTTGGCATTGGTCGCTCCAACTGACTGATTTGGAGTCCTGGCGCCTGCCTCAGTCGGAGTCCTTGTCAATGCAGGTGTGGTTGCAGTAGGAGTAGGTGGAGGTGGCATTAAAGATGCCAAATCGTCTTCCACGTCAATGAGGGAGGGTGGTGTGAAGTCAGCGTCCCCGTGTTGACTTGGAGGCGGGGTATCTTCATCAAGGGCGCGTTCTGCATCAGTGAGATCAACAGTTTGTTGTCGACGGCGCCTGTGTGGAGTAGCTGTCGGTGGAGATTCAGGTGGGACATCAGCCCCAACGTTGTCCTCACAATCAGAGTCTTTGTCTGAGCCGGTGTGAATGGTAGGGAGTGGGGCAAGCAGGTTATTGTACGTGTCCTCCATCTTGTTCTGTCCAGCAGCATTGGCTGCCGCGTTGCAAGCTGTCATATCCACCATGAGAGTATACAGCTGGCCACGGACATTGCCATGTTAGCTTTGGACCTCAGAAAGGGTTGCAGAAAGCAAACGCTTACCTCATGAGGCAGAGCAAAGCGGATCAAGGCATCAAAGAGGCTGCCACTGCCCGAGCGGTCAACCTGATCTTTCACCTGCTGTGGAATACAAAAAATAAAGATTGGCAAAATGAATCAAAGCTACAACACCATGACATCAGCTTATTTTATAAGTCTCCAGGATTGCACGGTATTGTCTGAGAAGCGCTTTGTTATTGATGCTGTCTAGTAGAGGGAATTCTGACTTTTTTTCAGTGGCGGCTTCAAAGAACTTTCCAAAAGAGATATAACCAAATCCCCGCTTTTCCCGCGTGTTGTGTTCCTCCTTCACTACTCGAATGAACTTCAGGAGCTTGCATGATGCTTCGAGTGTCCACTTGAGACAACAAGCGGCTGATTCCTTGTCCTTTGCTTTGACAACATTGCAAGCAGCCTTTTGCGCTGCTTTGATCCTGGCATCTGCTGCCTTGGTGGCTGCCTTGTTGGCTCTTTCTTGTTGTTTCAGAGCAAAAGCCGCCTCGGCCGCCTGAATTTGCTCTGGTGTGCGGTTGGGTTTGCGGGTCCGGACAAGACCCTTGCTAGTTAGGGTAGGGGTTGTTGCAGGCAAGTGTGGAGGCGCTGTGGACGGGTATGGCTGAAAACGAGTGGACTGGCGGGTATCAGGGTGATTAATTTAGGCATTTGGGAGCGATTTGGTGAGTGACTCGTCCATCCAATCATTTGGCAAAGAGCTGGGATGGGGGCTTGACGTCCGTATGGCTGGGCATCCGGATCCAAAAAACGGTTAACAAGGGCCTCGTATCCAGGGTCCGGCAGCAAGGGGTGAACGTCGAGGTTGAGTGGAGGGAGATTGCCTGCACCTGCAATGTCGTATGCGCTGCCCGGATAGTTGTATGCACCGGGGGTATTATCAAGGTTTGGGGGGCCCGTCATTGATCAATGGACCGGCCTGCAGATAGCTCACGTTTTACCTGGTCTGCATAGGCACCTTTTGCTGGTAGCCATGGGACCCTCTGTATGTCCACGCATAAAGTGTTGGGACTGTAGGCTGTAGTGTGGTTTGTTTCTGTTTCGTCATGTCCGTTACTATTACAGTTGCAAACGTCAATGCACTGTACCAGCTCACCTGCAAAATATACAATTTGCGCGCGGTCTTTATGTCTGGATGTCACATGTGGTCTACCCGAACGTTGACCACATTTTTGGAGGTTTCAGACCTCAAGGAATTCAAAATTAAATCGGCTAAGCTTTCTGCCCAGCCAATGAAAAGTTTGGATTTTTCAGAGCTCGACATTTTGGACACACTTCAAAAACCCATACTGTATGTGTATAACTATGGTTTTACAGTATCTGTATGGCCTATATAGCCTTTTAAACCCATATATATTGAACTAAGGGAGTCAGAGAATAGCAAACAAGAAGAAACAAGCCGTAGGAAAGTAGAGGAAAGTGGAATAGACAGGTAAGCATGTGTATGTATAGTATAGCATCAATCAGATATCATGGAGGAGGGGTGGCGGCAGGTCGTTGATGGGTTGGGAAGACGATGACGGCGTTGGAGGGTTTGGGCGGAGAGGCGTGGAGGGTAAGGAGTGTGCCAAGGGTATTCTTGGTAGTGAAAGGTCCAGGAGCTCGTCATGCTGAAGAGTCAAGTCGGGTAAAGGAGTGGTTGGTAGTGGTGGATCGGAGCTTAGGATGGGGAACTCGGAGTCAAACTTGTCGTTGGTAGTAGTTGGACAATGGTGAGATGGGCCTCTTCTGGCGTTCAGCTGCAAGGGGATAGTTGATTTGTGGCTGGCAGGGGTGGTATAATGACTGTAATGTGGTAGTACTACTGATTGCTCGAGATGCGCTCTTGCTGGTGGCACTTCTTCTTCCCTCTCGTTTGGCGAGTTCAGTGTTTCAACCGTTGTCTCCGCCCAGTCGCCGGTGAGGATAGACTCAAAGAATGAGCTGGCAAAAGATAGCTATGTAATCAAGAATTAAGCACATCGATGTCCATGGCAGCCCGTCTAGGGATGCATCAATGAGACTTGTACTTCTTCATGAGTATGACAGATTGGGGCCCACTGTACCCTTGATGATACACCAATAGCTGGCGATCAATGCGACGGAAGTATCTTTGGATTGTTACCAATGGGCATGATTGCCTTACATTTTCAAATAACAATTTAGACGCAGCAAGTGTTTTGCAGGTATGGGACTGTTTGCGATACGCTGCAGTGAAAGGTTAGGACGAGCTGTTAGAGTGTCTTTGTGGATTCACATGTTGCAGATGAAAGTTTCACTTACAATCCTTGATGTATGACCAAAACAACTCGATTGGGTTTAGCTCGCAATGGAATTTTGGAAGAAAAAGGCAAATGTGGCCTGCATCTTCAATGATGGCTTGTAGTAATGGTCGTTTGTGCAGGAAATCTGATTGTTGAGATAAGATCATCAACCAACAGCAAGTAGTGCTACTTGAGCTACTATTGGTCTCATCCTCTTTCATATCAGCATTAGCGGTTGAATTGGATTTTTCAGCAAGCAGTTCAGAGACACATTGGTCTTGAGTCACAAAGTAACCGCTCTCCTCAGCTTGACGTATCAACTTGACGGCTCGGATCTCTGCATCCTTTCAAACATTAGAGGTCTTACAATTTTTGCATTGGAACTTCAAAAGAGGTTGCCCATTATTTTGCAACATCAAGGTGTAATGCTGCCATGTCCCTCGCTCCTGTAGAATCACGCGAACGCCTTTAGGTTGTCCAGCAAGGTTTGGTTCGGGATGGTCGCAAGGGTAGCAGAACGATTGAGGGAGACCACGGAGATGTGGTGGAATGCAAGGGTCATCACTGGGGATGAATGAGTCTCGGAGTTTTGATTGCTTCCCACCGGGTTTTAGATTCATATTCTGAACACGAAGAGCTGATTTGGAAAATGTGCCATGTGCCAAAGAGCAGTCGAATACAAACAGAGCTTGTGAATCCGGATGGAGAGATTCAAAGATAGGAATGGCCTTCTGTGAAACTTGATGACATAGTTGTTCCATGTCCCACCACTTATCCCCGGTTGAACCAGGATAAATGATGGTTGCTGCATTGCTAGACTCAAGAGTGTTTCCTGCGGAATTTTGTTGCAGTTGAAATTGTTCTGGAGACAGCTTGAGTCTTCCGGTGGTTTCTAGGATGAAATCAGAGATGTGAATGAGTCGACCAGCATTTTTTGAACGGATTTTGGTTGTTCCAGGAAGAAGCCAGGTTGACTTGGGTTTCTCTTTAGCATGAATGGTTGATTCATCATGATAAATGAAAACTGTTTCTTTTTGATCACCAAGGATCTCAGGGTCAACTTGAGCCGCTGCTTCCAAGTTTTCACCTCCAAAAACTCATGAACGTTTCCGTAAAGAGTCAACATCCTTGATGTATTTTTTTCTGGCTTCAACAACGTCTGGTCGCTCATGTCCATCAAAGTAGAGGCATTTGCGGTGTTCTTGAGGCCTGTATCCTAGCTTAAACATCCATTGGGTTGCAGAACTGCGGCTGAGACGCTTATTGATACCGTACTTGGGAAAAAGAGTCTTGGATACATAGCTTTGGAAAGTGATCGGAGTTACCTACATCAACATTCATGTTAGTACTTAAACAAAGAATATTTATTTATTGAAAAACAAAATGCGTACATGGCCAGGCTCTTGAGATGCTTCCCACGCAAACAGTTTCTTTTTCAACTCAATGTTATCAAATAAAGAGCGATGAGTCTTGTGATTGCCTCGTTTCACCTCAAATATTTCTTTATGATTAACTACATAAACAGCTTGCTTTGCAATCGACCAAGCAAGGTAGATCCCACTTTGTGTAAGTTGTGGTTGATTGCCTGAGAGACGTCTACTCATGGCAGACTGGGCAGTTGCAAGAGATGTGGCGTGACTAGGTGATTTTTTTCCATCAAGAATGTACTGAAGACAAAGATTGTTGAACTGTGTCACGTTGTCAATCATGAATTGAGGGACTGTAAAGTTTTTGTCTCTTTTTTTCTTTTCATTGTAAATTTGAGTTGTTGTTTGGAGTGCTGAGTTCAATTCTTCCCACTGAGAGCGGGCCTTTTTGGATTTGCTGATGGACTCAGGGGTCTTTGGAGCTGATAGATAGTTGTTAAAGACATTCTCTAGACGGAGATGAACAGCTCCTTGATTGGATTCCTGGTTATTTTGGTCTTCAAGAGTTGCAAATTCAAGATTGGGATCAATGACAGGATTTGGCAGAGCTTCTTTGACAGGTTGTATCTTGAAGAAGTAGTTTTCCATGATCTTGTTATTTGATCCAGCCGCTTTGATTGCTTTCTTCTTCCACTCGTGCTTGGTTGCTGAGGGACGGGTGCAGGAACAAGTTTTTGAGATGATGAGTCTGGGTTTTTGACGGGCTGCTTGTAGTGGCTCTTCCCAGATTTTAAGATGTGTCGCTTTGGAGAGATATTGCCGGATTCCAGGCAGGAAAAAACTGGCCAAATGCTGTTCAGGGGTTCGTCTTCAGTCTCCAGTATTTCTTCATCAGATGTATCGTCATTGCCTGCCGCTAGCATGTACTGAACCATATCCTTGGCTTGATTCCGTTCTTCAATTTCGGCTTCGTGAAATTCTTCCATCTCTGAAGTGTCGTGAACCTTAGGCAACATTTGGTCAATAGCAGGATTGGTATCTTCAAGCTGGTTAACGTGGTTCACAAGCTGTATTTCATCCTCATCGTCAGAAAATATTAAAATCGGATTTTGTTTTGTGTTGGCTCTTTGGCGAGGTTGGGGTTTTTTCTTAGGGATGTTGTTCTTCTCATTTGCTTCCCGTTGACGTCTTTTCCTCTGTCCGCGTGAAGCTTTGCTGATAACCATTCTTGATTGTAATGAATTTAAAAGAGACAACGTTGAGTATTAGGAGGAAAAGCTTTTGTAGGCTCATTTAACACCAAGGAAGATCTTCATTTGAATTATTCCCACGCAATGACCCCCCAGGGCCCCCTGTCCTCCAATTTTTTTTTTTTCAAATTCTGGCCCCCAATATTTTGGACAGGTCCAAAAACTGGTACAGTGCATTGACGTTTGCAACTGTATTTTTTAATTTCATATTTCAAATCGACCCGGAGGGTTGATTTGAAATGCTTTTGAAAAAAAAAAAAATTGCTTATTAAAAATTAATAAGAAAATATCTCAAATACTTTTGAAAAAAAAAAAAAAATGTTTCAAAAGTTGTTTATAATTGCTGCCTAAGGAGAATTTACATGATTTATGGAGAATCTACATTTTGTCATGACGAGTAGCTAAAATAATAGATGAAATCATTTCTTGAACTTAATTTTTTATTTTTTGTTTTCGCCGGATGTTGACACAAAGGTGGTGATTGAGTGTATGCAAAGTGTTACATATATGCAATTAATATGGGCTGTAGTTGTTCCCCGCCGGTGCTGAGCCTGCTACGTTAATGAAAATAATTCAATACTCTCTAATAGTTCATGATCTGCTAAATAAAGGTGTAACCCGGGGTTCGGGACGGGGCATGAGGGTCGTCCCGAACCCCACACCCTGATCATGCCCCGGGGCATCCCTGAACCCTGGGTAAAAATATGATTTTAGGCAGAATTTTTTTTTCCATCCGCAGTTGGTGGTGCATCTGCTTTTTAACTCCAAAAACGTGAACTCAAGGTTATTAGCCTTATGATCCCACCCTGAAGCCTTCCTTCTCACATTATAATTAACCTAGAACTTGAAATCATGAAGAGAAAAAATGGTCAGCCTGAGTCCGAATCAGCCAACCCCAATCCTGCTAGTGTCCCAGAATCCGATGTTGTGGTTGAAATTGAGTCAGACAAAGAGGGTAACCCGACGCAAGGAATCAAGCGAAGTTGGGTATGGACTCACTTCAAACCCACCACCGATGGGACAGAAGCGTCTTGCCAGGTCGTTCTCAAAGGCGGAAAGAAGTGCCCGGCGGTGTTGAAGAAGGATAAGAGTGGTAGTACTAAGAACTTCCACAACCACTTATTGCAGATACATCACCTGGCTGATCCGAAGTTGTTGAAGAAAACCCAGAAATCCACCCACATGGATCTTTTGCAGTGGGTAAAATCTGGCTCTTTGGTCCCCAAGGTGAGTGTTTTTATGTAGCGCAAAAATTCAATTTGGCTCAATTATTTATGCACTACCATTCTTGGTCCTTGGATGATTGATTGACAGGTGCATCTAAACAACAAATCACTGAAGAATGTGATTGTATACTTCTTGGCCGAAAGCAATCTCTCATTTTCAATTGTAGAGCAAAAGTCGTTTCGCGAACTGATGAATCTTCTACACAAGGGGGCTATGCCCCTAATGGATGGAGTCTGCCGATCAGGAATTGCGACTCAACTTGCTCGTGTTCATATCCAATCACAGGAGACACTGAAGATCAATTTTCTGGCCAAGCAAAAAAGCTTTTTGTTGACAACCAATGCTTGGACGGCACCTAATGTGGTTGCTTTCATGGCCGTAACCACTCGTTACATCAACAAGAAGTTTGAGATGAAGAAATTAACACTAGCTGTTCCTCACATCCAAGGTATGTTCTTCTTTATATCTTTAATGTAAAATATCTGATTTTTCAAAGCCAACACTGACGACAAATGCAATTGGCAGGACAACACACGGGGAAAATGTTTGCTGAACTTTTCTACGAGGTCCTTGAGAAATACGATGCAACGGAAAAGCTCTTCACTATAACAGCCAATAATGCCTCAACCAATAACAAAATGGCTTGCGATCTCAGTCTGCAAGTCCCCAACTTCAACACCTCAACTGATCTCCTTGGATGTATTGCGCATGTTATCAACTTAGTAGCCAAAGCTGGACTGGCCTCGCTTGGATGTGTGGAGACCGATAACTCTGGAGAAGAACTCTCCACTACTGACATGGGAGAAGTTGCTGTGATATCTGATTTGCAACCGCCAGCGAATCACATGGGACTTGATTTCATGACCAGCACTCCTGACAGCGCCAACATCAATGCTCAATCAATCATCAAGAAGATCCACGGACTCTCAACATGGGTTCGCTTTTCCCCCCAACGACGCGAACAGTTTGAGAAGGTAGTCTCTTTTGCTCAGCCAGACCTTTACGAGAAAAAAGTCAAATGTCTTGAGATCAATGTATCAACTCGCTGGAACTCAACATTCACGATGCTTGAGCGAGCAATCTTACTGAGGGAGTCTTGCGATCACTTTTGTCAATCTCAAAAAGAAACAGAATCTTATTGCATGTCCCATGCCGAATGGAATCAAGCAAAGAACGTCATGACTCTTCTGCGTCCTTTATCTGAGGCAACCAATATGTTGTGTGCATCAAAGTACCCCACACTCAACGAGGCCCTCCCTGTCTACATTGGGTTGATGAACCACCTTCACTTGGCTTGGGACGGTCTACTTCTATACTATCAATCTTCTCTGATTTGTCCAGCAGCCTCGATGATTTCAAAGATCAAGTCGTATCTTGCCGATGCAATCAAAAAACCTGTTTACATATGTGCGATGATACTTGACCCTACTTACAAGACTAGCATTTGGATATTGCACGCCGAGTTTATCCAGGAACACTTCAAATTGTCAGTTGACAACATCGTTAAGATCTTTATCACTACGGCCGAGAAATTTGAGAATGACATGAAACCTAAAAAACCGGCCGAGACGAGCAAAGACAAGAGCAAGGATCAGGAGCCACCATCCAAAAAGAGCTGCCAAAATAACTTTTGGTCGTCATTGCGTAAACCAGTTGCACCTGTAGACGGGATCAAGACCAAAATCGCAAAGTATTTGAAGGACGATCCTGAGGACAAAGACCTCGATGTTCTCAGCTACTGGGTTGGTCGCCAGAAAACCTACCCAATGTTGGCTCAAATGGCTCGAAAGTTTCTCGCGATTCCTGCAACAAGTGCCGCTTCGGAGCGTGTCTTTTCTAAGGGTCGAAGAGTTGTCTCATGGCAGCGATCCTCCCTCAAGCCCAAGAGTATCGAGCAACTCTTGTGCCTGAAGGCATGGTATCAGGCCTTTGATGGGCCTTTCTAAATTTTCTTCTTATTTTTATGATAGTATATAGTTATAAGACCTACAACCACACTATTGACCCTTAAAAGTGGATTTCTTGACGCCCCAAAGACCTCCCTCCTAAGATACTGACAATGCCCCGGGGCTTCGGGGCATTCTGAGGGCCGTCCCGAAGCCCCACACCCCGGGGTCATGCCCCGGGGTCATGCCCAGGGGCGCCCAAACGGTTTACACCCTTACTGCTAAATACAATAATAATATTGTACATACTCCGCTGTTGGGCATTCATCATGCACTCCTTAATCCCTCAGCAGTCCTTCTTCCGCCAATCGGAATCCCATTCCCCACCCACGAACCTCATGCACCCACAGAACAGCCACCCACTCAGCGCAACAACACATAGTAACACTCAGAACAGACTCACCACCAGCAGCCACAACTTCAACAACCTCCATCTCGCTTCCCTCATCAGCCCCAGCCTCAGCTCAAACTCACACCAGCAGCGCAACCTACTGCTCGGAGCACTCAACAGCCCCATCGCTCCCCTCTCCGCCACCAACAGGGAGTCCTACAACACCCCCTCATCCCACATCCAAAATGGTAAGCAGGCACTCCCATCTTGATTCATGTCTGTCTGCCGCCGTAGCTAACCACCCTCAGACTCGTCAACAACCTCCTCGACAGCCAGCAACGTCAGCCGAGTCGACACCCCCTCCTTGATCGGGCCCCCATCGGTCAACACCCCTAGCTCGGCCGGGCTACCGATCAATCTCCCCCCGCACATCAACGGGAAGCTACTCTTGTCCTCCAAGCACGGCTCCCCCACCGGCGCAGAACATCCCAAGAACGCATCCCAGCCCGAGAACGAAAAAATACACTACTTGATCGTCGACCTTCTGAACCCCCTCTCCCGTGAACTCGCCCTCTTGGAACTCAGCAAGAAGCGCGAACAGTGGGACGATCTCGCCCTCGTCCTGTGGCACTCCTTTGGTCAGCACTCGTCCCAAGCCCTCTTTCTTTCTTTCTTTTTTTTTTTTTTTTGATTCCATCCAAAACACTTACTCAATCATCCACTCCGCTTGTTGGTGAGCAGGTGTCATGTCTTGTTTATTACAGGAGATCGTGGCCGTCTATCCGCTCCTCTCGCCCCCGTCCTTGACCGCCAATGCATCCAACCGGGTGTGCAATGCGCTGGCACTGCTACAATGTGTGGCATCGCACAACGAGACGCGGGCGCTGTTCTTGCAAGCGCATCTGCCGCTGTTCCTGTACCCGTTCCTGAACACGACGTCCAAGACGCGGCCGTTCGAGTATCTGCGTCTGACGTCGCTGGGCGTGATTGGGGCGCTGGTGAAGCAGAACGACAACTCGGAAGTGATCAACTTTTTACTCTCCACTGAGATCATCCCGCTCTGTCTCCGCATCATGGAAACCGGGTCCGAGCTCAGCAAGACCGTCGCCATCTTCATCGTCCAGAAAATCCTGCTCGACGAAATGGGCCTCGCCTACATCTGCCAGACCTACGAGCGCTTCTATGCCGTCGGAACCGTGCTTAGTAACATGGTCAACCAGCTCGTCGAAACTCAGGCCGTGAGACTCTTGAAACATGTCGTCAGGTGTTACTTGCGATTGAGCGACAACTTGCGGTAAGCCTTCTCTCCCCTCTCATCCTCATCTCAACCCCCCCCCCCGAAAAAACTTTTGCCAATCATTCTCTCCGCGAGACCACAATTATTCAGAGCACGAGAGGCTCTGCGAGCTTGTTTACCAGAGCCGTTACGCGATGCCACGTTCAGCCAGGTCTTGAAGGGGGACCTAATTACCAAACGATGCCTGGCGAGCTTGCTCCTGAATCTGTCCGATCGAGTGGAATAAGACACACGCACCACCAGAACTCTCGACCTCTCTATATATGATGAAGAAGTGCTCGATCGCGCTCTCATCCAGCATCATGCACTTTTCAAGAACGTGTCCAAACGAACGAGCTGGCCGGTCTCTCCTCAATTTTTTTTAGCATCTGCGTTCTGCTGGCCACTCCTCCTCCTCCTCGCTCCTTCTCCTACGCCCACTCGTATAACCTGCAGCGCTTTGTTTCTTGGGATACTTACTACTTGACCTCGGCCCGACTTTCTTAAGCTTCCTGAATATGATCTGCTTCCCGCGCGGTGCTTGTGGAGAGAAGTGATTTCAGAGCACGAAATCATCCCCGCGCTGCATCCGCCCCATGTTTGTTTCCATAGTAATCTCCCATAATCCATCCCGCGCCTCCTCCGAAACACACTTATTAATGACAACTGCTCCCCTACTTCTCTTTCTTCCCTTCCTCCTGTTTGCACCACACCACCACCACCACCACCACCACCACCGCTCTATTCTCGTTCCATCGGGCTTGTATGAACTAAATAAAATAAAATTATTACATGTTATCAGTGAACAAATCATCACCTATTATCCTTACCTCCTAAAATAATCCCGAAGAATAGATGCTGTAACTTCTTCTGCATGTACATAATACAATCCCCTCGGCCCTTTGTTTGTTTGTTTCTTTTTTATCTCCCTCGCTTCTCAATCAAGAGTCACCATGCGTGCATGTGGCCCACTCGCCCTCCCTGGTGTGGCTACCGATTGGCTCACTACCCCTCGCCCCTTGTCATCATGGCTCTCTTTAACTTTATTGTGTTGTTGTTGTTTTGTGTGTGTGGAAGGTTCTCTCTTTTTTTTCTCCCTTTCAACCTGATTCATTATTTGTTGTTTCTTATGTTGGTTTGTGGTAAAAGAAATGCATACAAAGCATACGCAGTGTCAGTACACACCAAGGAACGATACAATGTCAAATGTGTTAGGTTGTTGTGGATATGGGGAGGGAATCAGATGATGATTATTGACCTTTTCTGCTGTATGGAATACATATACATCTTTTACCTGGACTTGACAACAATCAATATTTCTGTAATTAGTACATGTGTCAAAATTGTAAAGGTGATTTAAATTCCATTTCTTCCCTTTTTTTTGCCTCAATTTAAATTGCATTCACGTGTTCTTCTTGGAAGTACATAAAGGTTATACAGAAGGTTCAAATTACTCTTTATCCTTTTTATGACCTTGTTTCTGCTTCCCTCTCATGGAAACTCAATGGATTCAATACAAACATGAAATTGACCATCTGTTTCTATTCCTCTCTTTCTTTCAGCTACATAGATATGTGCCACATGCTCTCTCCTCCTCAACAACAACCCCAGCTCTGGAAGTTCAACTATGTAGTGCCCATCTGGACCTCCCTCTCAATCCTCTTTCTCTTTGTTGTCTCAGGTTTGTTTCCAACAAACTTCTCACCCCGCTTTCCGTTGGGACATGTCTTTCACATGTCAATGATTCTTGACTGCGTGGCATGTCACACAGTACATTTGTAGATAGTATATAAGCTGTTATGTTGAGTAATGATAAAGTCATCGATTCTTCAAAGCTCTGACTCTAACAGGCTATGAGCCTCTTGCTAGAGCAGCTTGAATAATCACCAGTAGCCGGCAGTTTTCCCAGTAGTCTAATCACAGACGAGCCTCCATCTAGTAGTCCCCTCAAGACAAGCAAAACCCCGTAGTCCTTTGCGACGAGCCTACAGTTGCGAACGTCATAAACCAGCACTGGATTTTGACGATGTCCGAAATCTTGGGGTAAAAAAAGGGAAAAAACCCAAAAAAGAGGGGCCCAAAAGGCAACAGAAGAGGTCTACAATGGTGCTGTTAGCTCAAGGAAAGCCCAAATATGCGGTCTATTTATGATTTGTAAGGCTATTGGGGCCTAAACCCATGATTTTCTGATGCATAAACCCATACTTATGTGTTTAAGCATGGGTTTAGAGAGGTTTGTCCGAAATCCTGATGATAGAAAAATAAAAAAAATAAAACTAGCCACCCAAATGCTTAGCGGCTATATTTTGGAACTCTACACATGCGTGTGAGATCAAAAATGTAATAAAAATATGTGTATTCACACTTTGGCCCCCAGGGGAAGGCCGCGCGTCTCATTTTTTTTTGCAGGCGGGGCACTGCCGGTTTATGACGTCCGCAACTGTAGTAGCCTGCTGGCAAGATTTAAATCTACTTCCAGTTGACTTTAGTTGTCACCCCCTTTTCTTATTTCCACAACCCCACAAAGTCTTAAACCTTAGATCAAATCCTATTCCAAAACAGTGATTGTATAAATCCCATTAAGCGCTTAACGTTAACTGTTGCCTGATATTGTCCTCCAAACCCAAACCTTAAGAACGTGGTGATCCCCTAGCACGTGTATAGTTTGGACTGCTATTCCATAACCTTGTTGTACTGGAAGGGAGAAGAGTCGGTCAGATTTCCCTTGAACTAAGAAGCTGCAAATTAGGTCTTGATTGCTGTCTACAAACATCCCGATCTACCTCCACCCAAACACATAATCTCATTCCCTCTTTTCTTTTTTTTTATCTTTCCCACTCCCTTCTCTATCCCTCTCTCCCACCCACCCACCCTGCATGGCCGACCAACCCCGCCGTGGTTTCAGAGATCCAGGCGCCACCGTTGCTTGCCTAACACCCATTGCCTAAGCTGAACGGGCAAGGATCGCAGCCGCTTGGTTGAACTCCGGCACCAACCCATTCAACATCTCCGTCAGTAGGACAGCCTCTACTACCGATTTGAAGCCCACAGCCGGATTGTCCGCCCTCATGAACCCGGGCAGAAGTGCCCAAATTGAACCCCTCACGGAGGATGAACCCCAAGAAACCACCTTCCAGCCACGGATCATGGGCGCTAACATTGGGTCTTTGTTGACCAACTGGCGCAGAACAACGCACGCAAACCCACCCCCTCCCCCAGCAATAACGTCAACTGATCTGTCAGATATGGCCCTTCTCATCGCTGAGATGAGAGCCCAAAGAGGAGACAAACGGGCTCGCCGATGTAAAGCTCAAAAGTGTCAGTGAAGACCTTTTGCTGAGTGCGGAACGGGATGATGTGAGGATGACTCTGCCGTTGCTATACTAGCCACTAAAACAAGACCCCCCAATCTATGATTGGCAGGCTTTAATTCAAGTGATAGTAAGTGTATCCAAGATACTTCAGTTGGTATAACAAGTGTGGGTGACTAAGGATGTGTTGAGTGTTAAGTGTATGTGATGATGATGATGACGTGTATATGAGATGAGTATGTGATGCTGCTGATGATGTTGTTGAGGGTAGGTGATGATGATAATGTGTTAAGCTAATGGGGTCTGGGAGCTGACGCTACTACCAAGGATGGATGATGATGATGATTGGTATAAGTGTAGATGACTTATATAAGAGGATGGAGTGTAGTGCTAATGAGGTGTGGGAGCTGACGCTACAACCAGGTATGGAACCCGCTACCTGATGGTAAGGGGTTATATGTGAGAGAGAGGTAGTTGTTGAGTAAAGGTTGGGTATCCTAGTTGGGTAAGGGTCTGCTTATGTAAGGTTTACTTGGGCAGTCTTAGACCAAAGAAGGTTTCAGGGTAGTAATAAGATATGTAATTGCTAATGTATAGATGATGGTTGATGGATGATGAAACCTCAATGGAGGAGTGACCAGTAGTAGACTATAGGGGATAGTAAGACTAATATCAGGTATATAAGGGTATTGGGTGAGTGAGGTGCTGATATATTTGTGGGGACAAAATCTGGTGAGGAGGGGGAAAACAGCTAGAGGAGAGCCCCTTATATATCAAAATCCTGACAAATGGGGGGGTGGTCAACTTGTGGTTGGAACAATGGTCATGGAACACAGTGGAACAACAATTGATGACTAATCATGGCTGAAATGTGGTTGATGGAAACAAATGGAACAATGGAACAAGTGAAATGTGTGTGACTTGTGGTTCTGAACCTGATGGAACTTTCCATGGAGAATTTGGGCCTAGGTTGGGTAGAATCTTCCAGAAAGGGGTTACTGGTGCCTAGTGGCCAAGTTGTGGTTGATGGTTTCTTGTGATTGCCTTGTGAACGTGCTGTGTAACTGTGAATAACTGGAATAAACTTGGGTCTAGGAACTAATATTGGCCATAACTATTGATCCAGGCATGTAAGAGAGATTCCGTAAGTTGTTCCCTAGGATCAAATGGCCTGAAGAATGTTTTGCTGGAACAATCTATGGGGTTTTGAAGGTTTTGTATTTTGATGACTGTAGTAGGGATTAAGGATTAGGTGACGGAGTATGTTGATTTGCTGATACTTCCTGATCCGGTTGAGTGGTGATAAATCCGTGAGTTGTGTTCTAGAGTGAATTTTGCCGTAGATTCTGATTCTTCAATAATATCTGAGGATATCTGAGTGGATATAAGAGAAAAAATGAGAAAGAGAAAAGAAATGGGAGAAAAATAGATAGAATGAAAAATTGAAAATTTGTGACATGTTTGGAACACCACACCGAGAACACGATGACGCTCGCAATTGCCGCAAACTGGACCTCAACAAACAATCACGTGTGGCCACTATTGTGGCAGCAGTGTCCAAGCGCTTCAGCAAAGATGATATTCTGAAGCCAGACGGGTCAAACCTTTGCCAATGGGAGCGCATGCTCCGCTTAAACACTTCCAAACGCTTTGGCAATCCGGACTACTACACTCCCGATGAGAATTCGGTCCCTGACCCAGCGGTCAATCGCATCGCCCAAGGAATCATTAACTCCTCAGTCCACAGCAATTTGACCTATGACCTCCTTGACCTGGACTACGCGTGGGAGGTGTTCGACCACCTTGTAGCAAAATTCCGCATCGTGAACCGCGCCGCCCAGCTCCAATCCTGGGCCGACTTCATCACCATCGACCCTGCCAAGTACAACACCACGGCTAGCCTCTCGGAGGCCTTCCTAGGCATGGCCAAGACGTTTGCCGAGCAGGGCATCTCCCTGACGTGGGACGACATGATGGGCCTGATCATTCAGACGAATCTGAAAGACCAACTCCAGCAATCTGTTGACCAGAAAGTCAACCTTTACATGGAAACGCACAACTACCAGGTTCCCACGGGTCAAGATGTTCTACGTTTTGTTGACGCGGCCCAAACTGAGCAACAACTAGCCGGCTCCTCAAGATCTAGCAGATTGACATTGTTACACATGTCTCTAGCTAGCCGAGCCGAGCCTGACAATTCTGGTACAAAGCATGTAGAAGAAATCAAAGCGCGCGCAGTCGGGAAAGCTACCCGTTGTTACATATGCAACAAAACCCAAAACCGGCCACCTGGCCCCAGAGTGCCCCATCAAGCGCAGAGGTAGCCAGCCCCAGTCCAGATCCAACCCTTTTTTTGGCACTGGCGCTTTTCCCCCCTGTTCCATCACGTAAAACTATGCCCGTGCCCCATACGTCAGTCCCAGGCAACCAGAAGACTCACCGGCAGGTTCCACCAAAAAGCCCCCAGCCCGCCCTGACCAAAGACAGCCCAAGCCATCCAATCAAACAGCCACCTCAGTGGAAACCAGACTCATGGCAACAGACCTGTTTGCTGATGAACCCAACAAGGACTTCACATTTGAAAACAAAGACCTATCAATCGAGCCAACTCTTGACCGCTTCGATCTCTGTGAGGTGGCTGTTGACCGTGACGGCCAGGACGTCATCTGGGACTCTGGCACATCAGACAATGTGACGGGCGACAGGTACGCCCTCCACGATTTCAAGCTACTGAATAAGCCAATCCCTGTAAGAGTGGCTACTGACGGCCCCCCCAACTACATCACAGGTACGGGTACCTTGAAGTTTGCCGGGATGAAAGGAACAATCATCGCTGTTAAGCGAGTATACTACTGTGAGAATGCCCGCTCCATGCTCCTCTCCATCGCGGCATTCAAGAAGTCTAATTCTCACTTCCAGGTCAGCGGAAATTTTGATACTATCAACCTCCTCAGCCGCTCCGGTACGCTACTCATCAGCAGTGCTTTCAACAAGAAGACCAACACGTGGCCGGTTCCTAGACCCCTGAGGGCACCAATTCCTTTGTCTCACTCCCACCCTAGTTGTAATACAGTATCATTGAACGTTGAAATTGTTGAAATGAAGAGCATATTCAAATCCCCCAACAACATTGAGTCCAGCCAATTCACTTGGAATCCCAACGACCTATCAGCCGACAAGAAAACACTAATCTTCTAGCACTGGCTGTTTGGGCACGCAAGCCTGCGTCAGATCAGAAGTTTGGTCAAGCTCAAACTTGGATACGGCCTGCCAGACTCAATGCCCGCAGGGACAATCAAATGCCCGGTATGCGCTATATGCAAAGCAACTAGAACGTTGTTGCTGGGCCCCACCAACCAAGCGTCAGAACCCCTGTTGGTTGTGGTGGTGGATCTCATGGGACCTTTTGACCCACCAACCATGACCAAAGGTAAGTACGCCCTGACCATCAGGGATACACATACCACTTACAGTGAGGTTAAGATCCTCAAACTGAAGTCCGAGGCAGCCAAGTCCCTAATGGAGACTGTGACCCGTTGGGAGAACTAAACAAAAAAGAGTTTGAAGGTTCTCCGCTCAGACAATGGGGGGGAATTTGAGTCAAAGGCACTCAGCGACTGGGTTGAGCAGAAAGGTATCGTGGCTGAAAGATCTCTGCCATATCATCATTTCCAAAATGGTGCTGCTGAAAGGTACAATAGAACCGTTGCTGACATGGGAAGATCCCTCCTTTATGACAGCAGTCTAGGTCGCGAGTTTTGGGGGTACTCTTTCATCTGGTCCGCTTGGACTCTGAACAGGATCCCGAACAAGAACACAAGGGACCTTACACCATACGAATGCTTCTACAAAGAGCGACCGCAACTAGACAGGACTCGCGTGTTTGGTTCCACGGCTTTCATTCTTGTAGCGCCAGAGAAGAGGAAGAAGCTTGATGATCAAGCAATTGAAGGCCGGGTTGTGGGTCACTTGGACGGATCCAAGGGGTGGACGTTCTGGATACCGGCGACAAAGAAGCTGATGTTGTCAGCTTGGGCCGATTTCGGTAGAAATTTGCTCCCGGGTCCCGGTACAGACACTGCAGCCAACGCCCTCCGACTGGGTGATTTCTCTGAAGAGAAGATTGTGGAGGAACAAGAAAGGAACGTGGACGTGGCTATCCAAGAGATCTGTGACTCGCCAAAGGACACCCCAACGACATTCAAGCAAGCAATGAAGTCTGCTGAGTCCAAAGAATGGAAAGCTGCTATGCACACCGAGCCGAAGAACCTCCGCCGTAAATCAGTGTGGGCTGTGAAACGCCTCCCAAAGGCCAGGAAGGCCCTAGGGGCGCAATGGGTGTTTGCGAAGAAGGTTAACAATGATGGGAGCATCAGATTCAAAGCACGGTATGTCGCCAAAGGGTTCAACCAGAAAGAGGGCACCAACTACGCCCACACCTTTGCACCAACTGCTACGTTCACATCAATGCGCCTCCTCCTGACCATCACCGCCAAACACCAATGGCCAGTATACAATTTTGACTTTGTCGCGGCCTACCTGAATGCACCCATTGATGAAGAGGTCTGGGTTCAACCCCCGGAAGGCCTGAATGCTCCTGAGGGTGATGCGTGCCTGCTTCAAAAGGCCCTTTATGGAACCAAAAAAGCTGTGAGGTGTTGATGGAAACATCTTAGCTCCACTCTGGCTGAACTAGGGTACACATCAAGTTATTACAACTCAAGTGTCTACACGCTTGCCAACAAAACAGACCAATCAATCATATGGGTCCACGTTGACAACGGGATTGTCACAGGCTCCTCTGACGCCACACTCAAGAAGCTTGAACAACAACTCAGCAGCTCCCTTGAGATCAAATGGAACGAGGGCATCTCAAGCATGGTTGGCGTGAAGATCAACCGCACGGATGGAGGTTTTGAACTACATCAGCCAAACCTGATTCAGAAAGTACTGAGAGGGTCATGGGACGGCAAAACAATGCACCAGACCCCTCTGCCAGAAGTTTTCAACACCAACTTTGTACCAGGGGAAGCCAGTCTCAACGCTAAAGAATACTTGTCCATCATTGGGCAGCTCAACTATGTCTCCGTCGGGACAAGACCAGACATCACATACGGTGTCAACTTTCTAGCCCGGTTCTCATCACGCCCATCCCAAACTCACTGGAAAGCACTACGCCATCTCATTGAATACCTAGCGGGGACAAAGGAACAATGCCTGAAGATTCACCCTGACCCAAACAACAACCATCCAGTTGAATGCTTTGCTGATGCAAACTGGGGAGGCCCCAGCTCCAGATCAACATACAAGATTTTGATGAAACTCTACAGGAGTCCAATCATGTGGATCTCACGCCGACTGGTAACCGTTGCCAGCTCAACATGTCAGGCTGAGTATATGGCGCTGGGACATGCAACGCGGCACTCCCTATGGATCAGGAACCTCCTCCAAGACATCATCGGCGTTGGTTTCCCAGTAAAAATCTATTGTGACAATCAATCCGCCGTGAAGATAGGTTGCAAAGATGCATCAAACAAGCAAACTCATCACATAGAACGCAAGTTCTACATTACCAAGCAAGCTATGCACCAAAAGAAGACCAACCTGGAATGGGTCCCCGGACGGGATCAACAGGCAGATGTACTCACCAAAGCGCTAGGAGCCACAAACCACACCAAGGCGGGACTTATTGTCCAAGGCTATGTCAATGGTAACTCTTAGTTTGTTTTAGTTTTTTACTTTCCTGTGCTGTTTGTTGTGTGTTTTTTTTTTTCTTTCTTTTTTTTTATTATCTCTTTCTTACATTTTGCTTGTATTTTCCTTTTCACTTTTCATTACTCTCCAATTGTGTGCCAAATTCTTGTCGAGGGGGGGGGATGTTGGGACATGTCTTTCACATGTCAATGATTCTTGACTGCGTGGCATGTCACACAGTACATTTGTAGATAGTATATAAGCTGTTATGTCGAGTAATGATAAAGTCATCGATTCTTCAAAGCTCTGACTCTAACTCTTTCCTCCAAAACAATTGCAAAGGTGGGTGGTACAAGCTCTCAAAAGTTTGTTTGTTTGTTTGTTTCTTCCATTGACTATCCAACCCGTTGCTGGACTATCTATCTGGTATATTACACCACGGGTGCACTTTGGTGTTGCAGGGACAGAACACAAAATGATGTCCCAGAGAGGTGTGCTTATTATCCCTTTGAAAATGAGATCCTCTGTCACCCAGGTCTATTTTGATGCCTTTTTGGTATGTACTTAGTACTGCACTGCAACACTGCTGTCCCAGGGCCAAGTATTCAATTTCAAAGTGCACCCACGGGCATGGTGTATATGATGAATTATACATACAGCAATTGCTAGCTGGACCTTCCAGAATGCAGCTAGGATTAAAAGGGCTCAGCTAGCTAGGCCCTCAGGCTCCGCTATCTACACCAGGGGAGAGGAGGGGGAACTCCCCAAGGAGTGCCATAGCTTAACTTTTTTCTGTAACTCTGGTGGATACCTCCCCTACATCTTTCTTTGAACTTCACAAAGTATTGGTTAACCCATGTTGAACTCATCTGGAATTTGACTGGAATTTAGTTTGATTTTTATAAAAAAGATACTCCAAACAAATTTGTCATTCAAGTTGAATTGTTCTTCAATTGATAAAATTATTCTGGTGAAAATCCAGACTGTTTGATTGAAATTTTAGTAGTGTACAAAAATGTTTTTCAGGAAGGATGATAATGTTCCAACAGGTCATCATGGCCAAGATTAAGAGAATACAGAAAACTGAAGGATTATATTTCATGATGAGTTTGTGTACTGAAGCTAGATGACAACATGTAAATGATCTAATAATGAGTTTCTAATATAATAAAAGAAAGAAAGAAATCTATTTTATTACCTGAAGGCAGATCACAATCTGCAAAACGAGTTAACGGTTGAGAGCAAGCCTTTAACGCTTACAACCTATCTCTAACAATCTGATGCAATATTTCTGCTTCAATCAGGAGGTAAAGGATGTTGTTAGTTTTTAGCATTCTTCTAATTGAGAAAGGTGGTGATGTTTATCATTAAGACTTTACTTTAAGTGTTGGTATTGATTGCGATGAGCTTGCGTCGTTCAACTGATACGATTGATCAGTTTTGCGCTTTGCTTTGGATGTATACAGAGTTCGAGGTTGTTCACCTTTGCATTGTTGGATTGATAGCTGTAGATGATTGCAAGAGTAGAGAGTTATTGTTAACTGTCTGTCTCTTTGATTGATTGTGATCCAGAGTCTCACATTGAGCTTTGTGATCGTTGATCATCATCATTAAGCATGACGTCATTGATGTCATAATTTCCTTTTTCACGCGGGTGTTTGTTCGCAAGGTTTCTGCACGGTTCTGTGAGATCAAAACAATTTGGTTTAAGATCAGCACGGTTGTTTTATTGTTTTATGCAGTTTCCATAATTATGTAACTTACCTTCTGCTCTCCTCTTAAGAGGGTTTGGGCCGGGATAGACATTGCTAATCCAACAAAGATCTTCTGTGAAAAAATTGGTTAATAATTATATTATACTGGATGACTTCCCGTCGCCATTTACAGGGCTACAGATGCCATTCTAAATTCTAAATTTGGGCACTTTTTCAAAAAAGTTATTTTGGACTTGATACTCATTGTTGAGATGTTTTAAGAGGTGTTGAGTTTTTGGTCAAAAATCTAGAATAAAAGCTCTAAATCAAGAATTTAGAATCCTGTAAACGCCGAAGGGAAGTCATCCACTAATGAATTCTTTACCTTCTGCATCCAAATAAATCTAAGAATTCGCCCTGACATCAGCAAAAATTTGCTGCAATTGTACCACAACATGCAAAAAAATGGTAGCCCTCTTGGTCCAAAAACTGATTGAATTCAATCCGGGGAGTGTTAGGGTTCAGCTGAAAATCATGTTGCATTGCCACACACTTTGTGGTAAGAGGGTTTTCATTTATTTATATATTCTCAGCCTCATGTTCCATTTCTGATTTTTGTGAGAGGGAATTTTAACAATGTCCCCCTATCCTGCTCAAGCGGGATAGGGGGACATTGTCAAAATTGGTTTCAAATCCCATAACCAACACAAACTAGTAATCATCCGTGAAAGGCCCAGCCTTTTGAACAGTATGTCTGTGTAACATGCATTTATTGAACAATTGCAGTCCATATTCATGATTAAGTTGAGCTAGAATTCAAAATAAATTCAAAACAATTTGCTGATAATTTCACAATGTTTAGCACATCACTTCATCATTATTTCACCTTCATTTCACCTTATTGAAAGAAATAGTTCATCAACAATTTGTGATTGACTTCTGACAGAGTTCAGACCAAAACCAGGGTCAACTTAAGCTATGGGACTCTGGGGGGTGCCCCCTCCTCTCCCCTGGTGCTAGTGGAGAGGAGTACTGACCCTAAGACATTTGGTTTATAATTTATCTCCAAAATTGTTCAACCTTGATGCAGGTGATCAGACCTGCATGACCAGGCAAAATTAAAAGAAAAAACCACAACATATAAATTTAATCAACAGGTTTCAATAATCAAGGGGAAAAAAAAGGAAAGGATTTCCTTCTATCCTTCTGTCCATTTTGTGCATTTTCTCATATCACATTGCACCACGACAAAACAATTATTGCTTGTAAACAAGTGACATCACAAAGTACAAAGGGGCCTTTGTACTCTGCAACGTCACTTGTATACAAGCAAAAGTTGATTTGTCGCAGTGTTGTGTCTCAAGTGAATTTCATTTTTTTTTTTCATTTCCATTTCTAAACTCATAGACCCTGTGATCTATGCCATTGTATATTGTGCAACCCAACATGAAATCTCTCTCAGACATGGATCTTGTACTCTAGATACTCAATACATTTTCCAAAAAAAACGCCTTGCATATTATTCATCTTGCATTTCCTTGATGATCTCTACATATATCTCCTATAAAAGCTTGGGTGTTTTTCTGTCTGTTATTTATTTCCTTGTGGGACTCACCTTGTCTTTTCCCAAATCTCACAAATCAAATTACATTTTCTGCTTTCTGAAAACCCTCACCATATTTTCCTTGCCCAAGGAGGACAGCAGTTCTTGACACTGCAGCTTCAACGTTCTCACACTCTCACAGTTCCATGGCCAAGGCTTGAATTTCAGTTGGATCTCCCACGCCCGGTTAGCTCAGTCGGTCGAGCATTCGACTTTTACGCTGGTTCGCCAAGTCGTGGTGCTAATGGGGGCGGAGGGTAGTGATCGAAATGTCGGGGGTTCGAGCCCCCCATTGGGCGAATCTTTTATCTGACAGACGCGGAACGTCCGCGCAGAACGTGAAGAGAGAAAGGAGCGGGATTACAGGACCTAGAAATGATCATGCCGGGTCAACACAATGGGCACACTCAACACGGCGTGGAGAACAGCGGGTAGGTTTTGTGACACGTTGATCCAAGCGGTCAATATACTTGCTCCCCTTTCGCCTCTTGCTGGGTAATCTCAAGGAACTTTAAAACACTCCTCCTAACGGACACATTCATAGGTTGATTAGTTGTAGAAAATATCAATGCCATTATAATTGTTATACGGAGGATTTAACTTACCCTCGTCTCCTCCCTCGCCTCCGCTATCCATCCCCTCATCAGCATCACCATTATCGAAGTAATTATTATCATAATCTGGCTGGAAATTGGTAACCCAAATTCATTGTGAGCAAACATGATGAACAAATGGATGGATATGTAAGGCACTAACATCGTCTTCATCAATTTCATCTTCCTCCATCGCAACGATTTCCTCTTCATCTTCTTTATCGTCCTTTTCACCATCACCATCTTCTTGGCCTTCGAGATCGTCTGTTAGTCCAGCCAGAGCGGCCTTGCCAGCGGAACGTTTTGACTTGGGTTTCTTGATGATGGTCTTCTTTTTGCCTTCCGAAAAGCTCGTCCATAAGTCAGGTGGAAAGAATTCTTTCCCCAAGAGGTGAAGATACTTGGATTTATTTGAACAATCAGCTGAGCCCTCAGTGGGTGATTTTTTGGTTCCGCTTTCAGTCGAATTGGCAGCCTTGTAACGATCCGAATACAGCCAACTTTCGGAGAATGAATCTGGTTTAAGATCAAGTTTGGAGAATTGATGGATGAAGGGTTTGGTTAGAGTTTGCCGTTGTTTGGGTTTATTTGAGCGAATGCTAGGCTTGAGTTCGCCTTCGATGACCCAACGCTGACGGGATTCAGGATAGGCCGGGTACAGCCATCGATCGACCTCGGGAGCGACTGTCTGTGCTTCTTGAGTGGAGGGCAAATCGGTCACGGGTAGATTGACGCCGTTGGTTGGGTAGAGCACATCACCGACGTCGGCACGAGATGTAGCTAGAAGGTCGGCAAAAGACAAAGTTCCCAGCGACAATTCGGCCAGCGCCCCGCGTCCTGCTCCACCGCTACCCCCGCCTCGTCCACCTCGACCACCTCGTCCACCACCTCGGCCGAAAGACATTCAGTGTTGTGGAATCCTCAGCTGAAGCCTGATTCGATGGGATCCTCTACCAAAGCCAGGTTCGATAACGATTCGTATGATCGTATCTTGAGGGCGCTGGAGAAAATACAGAAAATGAATTGATTGTGAATCGGGATTCGGGACGTTTCGTACCCCCGGGTCCCCGGTTTCCGGGACTCTTTTTTTTTTTTTTTTTTTTTTAAGTGCTATTGATTTCACATACCGCACTATTCACCTAATCATGTGTACGTACAACGTGATACTCTAAAAAAAGCACCTGAGACCTACATAAAAACATACCCTAAAGCATACCGCCGAGCCGCGCTGGAGGGGTCCTTCAAGCATACTTTACTGCTATTTCAGAATTCGGCAAATTTGGGAAATCTGCCGCATTCCGCTTGCCTCAGAACTCGCCCGGGTCAACTCAGGTCCCCCCGCAAGGTATAAGACCCTTACACAACACCTCGCTCATAAGACCCACCCTTATACAAGTCAATAAAGACTTGGTATAAGGGTAAGTCGTTAATACACAACTCTCGTAAGTCGTTCCACATTTCTCATTACACGTCTTGATTGTTTTACTCCTCTTTGCTTCACGCCTCTTTCATCAACTCAACCACTCATTCACTACAAACATTTGCAACTCTGCCCAAAAAGAAAATGTAAAATTGGGATGGGCAAAACATATACCCAATTTTACAGAAAATGGTCAGAAGTGAAAAATAAGCTTTACTGAGCATGCTCAGCAAATTTTTTTTTTTTTTAGAAACTGAGCAGAAATGATTTTTATTCATTATGGCAACTTTGGGGGATTTTGCTGAGCATGCTCAGTTTGGCTCAATTTTTATTACTAAGCCATTTTGTTGAAAAAAGTTAACATTTTGCTTAACCCAAACAGTAGTTTTTTCTTTAGGTGAAATTACAAATGTTTGTAGTGATTGTATTTGACTCGCTAGCATAATCTTGTACTCTATCATTTGTGATTGTTATCTTGTCTTTCCTCTATGTACATTTTACATTATTTCTGCAATGAATAACACAATGACTTCATGAAAAGAACGCGCAAAACAATGAATAAATGAGACAACAAAAACAAAACAACAATACAATATTGGCATGATGCAAATGTTTTAAATCAAGAGGTAGAATATCTCTCCGGTTGATGATTTTGCGGGTCCTCATCCACATCCTCAAAATTATCATTGACACTAACTGTCTCCCATTTGTCATCTTGTTCCACCGCTACATTGTTCTCTTCAAATCCTAGCTGTTCCATAGCTTCATCTAAGACAGGGAGCTCGCCACCAGGGAGTATGCGTGACCAGATCCTTTCAATAAGTTCAAACCATGGGTGATTGCTGCCATTATGTTCAGACCTAGTTTTCTTCCATAATGCCTCGACATCCCCCGACCACCCCAACATCAACTTCTGATGGCTGTCCAAATGGCCCCTGAGTTCCGACTCGAGAAGTTGTAACTTGCCTTTCACAGGAAATTTCGGTATAATTTCTGAATAATCGTTGTTGGGATCGAGATTGTCAGGATCAGCTGCCGCGAAATCTAAAATTAGACCAACGGCAGGTTAGCAAACCATCAATGGTGGAAAAGGCCAAATCGCACATACCTAAACGATTAACTGCCAACATGATGATGCCGTGGTACTGACATGCCCAGCTCATTGCCCGGTCCAACTCCTGGGTAATTATTTCGACTTCCTCCTCCACTCGATCAAGCATCAAAACCAATGTGATTCCTCGTCGCACATTAGGGTCAATCGCCCACGGGGCCCGTGCCAAATAGAAATGGCTATTGCTCCAGAGGGGGTCATCCAGATCCATCTCCAGGAACAACGCGTATGTCAGATCTTGATTCTCTGGATGTGAGAGGCGAGTGGGATGGTATTTTTTCAAATAATTGTGCCTCCGTTTGTTGAAAGATTTGATGACCTTTTTGACAGGTGCTTTGCGTCGCTTAATGGCTGCAAGGATACGCTCTTTCAATTTGGTACCTAATATATTACCTGCACTAGCGTTTCTCAGTGGATGTCGTTCCGCTTGCACCTCAATGGCCTGGGCATAAAGATCGGTTTTTGCCTTCCACAGGAGTGTCAACATAGCCTGCTCGGTCTTTCGTGCGCCCTAGAGATCCTTGTAGCCACGACCCAAAGATTCCGCTAGCTGTTGTTGAGCTACTTCGCGAGCATTGATTCCAGCAAGAAGCTCGTTTGCCTCAACCCAACCCGTAGGCCATGTGCCATTTACCACACAATCGCTAGAAAAGAATCCTGGTAAGTCATTGTTGGTAAAACTAGCCTCAAACAGACAGCATTGTACGTACTGGTAACTCTCCATTATCTCTTCATTCTGCCAGAACTACGCTAATTTCTTTTGTCCTTCGATCTGCTCCTTGCTTTCTTCTGAGTGATCTAAACCTACTCAAACCTGATCGGCCCATTGTGTTCGAAAGAAGTTCGCCAAGTACTTGTTTTCACCAGGAACGTTGGGATTGACAAGCTGGACCAAATTGGTTAGTACTTCCTTTGCATCATCGCGTTGGTTTAGCGCGTTTTCAAACTTTTTTTTGAAGCCAATCGACTTTTGTTCAATGTCAAGAAAGTATCAGTAAGCAGACGTAGGATAGCACATGTCAGATCAATCACTCACTAAGCTTAGTTATTGCCTTTCAATTGCGGAATTGACAGCAATGTGCAAGAGCTGCCAGACAATTGCTTCTGGTTGCATACCTCAGGGGACTCACCTGGGCAGAGATGGCTGACCAAAGCCTCTCGCAAGACTCCCCATCCGAGAGCCCCCAGCCTTTCTGATACCTTGGATTATACTTCACTTGACATGGCCATTTGTGCGCATAGGCATGAAAGACCAAGGTCCCAAAAGTAATTCAATTCCTCCACTCAGGGAATATATCGCGCTAGAATGGTTGAAAAATGGAATGTATGAAACATTAAACAAAATGAAAAAGTCAGAACAATGTAATGGGGCTTGATAGCGGCACACCCGAAGGGCGTGCGCACGCCCCCCCGAACGCCTAAAAAAAAAGGCGTGCGGGGGCTGCACGCCTTTTTTTTTAGGCGTGCAAACCCCCGCACGCCCTCCCCCGCATGCCGCACGCCGTCCGCACGCCTACAAATGGCGTGAGGACGGCCGGCTCGGCGTGCGGCCCCGCCGGACAGGCGTGCTGGCCATGCACGCCTGTCCGGCCAGGCTCACGTAAGCCTCTCAAATCGAGAGGCTTACGTGAGCCCCTTGGTGCCCTTATAAGGGTACCGCGGTACCCTTATAAGGGTATTGTTCGGTACCCTTATAAGGGTACCTGGGTACCCTTATAAGGGTACCTGGGTACCCTTATAAGGGTACCTGGGTACCCTTATAAGGGTACCTGGGTACCCTTATAAGGGTACCTGGGTACCCTTATAAGGGTACCTGGGTACCCTTATAAGGGTACCTGGGTACCCTTATAAGGGTACCCGGTACCCTTATAAGGGTAGCGCGGTACCCTTATAAGGGTACCAAACGGTACCCTTATAAGGGTACCAAACGGTACCCTTATAAGGGTACCAAACGGTACCCTTATAAGGGTACCGTTCGGTACCCTTATAAGGGTACCGTTCGGTACCCTTATAAGGGTACCAAACGGTACCCTTATAAGGGTACCGTTCGGTACCCTTATAAGGGTACCGTTCGGTACCCTTATAAGGGTACCAAACGGTACCCTTATAAGGGTACCGGGTACCCAGGTACCCTTATAAGGGTACCCAGGTACCCTTATAAGGGTACCGAACGGTACCCTTATAAGGGTACCGAACGGTACCCTTATAAGGGTACCGAACGGTACCCTTATAAGGGTACCCAGGGTACCCTTATAAGGGTACCCGGTACCCTTATAAGGGTACCCTGGGTACCCTTATAAGGGTACCCTGGGTACCCTTATAAGGGTACCAAACGGTACCCTTATAAGGGTACCCGGTACCCTTATAAGGGTACCCGGTACCCTTATAAGGGTACCCTGGGTACCCTTATAAGGGTACCAAACGGTACCCTTATAAGGGTACCGTTTGGTACCCTTATAAGGGTACCAAGTGGTACCCTTATAAGGGTACCCAGGGTACCCTTATAAGGGTACCCTTATGAGGGTACCCGGTACCCTTATAAGGGTACCCAGGGTACCCTTATAAGGGTACCCGGTACCCTTATAAGGGTACCCTGGGTACCCTTATAAGGGTACCAAACGGTACCCTGGGTACCCTTATAAGGGTACCAAACGGTACCCTTATAAGGGTACCGTTTGGTACCCTTATAAGGGTACCCTGGGTACCCTTATAAGGGTACCAAACGGTACCCTTATAAGGGTACCGTTTGGTACCCTTATAAGGGTACCAAGTGGTACCCTTATAAGGGTACCAGGTACCCTTATAAGGGTACCCAGGGTACCCTTATAAGGGTACCGCGGTACCCTCATAAGGGTACCCAGTACCCTTATAAGGGTACCGCGGTACCCTCATAAGGGTACCCGGTACCCTTATAAGGGTACCGTTCGGTACCCTTATAAGGGTACCCAGGGTACCCGGTACCCTTATAAGGGTACCACTCGGTACCCTTATAAGGGTACCGAGTGGTACCCTTATAAGGGTACCCTGGGTACCCTTATAAGGGTACCGCGGCTCACGTAAGCCTCTCGAATCAAGAGGCTTACGTGAGCCGACAGGCGTGCAAAGCCTGCACGCCTGTCCGAAGGGCGTGCAGGCTTTGCACGCCCTTCAGACAGGCGTGCAGGCTCTGCACGCCTGCACGCCGTATGCACGCCTATTGTAGGCATGCACATGGCGTGCAGCGTGCGGGGAAAGGCGTGCAGCCCCTGCACGCCTTTCCAACGCGGCGTGCAGCGGCTGCACGCCTTTCCAAAGCGGCGTGCAGCGGCTGCACGCCATTTTTTCTGGGCGTGCAGATAGGCGTGCGCACGCCCAAAGGGCGTGCCGCTATCAAGCCCCCAATGTAATTGTTCATTGGCAAATTTACCAGTAGCCTACCAAGTTCATGTACTTATTCAATGAGCAGCCGATGTCGTATAGAACACCCACCAGTTGGTCCGGTTTGACATTTGCAATGATTTGCTTGAGCAGTGTCAATGGGAGAGCTCGGTTCTCTCCCGTGAGGTGTATGTTTGCAAGGTAGATGACGGAGTCGTGTCGGCAGCAGGAGGCCATCAGGCCTGTGTCATCGCACGATTTCCAGGTTGTTTCGTTGCGAGAGTTGTTAGCCGCTTTATGTGAGTCAGCACAGCGATCAGCCTACCAATACAAGTGTTAGTATATTGAAAATTCAGTTTAATGCCTCAGTCATGTAAAGCTCACCTTTTTCCGAATCTTGTGGATTTTCTCCTGGGTGGCAATGTACTGAAGGACGTCTTCGAGATCGGTTGGTTGAACAAACATGTCTGGCGTGACAAGGGGCAAGTGGCTCTTACCGGCAGCCTTCTGATGACGATGCTGAAAGTTTCCATCCAAGGAGATGATCAGTGAGTCCTTCACTGAAGCAAGTCGGTGAAGCCCTGTGTTCATGCTGGGGCCAAAGCATGCTGGGCATATTTCTGCTGCCATTTGTTGGGGGGTCGTTATTTGAAGGATTGATTGAAGCATTGAGGTACTCCTGTTAAGAAGGTCCCAATAAACCAGGACAGCCAATGCAAGGCACTGTCTCAAGTCGCGGCCCTAAGATTTTGAGGTCAGCCAAGAAATAAGAAGATGAAAGTCAGAGAGACAAAGAGAAACGCACTTGGGTGTGTTTGTAATTCCAAAGCACTTTGGACCTCTCCTCACCAAAAACTTTTTGTGTTTCAGTGAAAGGCATCATTTGAACATTTGAATGTTGCCAAGCGTAGTAGTAGTAGCCTAGCAATCACATTGAGAAACCGGTGGTTGGTTTGAGAGGAGAGCTGGGGAGAAACCCCATGGCAAGCAAGGATACCGCGCGCGGCATACAGCAGCAAAAATGAACCTTCACACGGGATTGACCTTCAAAGAGGACATGATCAGTTGTGAACTCTATCATACACACCCATGCAGACCATACCACTCACCTACAATGTCCACCAAGTCCACCCACTGCGCAGTTAAACGATTTTGATCTTGACATTTACAAAAATGTGAGGTATGCGACTCAAATGATGCAAGGGTTGTCCAATTCTCGGTCTTGTGCCTCAGCCACAGGTAGGCCATGAAGAGTTTGCTTGAAACGCACTCCCAATTCCTCGCTTGAATCTGTTTGGTAACTCAACGGTCGTGTGCTCGCAAAGAAGCCATGATGTTGGGGTCCACGCTGGAGAGGGGCTGGGCTTTTCTGATGACTTCATTTGACTTGGATTCCACAGCCCAAGGGATTGACTCCCACATAGACAATACATCGTTTGGTTCAGGCATGCTTTGATGGTCGGACGTCTCATTGTCTGGAGGTTCATAGTCATGGTAATTTGTTGGGTAATCTTCTGGTTCAGCTGGTGTGGAAGATTGAGCTGACATCAAAATGGGAGGTGGCAAGTCGCCTCGGAGGAGCAATTGTAAAACTCGGCTCTCGCGTTCGTGTCGAGCAGCATGTTGGGCTTGGCGGCGTCTTTGCAGTGTAGTTTCGTGCTTGAAAGGTGTGGCCTGACCAAGACGGACCATCACTGACGGACAAGAAATGAGGGAACAATGATGAGATCGATTGGGAGCAGAGAAAACAGCTGGATAGTAAAGGGAAACTCACCAAGGAAGTATGATAATGAAATCAGGTGATCAGGAGGAGATTGATTGAGTGAGTGTCCAGACGGAGTCAAGGACGAGATCAATTGAGTGGCAATCCAGAGTCCAGACGGAGTCGGATGGCAAAGTGGTAGAGGAATGGCGATGCAAGAACATCAATAGCAATATAGAAGTCTGAGGTTTGTAATGAAAATTGACATCAACAACGAGGCAAAAACAAATAAACATTTATGTTGAAATAAATACACAGAACCAGAGCCAGCAGGTTGAACATCATTGTATATTTATTTGTTCTTTCACAACCTTCAAAGCTAGAAATTTTTCAGTAATATTTTCAAGGGCAAGGAATTTGAATCTGAAACAAAATTTCAGAAATTCTCAAAGATGGCAGAGATATGGGTGTGTAAAGATTGGTGGGCTGGAGGAGTGAGCAGGAGCGGAATTCAAGTAGAAGTGTTTATTTTCTATATTTTGCATGCATCAAAGCAATGGAGTTAGTCAAAATAACTTTCAAGGGCAAGGAATTTTAATCTGAAATAAAATTCCAGGAATTCTTCAAGACGTCTGAGATATTGATGTGTAAAGATTGGTGGGCTGGAAGAGTAGGCAGTGGCTGAATTCAAGTAGAAGTGTTTATTTTCTAGATTTTGCATGAATCAAAGCCATGGAGTTGGTCAAGATAACTTTCAATTGCAAGGAATTTGATTCTTCAATAAAATTCCAGGAATTCTGAAAGATGGCTGAGATATGTGTGTGCAAAGGTGGGTTGGGGGGAGTGCTAAGTTATAGCAGATTTTAAGTGGAAGTATTTAGTTCCTAGAGTTTACAAGTACACAAGACAGGGAGTTATCCAAAATAGCTTTCAAGGGCAAGGAATTTGATTCTGAAATAAAATTTCAGGAACTCTCAAAGATGGCTGAGATATGTGTGTTCAAAGGTTGGTGGGGGGGAGGGCTGAGTTATGACAGATTTCAAGTGGAAGTGTTTAGTTTCTAGAGTTTAAATGCAAAATGAAAATGGAGTCTGGCAGTTGTGCTTTGAAGGTCAAGGAATTTGATTCTGAAACCATATTTGAGAAATGTTGAAAGATGGCTGAGATATAGTGTTTGAGGATTAGTAAAGTTTAGTGAAATGGGTGGGCGTGCCAGACTTGAGCAAAGTTGAATGAAAAATTCAACTCACCATCCACCACTTTGCAGTTCTCCACCTTCCACCCCTGCTTTCTACACTCATATCTCAGCCATCTTTCAAAATTTCTCAAATCTGGCTTCAGAATCAAATTCCTTGACCTTCAAAGCACAACTGACAGACTCCATTTTCATTTTGCATTTAAACTCTAGAAACTAAACACTTCCACTTGAAATCTGTCATAACTCAGCCCTCCCCCCCACCAACCTTTGAACACACATATCTCAGCCATCTTTGAGAATTCCTGAAATTTTATTTCAGAATCAAATTCCTTGCCCATGAAAGCTATTTTGGATAACTCCCTGTCTTGTGTACTTGTAAACTCTAGGAACTAAATACTTCCACTTAAAATCTGCTATAACTTAGCACTCCCCCCAACCCACCTTTGCACACACATATCTCAGCCATCTTTCAGAATTCCTGGAATTTTATTGAAGAATCAAATTCCTTGCAATTGAAAGTTATCTTGACCAACTCCATGGCTTTGATTCATGCAAAATCTAGAAAATAAACACTTCTACTTGAATTCAGCCACTGCCTACTCTTCCAGCCCACCAATCTTTACACATCAATATCTCAGACGTCTTGAAGAATTCCTGGAATTTTATTTCAGATTAAAATTCCTTGCCCTTGAAAGTTATTTTGACTAACTCCATTGCTTTGATGCATGCAAAATATAGAAAATAAACACTTCTACTTGAATTCCGCTCCTGCTCACTCCTCCAGCCCACCAATCTTTACACACCCATATCTCTGCCATCTTTGAGAATTTCTGAAATTTTGTTTCAGATTCAAATTCCTTGACGTTGAAAGTTATTTTGACTAACTTCATGGCTTTGATACACGTGAAATTCCACTAATGAACACTCCTACTGGAATTCTCCTACCGCTCAACCTCCCCCCCCCCCACCAACCTTTACACATCAATATCTCAGACGTCTTGAAGAATTCCTGAAATTTTATTTCAGATTAAAATTCCTTGCCTTTGAAAGTATGAAAGAACAATTTCTGGCTTTGAAGGGTGCAGTAAAAGAACTAACTATACACTCCTACCCTTCATTTTGTCCTAGCTGCTACACACGGGTGTGCTCATTTTGTCCTAGATGCCACACGTGTGTGCGTTTTTGCTGCGGCTAAGATAGAAATGACATTTGTTTCCTCCAGGAGCACCACTTACTTGGAAGGTGTTAACATCTTTCTATCCCCTGTTGCAAACAGCGTCACCGTCTTTCCAATATCTTTTTGGAACCAACTTCGATTGTATCAGGTATGTCTTTATTCATCTTCTTCATATCATATCTGTATCTTTAAGATTAACTTCCTTTTGAACGCATATTGGAATGTATTCATTCTTCGGGATCGATTGCTACGGATCAATGTCAATACCTTCCACAGGCCACAACGCAATCTGTGTCACCCGTAACCGTTAGCCGACTTGTATCCCTCATACCCTTGGCCGCCCCAATGAATCATCCTGGCTATCACGGGAAATATGAAAATCCCCAAAGCTTTGCGGCGCCGTGGCAACAGCAACAAACACAGTCAACTATGATATGGACACCCTCGCCGTTCACTAGCCAAGGATCTCAGAGCCAGCACAATGCCACCTTCTCCCAGCGCGTCAATGGCATGTCCGGTGATCAAGACCCTCGACTACTTAACCACCCCCTCCCTCCCGCCAATTCTCAACCATCCCATTCCTCCCATCCATCATCATCTGCTATTAATCAGCAGCATCCCTTTAA
Source organism: Puccinia coronata f. sp. avenae (assembly GCA_002873125.1). Lineage (NCBI taxonomy): Eukaryota > Fungi > Basidiomycota > Pucciniomycetes > Pucciniales > Pucciniaceae > Puccinia > Puccinia coronata. Next base: position 92,646 of record PGCI01000045.1, read on the forward strand.
CTCACCGGGTTTCTTTAACGCGTCACATCCGTCCTCCAATGTCAATCTAGCCTCATCTGTAGCTCCACATCCCTACTCGCAGCAACATTCCCTTCAAGCGCGTTGCGATTCACAGCCTCTTCCCCGCATCAATCTATCTGTTATCTCTGGGATGGCTGCGCCTCCTCGAGCTACTGGCCAAACACAACTTCTTCCCCAGATGGGTTTGCATCAAGATCAATCTTGTTCCAATCCCCCAACTGGCACCAAAGAACAGCCGCAGCCTGCCCTCCCCTCCAACCAGACAAGCAACACTTCTGATCCAACAGCTCAACCGGCCCCTTTGCCAGATCCTCCAATCGGGAGGAACGGTCACCCTGACACACGGTTTTTGCAAGGAGCAATGAGCGGTCCAAACCCAGACAACAGTGATGTTGACCGATTGCTTTCCAAAGCAGAAATGAAGAAATATCAAGATATGTCCTTAGGTGAACTTCGGACAATTGCCATCAACTCGGCTAAGCGCCTTCGCATGTCCGACAACATGAAAGAAGAACTGAACGAACTGTACTACGAATTTCAGCGTGATCTCTACAAGCTTGCTATCAAGAATCGCGTAGGCCCTCACCTCTACTTTGCGCATATTGGCCACTCTAGAAAGGCCAGGGCAGGCGGTGGCACTTCGTGGAACAACTTCCAGCATTACGATCCAGAGGCAAAGAAACTGTTCGCCGAATGTGAGTTTGCATCTTTCATTGGTTTCCTTATTGTATAATCACTAATCAATAATCGTTTTGTTTCTTGTAAATAGTTGGAAAGGATGAAGGTGGTGACCGAGTATCCGAAATGTGGGCTGCAAAGGATGCTGCCTCTAAGATGCTGTACCGCAACGTTGCCTACGTCACTAGTTTGTCTCAATCCAACGGAGAAAGAATTGATATTGCTCAGGACGAAAGACATGCTCCAACAAATGCAACTCAAGTAACCGCGGCGAACTCCTGCGCGTCGGTGGCGAAGATACCACAGAAGCAAGTATTGACAACAATCACTAACTGGGCCCTTAAGACGGAAGCCAAAGTAGGCACATATTTCTCCTTGTCATTCATCCATGTTGACTTTGAAAAGCAATCTGATTTTTTATTTTGCTTTCACAGCTCAAATCGTTTGCGTTTTTTCATCAAGTTGAAGGTTTTTTTGTTCTGGCTTCTCGCCATCCCAAGAGCACAATTTTCAAGAAAGGTGGCTCGCCTCTTGGCACCGACTTCCTGGCAATGATAGCAGAGAAAGACGATGCTGCAGGTCACTTTCACACGTGGGTTGCTGGGAAGGCAATTCAAATATTAAACAGTATACAAATTGATACAGCCAACGCTAAGGAAAAGGCGCTGGCTGCTATTTTACCGGGGCTTGATAGCGGCACGCCCAAAGGGCGTGCGCACGCCCCCCCAAACGCCTTAAAAAAAAGGCGTGCGGGGGCTGCACGCCTTTTTTTTAGGCGTGCAATCTCCCGCACGCCATCCCCCGCATGCCGCACGCCATCCCCCGCATGCCGCACGCCATCCCCCGCATGCCGCACGCCATGTGCACGCCTACAATAGGCGTGCACATGGCGAGCAGGCGTGCAGGCGTGCCAGACAGGCGTGCAGAGCCTGCACGCCTGTCTGGAAGGCGTGCAAAGCCTGCACGCCCTTTGGACAGGCGTGCAGGCTTTGCACGCCTGTGGGCTCACGTAAGCCTCTCGATTCGAGAGGCTTACGTGAGCCGCGGTACCCTTATAAGGGTACCGCGGTACCCTTATAAGGGTACTTCGCGTACCCTTATAAGGGTACCCGTACCCTTATAAGGGTACCCGTACCCTTATAAGGGTACGCGAAGTACCCTTATAAGGGTACTATAAGGGTACCGAAGTACCCTTATAAGGGTACTTCGCGTACCCTTATAAGGGTACGTGAAGTACCCTTATAAGGGTACTTCGGTACCCTTATAAGGGTACGCGAAGTACCCTTATAAGGGTACGAAGTACCCTTATAAGGGTACTTCGCGTACCCTTATAAGGGTACGGGTACCCTTATAAGGGTACGGTACCCTTATAAGGGTACGCGAAGTACCCTTATAAGGGTACGAAGTACCCTTATAAGGGTACTTCGCGTACCCTTATAAGGGTACGGGTACCCTTATAAGGGTACGGGTACCCTTATAAGGGTACGCGAAGTACCCTTATAAGGGTACGGGTACCCTTATAAGGGTACGCGAAGTACCCTTATAAGGGTACGGGTACCCTTATAAGGGTACGCGAAGTACCCTTATATGGGTACTTCGCGTACCCTTATAAGGGTACGGGTACCCTTATAAGGGTACGCGAAGTACCCTTATAAGGGTACCGCGGTACCCTTATAAGGGTACCGCGGCTCACGTAAGCCTCTCGAATCGAGAGGCTTACGTGAGCCACAGGCGTGCAAAGCCTGCACGCCTGTCCAAAGGGCGTGCAGGCTTTGCACGCCTTCCAGACAGGCGTGCAGGCTCTGCACGCCTGTCTGGCACGCCTGCACGCCTGCTCGCCATGTGCACGCCTATTGTAGGCGTGCGGCATGCGGGGGATGGCGTGCGGGAGATTGCACGCCTAAAAAAAAGGCGTGCAGCCCCCGCACGCCTTTTTTTTTAGGCGTTTGGGGGGGCGTGCGCACGCCCTTTGGGCGTGCCGCTATCAAGCCCCTATTTTACCACCTGGCGAAGCTGGAGAAATTGCCCGGGGATGTAATCAAGGTATGTAAACAGATTTCATTTCTTGTGCTCGCTCTCTTGCAACAAACTCATCTCATTTTATCTTGCGATTTATCTGCACTAGGTTCAGTCGCTGCAAATGTACATACTATCCGCGAGCAACTCCGAGTGTTGATAAGTGCGCTCATTCTTGCTTCATTCCTAAGTTTTCTGAGGCTTACAAGTTGATTGTTTCAGGTGAGGCAAGTGGAAATCGACTCAATTGTGCCTGGCCGGGCAAGGATTGCAAAAAGAAGCTGAAAGAAAAGAAGCTCAAGCTGTGCGTTTCCAAAAACGACTGGAACATCCAGAAGAGCGATCTACTCCAGCCTCTCGAGAAGCTACATAAAGGACCAGCTCTGGGCGTCCTTGCGTGTATACAAACCAAAAAAATCACCCTTACCTACGGTGAAATTGATAGCGACTCATCAGATGACGATGACAACGACAACGAGGAAGCACCCAGTGATTTGGAAGAGGAAACCCAATTGGACAACCGTTCTTTGAATTTGGGGTCCGGAGATGATAATACCGACAAATCAACCAACAGCTCACCTTCTAAAAAACGTGCCCGCCAAACCAAAAATGCATCTAAAAAGAAGGACAACACATCTACAAAGAAGGATAGCACTTCTAAGAAGAAGTCGCACTCCTCTCGGGAGAAGGCAGCCGCAAAAAAAAAGGCCTCAACCATAGCCAAGAAGCGGGCTCACCTTAACCGAGTCAATAGGACTAGCAAGCGTGACGGCAGCACCAACCGCACCAATACCGGCAGCACCACCCGCACCGATACCAGTAACACCAATCCTGTACCCGGTACTTTGAATGGAAACTCAAACATGTCAAACATTGCTGGCGAAGCTAGCACTGCTCCAGGCCGTGGAAATGCTACCGAGGCCATTCCAACTCTTGACCCCTTTTTGAACACCTTATCTTAACCAATGGTAACAGCTGGCCAACCGGTCTTGTCTCTCTTTCTTTCTCTCCTAGCTATATACTGCATTTGTATTTGTGGGCCTTATGCCCCTTGTATTTGTGGGCCTCACGCCCCAGTTTCCCCTTGCTTGTTATGCCTGGTTACCCGTAGTAGTTCTACTTGATCTTGTAGGATTGTTTATGCGCCACTCACACAGTGCTTCATGTCTACTATGTCTCTCTCCAAATTATCATCTTTACTCAGAAAGAATACAAATGATTTGACTGCATTGAAAAGCTAGTTGAATACAATGCAAGTGTGAGTCAATAAAAGAGGCCAAAAACAAAAGGAGTAAAGCAAATGGTAGTGAAGCAAAGGGGAGTGAAGCAAAGGGGAGTGAAGCAAAGGGGAGTGAAGCGAAGGGGAGTGATGTGAAGCTTTGAAGAGGACTAAAACAATGGTGGAACGACTTACGAGAGTTGTGTATTAACGACTTACCCTTATACCAAGTCTTTATTGACTTGTATAAGGGTGGTTCTTATGAGCGAGGTGTTGTGTAAGGGTCTTATACCTTGCGGGGGGACCTGAGTTGACCCGGGCGAGTTCTGAGGCAAGCGGAATGCGGCAGATTTCCCAAATTTGCCGAATTCTGAAATAGCAGTAAAGTATGCTTGAAGGACCCCTCCAGCGCGGCTCGGCGGTATGCTTTAGGGTATGTTTTTATGTAGGTCTCAGGTGAAAAAAAGAAATGAAACGTCACTTCATCAAAAATAACTGACGCCAATATCGTGAGAAACTTTTGAGAGACAGATCGGAAAGAACCACTACACCTCGGTTGCATTCCGACAACATAATTCCGCGGTGTTCTTTGTCAAATTGACGGGCTCTGCACCAGCCACTGCGCAACGGCAATTCAAGGTCCTCAGTCATATTGTTAAGCCACCGTCAAGGCTTGACAAGAATTCGACGATGATTAACTGGCATGCCAACGTCAAAATACCAAAGGGTTCTCAGGGCCCATGGGTTGACATCTGTCAACACACAGGAAGAAGTGTCAACAGTGAGGCTTGAACCCAAGCTCAGATGATAAGCAATTGCTGCCGTAGTCCCTTGACCATTGAGCCAGAGACACCTATTGCGCATGACATCAATCGAAGATTATCAATCGGATTTTGATACGTCGGACTGTCGAGGCTGCGACTATCTGACGGCGAGGCAACCATGACGATAGATCGACGACTTCCACGGCGTCAATCTATCGTCAAAAGGTTGACGGCAGATTGCCGTGGCATTCAGTCGGTCAAGTTGACCGTTGATCGATTTCCCAGGATTTTACCCGATTCGCATGGCCATTCAACAGCAATTTGGCCCTGTCAATGAATCGACGGAACCGCCTGTCAGATTTTGCATCCGTGGTGTACCAAGTAAACATAGGCCGCAAGAGTAAAGAGGAGATCAAGAAATGAAAAGGAAAAAGGAAAAAAAGAAGAAGAAAAAAGAGAAAAGGGAAAAAAGAAAGAAAAAAAGGAGAAAAAGAGAGACGGAGGCGACTAAAGAAAACGGCTATATAGCTTTGGAGGTCAAGAGGCGTCAACCCCAGGGAGAAAGCTTGATCTGCCGTAAACCCTTGCACCGCGGGTCACGAGCGGGTTCCTCGCGAGCGTCGGGTCAGTGGGTGCTCCAGCCTCCGGAGTCCTGTCCGGGGGTGGGACCCGTTGTGAACAACATGGGTGCACAGCTTGCAAGCACCCATGGAGTCCACAGGGGCAGTAATATTGTGGGCATCATGAAATTGTGTTTGCAGCTCCTTGAAAAAAAAGATCAAAAAATAGATATGGCATTATGTTTTCTGGGGGCAAAGGCAAAACCCTTGAAATTTTGGTTCCCTTTCCCATCTTGGATCCCAAAAAAGGATGGCTTCACCGCGTGGTGCACACCATGTGTCCACCAGTTCAAAATGGGGAAGCCCGCAAGGACATAAGGAAGCTGATTTCAAACTGAAGATCTTTTGGAAAGCTAATTTTGTGTCAAGAGATAAATCCAGCAAAACCAAATCATTTTCATTTGTGTTGAATCTATAAACAAAGAAAAGTTGGCCGGAAAGCCACTTTCTTCTCTAACACAAAAAGGATGATTAAAGCACCATTAAATCATGAATGTATAACCATACATTAAAAAAAACCAAGGATATGAAGGAAGAAACTTTGTGATTGAACGGCTGACAAGAACCTTCTTTCCTCAGACTTCTGAAAAAGTAAAATTTTCCGATAATGATAGTTACATAATGATCATGATAAGAAGGAGACAGATTAGCAACCCGTGGTCACAATCCCAACGATCAAGGGGTGGGAGTATGGTTGTCATCCACTTGTTTGAGTGACATGATGGCATCCACTCTTCTGAGTGACTTGGATTCTGTGGTGATGAAACATTGATGCACGTTGCCAAGAGCGCATATTTTGTTGCATGACCCACTGTTGCAGTGGACCTGGCAGCAGAGGGAGGATGAGTTTGGTCGGGCTGTTTTCTGGTCGGGCCTCGGCGCGGGTTGTGAGCCCTCGGGATTCGCAGGCAGTAGTGCATAGTATGGGTTTGCAGGTACTCTCTGAGTGTTTACCACCATTTCCGTTTAACTCTTTTTCCGCGCAGAACCACAACATCTCTCGATAATACCCTGAGCCTCCCCACTCCACTCCAACCACTCAGCCTATCGCCAACCATCCTTAGTCGGTCTCGCCCTCAGTCGACACAGTTTGACACGTCCCCAAGCACCGTATCAGTCCAAGTCTACCATACGAACCCTCTTCAACCAATCATTCCTAGAGACTCTCGAACCATCATGGACGGAGGTAAGATTCATCATCCATGTTTCACATCCTAAGGAACTTGTCTATGAGCTGACGAGAAAAAAATTCTTTCGAGAGCAGATCTCATCGCGTTGGTAAATAAGCTCCAAGATACTTTCAATGCGATTGGCGGCGAAACTGTCGATTTACCTCAGATCGTCGTAGTGGGCTCACAGAGCTCAGGGAAATCGTCTGTCCTAGAAACGTATGAATTCATCTCACTATATTTATTTGGATCCAACTAAAAAAAAACTGATCTTCTTTTGTTTGTTTGTCATTTTTTAATTCCTAGAATTGTTGGACGAGACTTCCTGCCCAGAGGATCCGGAATCGTTACCCGGCGTCCACTCGTACTTCAACTAATTCATGTCGCTTCTTCTAACGCCCCGCCACAGTCATCTTCATCCCTTCCTGGCGCTGAATACGGCGAGTTTTTACATCTCCCCAATCGACGATTTACCGACTTTGAGGAGATCAGGAAAGAGATAGAAAACGAGACTTTACGAGTAGCCGGCAGTAATAACGGCATTAGTCGTCTCCCCATCAATGTTAAGATTCATAGTCCGCGGGTCTTGAACTTGACACTGGTTGACTTGCCCGGTCTCACAAAAGTATGCAAATACTTTGTCTAGCCTTCTTTTCGAGGAAACATGATTTCATCTTTTTAATTAACTGATGCAATTTAATTATTGAAGCTTCCGGTCGGGGATCAACCAACAGATATCGAACGTCAGATACGTAACTTGGTCTTGGAATACATCTCCAAGCCTAACAGGTAAGTATTTCACATTCAGCTGAGGAGATTTATCATGAAACATGAATATCTGGTGTTAAAACGCGTTTTTTTTCGATTCCTTGGCTAGTGTCATCCTCGCTGTCTCGCCCGCGAATGTAGATCTCGCCAACTCGGACTCGCTCAAGCTGGCGCGGACAGTCGATCCCCAGGGGCGAAGAACCATTGGAGTGCTTACAAAACTTGATCTAATGGACACTGGTACCAACGCTCTCGACATTCTTACAGGTCGGGTCTATCCACTCAAGTTGGGCTTTACTGGTATCGTCAACAGAAGTCAACATGATATCAACATGAAGCTGCCTATGGAACAAGCTTTGGCCAAAGAGGATGAGTTCTTCCGCAACCATCCTGCTTATAGGAATATTGCACACCGATGTGGAACCAAATTTTTGGCCAAAACATTGAATCAGGTGTGAAACTTGTTATTCATTCCCTTTTTTACTTTGTGCATCCTGACGTGTATTTCTCTATCGTCCTTCCAGGTTTTGATGTCACACATCCGCGATAAGCTACCCGATATGAAGGCTAGGCTCAATACTCTGATGGGGCAAACACAACAGGAACTAAACGCGTTTGGTGGCGATTCCGCTTTTTGGGGTAAACAGAACCGGGGTTCTTTAGTTTTGAAGCTCATGACACAGTTTGTGAAAGACTTCGTTTCCTCCATCGATGGGAGCCAAGCCAATCTCTCGACAAAGGAGTTATGCGGTGGTGCAAGAATTCACTACATCTTCAATGAAGTTTTTGGACAAGCTTTACAAAGCTTGAACCCGATGGAAAACCTGAATAACATGGATATCAGGACTTCTATTCGCAATTCGACTGGAACTAGATCTAGTCTTTTCATACCCGAGGCCGCCTTCGATTTGCTCATCAAGCCTCAAATTAAATTGCTTGAACCCCCTGGCTTGCGGTGTGTTGAGCTAGTGTATGAAGAATTAATGAAAATATGTCACAATTGTACCAATTCAGTAAGTTTCATGCATCTCAACTGTTTTGCCAACGATTTTCTCAAACGTTTTGACTTTTACTGTTGCGCTGGCAATAGGAACTTCAACGATATCCAAGATTACATGCCCAGTTAATTGAGGCCGTTTCCGAATTGCTCCGGGAGAGATTAGGCCCTACATCTGAATACGTTCAGTCGCTCATTGATATTCAAGCTGCCTACATCAACACCAACCATCCCGATTTTATGAAAAATACAAGCATCAACGCAGGATCGCAGCATCACCATGGATCAAATGTGCAAATCAATGGATCTTCAGATCAAAGAAGGGTGCGCCAAGCTTCTTCTACGCTGACTGTTATATCTACTGGCTCTGCCGGTAGTTGGGGTCTTATCCGTGGTTCGCTACCTTCTCATACTTTTCTTTACCTTCATTTTTTTGTCCTCTAAATGTAGTCTGTTTCTGACGGAGATGTCGAGGATTCCTCGAGTGCGATTGAAGACGAGGATGGCACGTCTCAGCGAAGTGCGGTCTTTCACAACCACCGACAGATCCCCACGCTCAATGGACAGGTCTTCCGACCTTCATCTGCGCCGATTGACCAGCTCCAATCCGGAGCACAGCTGGCTAACACGAAGCGGATTGCCTCCGACAATCGACATAGTGGTCCACCCAACCCGTCGCCCTCACATTTCCATCGAGACCATCATCACTCAACATCGCTACAGTATGGCTCTGCTAAGGATAGCTTCCTGAACTATTTCTTTGGTGGATCCACTAACGGCGTTGGCAGCGCGATGCTATCTCAACCACCTCACCGGCCCCGGCACAAGATAGCGGCGAATGACTCAGCTGAGAACTCTTCTTCTCAACTGACTGACGGTTCCCAAGCTCTCCAGGTTCATAAAACTCCAGGATTTGAGGGTGCACATGCGGCATTTAACATGAAAAGTTTGGAAAAACATTTCCCAGTTGCTGTTAGTCAAAAGCATGTGAAACATCCCTCGCCCCAAGACTGATTTTTCCTTCTTACCTTTCCTCTATATGTGGCTTTTGCAGACTATGGATGATCAGAAAGAGGTTCATCTTTCAGAGCGCGAGCAAATGGAAATCAGTCTCATCCGATCGCTCATGATATCTTATTTTAGCATTGTTCGGCAAACGATACAGGATCTCGTACCCAAAGGTAACCTCCCCCCGCCCCCTCGCCAAAGACGCGGGCTTCCAACTGACATGCACCACATGGATCATTGATCTCAAATCTGTTCACTTTTCCTCACACAAAAATAACGCACAGCTGTGATGCATTTGCTGGTGAACCATGTCAGGGAGGGCGTACAAAATCGATTGGTTTCGAGCCTCTATCGAGAAGAGCTATTTGAGGGCTTGCTTACGGAAGACGAAACGCTGAGAACGGAGCGCGAAAGAGTCAAAGCGCTCCTAGATGCCTACAAAGACGCTTTCAAGGTCGGTCCTAAAGAACAAGGCTGCTCGTTCAGATAAATGTACTGACCCTTCGTTTACTTTGTTTCTTAGACTCTGAGTGAAGTATTGTGAATCTTTTTCCTTTTGTTTCAATCTTCAAGTATGGTGCTCCAAGCCATCATACCTAAACCCAAGTCGAGTGTATTACAGTGATTTATTTTGGAAAAAAAGGCGGGGCTATACATTTTTACAACCCACTTGTTCCCTACGCATCATCATCATCTTCATTATCCTTTCAATTTTTCGGGTCGTCCTCTTTTTGGTTTAATTATTCAATTAAAGATCTTTGTTGGCTAATTGCGATTTGTATACCTTTTTTTTTATCTTTCTTATTTCTCCTTGCCCTTGGGTAACTCGGCTCTCTCAATCCTATTTTCTGATGGTCATGTGGCCTTTGCCCCTAGCCCTGAGGAAAAGGATGATCAGCACACACTGAGAGATCAGTATAAGCTGAGAGTCAATAAAAGGTTAAGCAAACCAAAGTAGCTCAGGTTAGATCAGTCTACCTTAAAATTCACTCAAATATGTATCATCCACTGAAGTAACATCATTTCTTCCCCCCCCCCCCCCCCCCTCCTCAATTTGGGTTGATTTTAGGATTCTTCTTACTGTCTGTGGAGGGTATATACTACTTTGACAATTGACTTTTCTTGTAAACATAAGGATTCCCCTGGTTTGGATTTTTCATAGGTAAGATCAATGTACATTTTTTTTCCTTCTTTCCTTGGGTAAGCATTGCTAAGCAAGCTGAATGAAATTGAACTGATGAGTTCATTCTCTCAGCTATCCATTGTTTTGTAACAGTTCTTGTATTCTTCAACATGAATGGCAACTTGATTTTTTTCTTTGAAAATGGAATCATAGTCTGAGTCCTGTCGTATAAACTAAACTTGGCTGTTTTCCCTTGTCATGGTTCTTGCCTGTTGTACTGCTTACACACACACACATGTGGATACAAAAATTGTGCTGGACCAAAAAATAAGATCTGTACATAAATTTATCTCCACCATAAGATCTAATGTCACTGAATTAGTGTGTCAACACTGATGATGGCAATGGACCCAATTTAACATTGAGCTCAACCAAAGGGGGTATAAAGACATGGAGCACTGTCGGCCCCTTTGATTTATATTTCATCAGATCAACTCAACCAATTATGAATTGTTCCACTGCATCCCAGATTCACCAGGATTATCCCCACCAATTCATTTTTCTGCACATGTCTTATCAGTGCTATGAAAATATTCAGGGGAAGAATGCCCTGTTTCTTTTCAAGCTAGGCTATATATAGCTTGTCTGAATGATCACTTGAGGTGTTTTTGTGGAAGTTATGGTTTGGTCTGTTCTTGGAATCGGGCATGAATAATGCCTTGGAATTTTGGCATGTACACGGATCCTCAGCAAACAGTTACTGATCAAGAGTTTGATGGAAAAATAATTGATTTCAATATCTTCTGTTGACAAGCCTGATAAATCAAAAAAAAAAAAAAATGAAATACTGCTGCTATGTAGGTGCTGATTTGGTCTGCGAATGTACGCTGGCACAAGTTTTTGATACGAGAATAACACGATGAGACGTGAAGAAAGAGAGGAGAAAGCTATCTTGTATGTAAGTATAAACGCAGAATGGTCATATATGGTCGGATAATACTGAACAGGAGGAAAACCAGAATAAAGATAGAAACAAGATGCCATCATAAGCTGAAGGCACATGACTCTTTACAGGAAGTCTGAGAAAAAAAGGAAATATGGCAATCTGTGAGAGGCATTTGTTGAAGCTATGACATGTTGTACAAATAGCATTGAACACCAGACAGAAAGAAGAGTTTTTTATCATCTTATTCAAAATTAAGCAGTATGACTCTCTTTGGACTGGTGTGCATGTGACATGGCATGGTAACTGACTATGTAAAAGAGTTCTCAATCTTGTGATAACCTATTTTCATTCAAGCCTCACATCCTTATCGTAATCATTGAGTCTTAGTCGTCCGATGCGAAGTACAATCTGGAATGGTACCTAGTTTCTTTTACCAGGAATGTTCTTCGGGGTGAATGTGACCTTGAAGGGCTCTTCGATTGATAGCAGGTAAGCATCAGTCCATGAAGATTCAAAAGCTTCTGGATCAAAGCCTTCAGCAAAGGCAAGATCGTAAGTTGTTAATAAGGTCGCGACAACCTGCAGATACGGCAGTGACGCATGTTTTATTAGCGTTTGTTCTGTGTATGGAGCAATATAGAGCAGTCAAAAAGGCTCTGAAACGATGTATAATTCCAAACTGTTTCTTCACGGGCCCCAATTCCAGGACTGCATATCAAGCGCCGCAGATACTCACCAATCTCATTTCCATCCATGCCAGAGTTTTTGCAACGCAAGCTCCCGGGCCGATCAAAAAACTGAAAAATGCTTTTTCGTTGAGTCGTTCGGTACCTTTTTCGCCGAGCTTTTCACTCTCCGCGCTTTTTTTGAGCCATCGTTCAGGGCGAAATTGATCAGGGTTGTTGAAATATCTATCATCTCGCTGAACCGCATAGTTGCTAAAGCGAACTTTGGTTCCTTCAGGAATCTTTTTCCCGCAGATGACCGCACCACCTGGAGGACACATGCGCTGAAGATTGGCAGGCGAAGGAGGCTGTAACCGCATAGCCTCTTGAAGACATGCAGTGAGGTACTCAAGGCGAGCAAGTGTGGGTGGAGATAAATCGGGTGCAGCCATCAATTCTGCCTGCAATTTTTCCATACAGCTAGGGTGTTTCAGCATATACAAGAAAAATGCAATCATGACCGTTCGGGTTGTATCTGAGCCCGTGCTGCAGTGAAGTTAAACCGGATCGAATTGCTCAGCACTCAGAAAAAACCGGACACATCACCCGGTGATCCTATGCAAAGGCTTACATTACCAATAAGGTCGAATCCGCTGCCAATTCTGCTACGGACAGTCTCGTTCCCGTTTCAGTATCTTCTCCTAACTGTACAGCAGAGCGGTCAAATAAACACGTCGCAATGTCATGAATCCTACATCCAGAGGATAATGTTTTTTTTTTTTCCTTTTTCTTTCGAGAATATGAGGAGAAATTGATGAGGAGGAAAGCGTACTAACCAGATAGTGAAAGACATCTATCTGAGAGCCTAGACCCTGATTCCTGCGTCGCAGGAACATCGATCTGGTGAATTCCTTGAACTGAGACTGATCCTCTCTTTGAGTGCTTGGCCAAGCCTGGACTAATGGCGTCAGCCAAGGCATATTGCGAAGGATGCCAACTTGCCGCACAACTCGTCCCATGTGCGTTAATATGCGATGTTTTTCCTCTTGACTCTTTAGCAAATCTGACCCTGCTAATGCTGTGTAGTGTCCGAGTGGACATAAAGCGTACGGAGGAATAAAAAATAAAGCTTGGAATCAGCATATCATATCTTGCGGAACATCTTAGTGCGCTCTCCAGGGCCTCGCAAGCACCAAGAAAGTGCAGGCTCGCGCCTCACAATCACGAGATAAGATGCAGGCTTTAAATATTTTGAGCGAACAAACCTCCAAATGCCATGTCGCACATTGCTTCCAGTCGCATGTAGTTGAGTCAGCACGAATTAAATGGGCATCGAGATTTTTCAAACATGTAGATTTAGCATGAGAGCTGAAGAAACGGTTAAAGAAGAATTCCAGCTGACTATTATACACAAAGCAACCGAGTTGTAAACACAAGTCCACATCCTGCTTTTGCTTGACGTGATCATCAATGATACTGATCATCTCATCCAAACGGGTCTCGATTGAGGGAAGATATTCAGCAATAGCTTTCGGTGTAAACGCCTTGGTCCATCTAAACCAAAAAAAGAAAGAAAAAAAGAAAAAAAAAACGTCAGACTACCAGCACCTATCGATTTCTAGTATTCTGGAAAACTTGCATTCTTCTTCTAGTGGCATGTTCGGGCACTGCGAAAGTTTGAAAAGGGGGTAAATGTGAGTAATCACGGCAGTTATGGTTTGTGAGATACATTGATTCAAAATCGAACCGGAATCAAGAGATCAAGCGTTGTATTAACGTTCATTTAGGAGAGAAAAACAGTTCAACTAACACGTCTTGATGGTCAATACGCTGTCACCTCCAGCGTCTCCCTTGGTAATTCCGCTATCATATGAAGGTCCTTTAGGCCATCCTTTCGAGCCCATGATGATATACAAAGCTTCTATACTGGTCGTGTACAGCTCATTGGGGCCTACCAATTAAATCGAGGGAGCTCTCTCAGTCCACTTGAGAGCTTCCTGAAATTACGGAAAAATTTGGGTTGCAAAAAAAAAAAAAAAAAAACAGTCAAGGGCAAGGGGTCTACTTAAAACTGACCAATGCGAACCCATTCCCCATACTTTTCACCCAATTCTTTCATTGTAAATCGTGTCCGACCCAAGTATGCTTCTTTTAATATCCATGCTTGTGTTAATGCCGCCAGCTTAGGTCCAGGAAATGATTTTAAATCGTGCCAAACAAGCCGGTAGAACGCTATGTGTGCTCCTAGAAACACGTTGAATGCTAAAAGGATTGATAAGCCCGCGGAAAGAGACGGTTGAAATAGAATGCTCAGTAGCAAGAGCATAACGGCTTGAAGGGATAGATAATGGAAGGCCGTAGGCTCATAACGTCTGAAAATGAAGTGTGCGACCTTTTTCGTCAAGCAGGTAATCCAAGCAGGAGGACAACAGCAAAAAAAAAAATCCAAATTCAGGTCAGCGCGAGGATTTATATTTGTCAATTTTAGTAATCAGTCAATGTAGAAGTAATTCTTCGTGGTTACTAACTGTTGAAAGGATCACGAGTAGATAAAAGCAAATCATCGAGGATAATTCTTTCATTTTGTGATAGAACAAATCAACTTTGCCACTGGTTCCTCAACATTGAAATGATTCTAGCGAGGCTCTTGAGTAGTCAAACTGGCTGTGGCGCCGGTGTAGAGTATGGTATTTACACCCAGAAATACGAGTTTGTCTGAGTTTTTAGTTAGCAGTTTGATAAGGACTAAAGGCGAGGATATGGAAAAAAGGAAATAAGCCTTCCAAAAAATATATCCTCAAACAGGATGAGACATATGGGGAATACCATATTGGGCCCTCCCTATATAGCCGTGGGGTATCTCGTTGAGCCTCCGACCAACAATGGGTGCATGGCCCAGGTTTCAGGGGGGGGGGGGGCGCCGTCTCGCATGGAGGCTCCGAAGGACGGACTTCACAGCTGATGTCGCCACCCTCCCTCCGCTGACTCTAAAATTCACCTTGTGGAAGGAGAACAAGCACGTTTGGACCCCACGATACTCGTGTGATACGTGTTGTGTTGTACAGACAACCATACTCGTGCAATACATTTATCCAAAAATTACCTATTTATCTCCAATGCCTGTTTAGATTTCCGACGCCCCCGTTCGCGGTGGCCTGCCAAATTTTCTGGATGAAAACACCTCAGGCGGCAAGCCATCGGCACACAGTCACAACCTAGCACTTCATCCCTGCAACCTGACATAAACCAGCTAAACCGCAACCGTAAAACTAGGCCGATACTTTCATCCACCTGATAGGAATGATACCTTCTCTCTACGAATTAATCTCTGTTGACTTTCCGGGGGGAGATGTCAGCTGGAAAGAGGTTTCAGGTTGTTAATCCCGCCCATATCTGATCAGCTGATTCATATCAAAATGATGAATCTAACAAACACGGAATGCCATGGCTCAGAGTCATGGCTATGCAAGCCGGTCGA
Source organism: Puccinia coronata f. sp. avenae (assembly GCA_002873125.1). Taxonomy (NCBI): domain Eukaryota; kingdom Fungi; phylum Basidiomycota; class Pucciniomycetes; order Pucciniales; family Pucciniaceae; genus Puccinia; species Puccinia coronata. The sequence continues at coordinate 108,118 of PGCI01000045.1, forward strand.
ATTTGGCCTCAAAGATATCACATGATGCTGATAAGATGATCTCCTCCAAGGAAGAGTCACTAGAGTTGGAGTATCAGACTTGAGATAAAAGAGAATCGATTATATGACTCTGAGGTTCATTTGGCCATGATCTCAGTGGCTGATGATCGTCTTCCAGCTTGACTTGGCCAGTCCTAGCTTTCTTCTTGCACGCTATCAGCTCAGAACCCGCTTTCTCAGCAGCCATTCTTTTCTCTTCATCCATCCCCAGAACTTCTAATCTTGATGTGAGCAGTTCGAGTTCCTCGGCGGTCAGTTCGTCACTATAAGTTGGCCCACCTTCCAAGAATGAGTGAGCCCCGATACCTTGCCCTAACCTTGTTTGGGAAGCTGCCCCAACCCATAGGGTTGCACCTGGACAACAAGTGTTTAACACCATAAGATAGTTGGGTTGTCCCTTGATTACTATCAAGTTCTTTGATTGGTGCCATTCCATGGAAATGGGCTTGCTAAAGTTGAAGATGTTATGTATTTTGTCTGTAGCTTCTGATCCAGTTGGATTCGTGAGAATTTGTTTGACTTTTGACCAGAAGTACTGGATTTGTCTATCAAATCTAATTCTGGAAAGATTAGTTTGAATTTTTCCGGGTGGATATTTATTTCAAGTTTGTACAGCAAGGACATGAGCAAATCTTGCATTCTGGTACTGCAGAGAGAGGCACAAGAAAAATCCAGATTTTTTTTCAGCCATTTGTTTGACTTTTGACCAAGAGTATGTACTGAATTTGTCTATATCTCAAGTCTACATAATTCTGGAAAGATTATTTTGAATTTTTCAGAGTAGATATAATTGTAAGTTTGTGCAGCAAGGGAATACCCCCCCCCCCCCCACTCTATTTTGGGCACACCAAAGACTCTTACCCATGCCCACACAAAATCTATGTACTTAGCAGTGCTAGCCACAAGTCTGTGTAGGAGCTGCTGTATGCCAATGAAGCAAGAGGAAACAACAACAAAAAGCAACCTATGTATAACTTGAAGACACAGAAAATCAGAGAAAAGGAGCATGCTATTAAAAGAATCAAAGAGCAGAAAAAAACATGCAAGATACATATACGTACATGTATGTTGAATTGTGTGTGTGTATATACAACGAGAGATGGTCAAACATGTCAACGAAAAGAGGCAAAGGTTTATCTACGTATATATATATATATATATAACTATATGTCTGTCTATATGAAAGAACACGATTACGAAGGCGCGCCAGACTGGACACAACGAAAGAAAGAGGAACGAGACAAGGGGACGGAATCAGAAAGACGAAGAGATGACAAACGACAACCGATAGAAAATCAAAAAAAAAAAAAGGAAGACGCCTCTAAGAAGAAAGAAATAAACATCAGGGGGGGAAAAAAAGGAAGAGGAAGACCACGTTGTGATGTTGTAGTATACAAAGTGAAGCGCGTGGTTGCATAAGAGAAAAAATAGCATGGGGGATGATGCTGAAGAACTACAGTAATACACGTATACTCGAAAACGATGTGCGGGGGAGGGAGTGGTGCGAAGAGATCAACATAGAGACAGGGTGAGGGATGTTTGATGTAAACGTACTGGGTCCACTCTCTGCAGTCTGCAGTTGATGAACATGGTCTGAGGATAGAGTGGGTAGGGCGATGAGGGAGGATAGACGAGAGCGTATTCGACGACAGGCGTATTTTTTAAACAGTGCACAAGAGGGAGTGGGGTGGACGAGTGGGTCATCTGGGGCTGACGATCTTGAGGACGGGAGGGTCGCTGGGCGGCGTATGGACACCTTCTTCGAGATCTCTGTCGGCGGGGGCGAGGGTGAAGGAGCGCTGCTTAGTGAGCAGGGCGTTGATCTGTAGCGGATGAGGGGCGGGGGGATGCAGGTCGATAGGCCGCGGGTACCGATTCTCATCATCCTTCTCTTGTTGATCATCATTATCATCATCGTCATCATCATTATCATCATCATTCATGCGTTTTGTGTAGTGGTAGTGTTTCCGGGCATCTTTGTTATCATCCGGCTCAACAAGGTGGCTACTGGGAAGCATAAAGACATCCTGGCTCTTACTCGCATATTTCCTCTCGAGCTCGATCTTGGCATAGTATGCTCCCCCCATCAGCGTCACCAGGATCCCGAGCAGGTTCGTGGGGCTGATGACTAGGTCGAAGATGATGATGGCCGACAGGATCGTGAGCACCTGTTTCACGTTGGCTACAAAAAAAAAAAAAAAAAAAAAAACAAGATATTATTAGTTTTGGCCATCTATTTCTTGGGTGCACTGTGAGATGGATGGATAGCTAACCCGCAACAGTCATGGTGAGCGCGCTGGTTTTCTTGTTGGCGGTGAAGCTGACGACGTTGAGGCCGAAGGCGATGATTCCGTTGACGACGAGTGCAGCGGCCTTCCTGCGATCCATGTGAGCCTGAGCGAATACGATGACCCTATCGATTTCTCCGGTAAGGTAGGCATACATGATGCACTGGACGAACGCGAGGGGGGACATGCGCATGAGCAGGTCTAGCGGGTTGAGGCGCAGTCGGCCCACCTGGATCACATTTGTCACGATCGTCTTGAACGACGCCAGGATGGTACCCAGCAGCGTCAGAAGCAGACCCGGCAGCGTCCAGCCGTAGTCCCCATACGTGGATAGCGCCACGCCCAGCACAACAATAAATAGCGATAGATACGTCTGGAACGGATACGACTTGTTGAAGTAGATGATGGAGAGGATGATGGTGAAGAGAGGGGTAGTGGCTCTGACGACTTGATGGAACTGGAAAAAGGTCATCCATCATCCCTTAGTTTTCCCACTAGTTTTTTTTTTTTTTTTTTTTTTTTCAAAGTTCAAAGACGGGATTAGAGAAGGACATACGGGCACGGTGACGAGATGAAGGCTGAGGTTAGAGACGGCGATGTTGACGGTGTAGAGGATGCTGAAGGCGACGAGGATAAAGGAGTGGTTGCGGGAGAGACGGGCGGCGGAGAAGAGGCCGTTAGCGTGTGCGAGCTGTGAGCCGATGGTACCTGCGAGGGCGTGGATGGCGGTGAGGGACCAGGGGAAGGGGAAGGCGAGCAGGACCCGCTTGTTGAAGATGGTGAGGCCCAGGTTGAATGCGAAGTAGTACACCAGCCAGGCCGCCGAGGAGTCACATCGCGCGAGAAGTGTCGAGGATCGGTTCGTCAGTTGCGGCTTCAGTTTGGCGGTGGATGAGTGCTGCTGCTGCTATTGGGGATGGTCTTGTTGTTTGTTTGTTTGTTTATTTGTTTGTTGGTTTGTTGTTGGTTGTTTATTAGTGAATGTCAGATTTTACAAACCAAACAAACTGAAACAGGTCCCAGTTCTCAATATGGCGTGTTTCACTCACTCTGCATAAACTCAACACAATAATAAATCAACTTCAAGAAAAGAATGGCACACCCAATTGATGTACTCTCAAAAGAACATGCCAAGTTCTGGAGAGTGTAGATGACATTTTGAGGTTGAAGAAAAGAAAGGAAAAAAAAAAGACTTGTTCAAAGGGAGGAAAAAAAAAAAAAAAAAGAAACAAGCCAACAAAAGTGAAGGAAAAAAAAAAAAAATCAAGCGCGAGATTGTCTACGATTCTTCCTCTTACGACTGGACCCAGCCTTTTTCTTCCTACCGGACTGGAACGCTTTAGCGTCCTTATGGTTCCTGCCGAGCACATCCTCACCCTTCACCTTATAGATCCGCACGATCCAGTTCTCCGACGTGAACGCTTCCTCCAGGCTGTCCAGCGTCGGCCCCACCTGCGGTAACACTTGCCCTCGCACCCGGTCTTGCGCCCGTTGTCCTCCAAATAATTTATCAAAATCATAGTAACTCTGTGTGTGTGGATGTGTGTGATTCAATTTGGGAGTTCTTCCGTCAGTCATGTATATAACTCTTATTATCAAGAAAAAGATATATATATATATATGGGTGACTGACCATCTTATACATCAAACAGTTCTTCATCGTACTGGACGCTTCATCGTCCACCTTGTATTCACCTCGCTGACTAAAGAACGAGCTTTCCTGCACCTCGTTCGGCCACACCCCTCGGCAATCCGAACCATCCAGAGGAACTTATTGATATCATCCCCACTGAACCCCAACAGTCCCCCAAATATCACTAGCACATAATCCACATCGTGTTTACGCAGGATAGGGTATGACACCTCTTCCTTCGATGCCATCGCTTTTCCAACCGTCGCAATACTACATCAAATAATTTTTCAACTTAGTATAATTGACTCTTCACACACACACACACACACACACACACACACACACACACACACACACACTTAGGAATCCTGGATTAATGAGGAATGAAAACTACATACTGAGTGTTATTCCAAGTGTTATTATCAACCAACGTGGTGCGGTCTGCCATCCCAGCGATCTGGTATCCGTAATCCCACCAACTCATCACCTTAGCATCCTTCTTAGTATTCATGCGTAGCCAGTAATAAGCCTCGCGGAAGTCGTCGATGATATTGGTTGATCCATCCGGGTTTTTCGAGGCGAGAACGACCGAGGGTGAGGAATAGGCTGTTGAGGTGACCCAGGTACAGTGCAAGACGAAGAGCAATAGCATGAACGTGAATGCCGAAATCAACGCCAATCGTGTATCTGCGCCATAGATGGCAGAGATACATGGTACTTGAGTATAGGCGGTCGATGTGCTAGAGACACTGGATCGAGTGGAACGCGTGGATTTGATTGACGTGACGGAAGAGACCGAGGAGACGGAGCTAGTAGTAGAGTGTCCCTTCTTGGATTTGCGAGCGCTACCTGCCGCTGACCCGGATGCGCTAGCATCAAACTCCTCGATTGGCGAACTAGACGCGATCGAACTGGCAACAGAGGCGGCACCGAAATCGACACTATCCGGCTGAGCGGGATCGAGGTAAAGGTCGAAGAGGGAGGAGACAATCATAGCCGCAGCGATACACACGATCGGAGTTAACGTCAACATCAATCGCACCATGACTCCCGCAAAGTAACTGCCAAGCACCGAGTAGATGATCACAAACACGTGTTCATCTCGTAGTTCTCGGAAGCAAAGATAAACACCCGCTGGGAAAAGGTAGATGAGCATCTGCAGGTCGAAGAAGAAGCTGGTCCATGCCGTCGGCTGGTGTTCCGACACGGACGCAATGATCGGGATATGAATCTTGGCGTAGCCGGTATCGAAAAGCGAATAGAACCGCCCCGTCCACGGCGCAATCCACCCTTTCTTAGTCATGAACACCAAAGCGCCAAATGCTAATACAGTAAAGCCGGCGACACCGATTTGGAGAAGCAGCTTGAACTGTTTGCTCGAGACATGACTTCGGACCAGCTCGACAAAAGCCACCAGTTGTAAGAGCCCGAATACACCGAGCGCGGCCATGTGTTCAGAGGTACGGATGGGCTGGAAGCCAACAAACGGGACTTGCATACTGGCCAGTGTACCAATGGCGTAAAAGCTCGAATAAGCCACGTAAAGCTTGTTGGTAAAGCGGCCCATCAGAATGAGGACGAAGGCGTGCAGGGGTAACATGTTGGTAATGAAGGCGTAGCCACCCCAGGCGGCGACCATGTAGAAGTAGAAGAGGGCCGTCATGGATCCGTATAAAGCTGAGCCTTGCTTCAAGGCTTTGATCCAGAGGTAAAAGGTGGTCATGAGGATGAAGATGGCGATCGCCTCGTTATCGTACGAGCCCGCCACCGAGCGAGAGATATACCCCGGCGCGATTCCGATAAATAGCGCTGCCCATAGCCCCGTTCCTTCGCCCGTCTCCCCCACCGTTTTGGTCTGCGCTGCGCCCTTCGAATTCGTCTTCTGGCCAAGCTCGCGGGCGAACAAGTATGTCGCATACGCTGTCAGCCCAGAGAAACCGGGCGCGAGTAGCACACAAATGTTTCGAATGTCCACTGGGATCTAAAGGCCCCCCCCCCCCGATATGATAAGTAAATGATGTTAATGATGGGGATGGAGCTGAAGAGTGAGAGACAGAAACATACATTGAAGAGGCGAAAGACGTTCCAAATCAGGCCACTCGTCACCATCAACCCGGGGTAAATTGTGCCGCCTACGACCCGGCCAAGAGGATACCAAGCTGTCTGATCGAACCAGTTCCAAAACGCATGGAAGCCCTGTTCGGTCAAGATTTTAGATGCTCGACTGCGCGAGACATTTTTCATAATATATATAGTTATATATAGATTGATTGGGTAAGCAGCCCAGTACAAGAAGAGTTGTGGGTGGGGTGGACAGACTGACAAGTTAAACCAGGGATCGAATTCGTGAATGATGGATTCGTGCCGGATCACCGCGAACAGCCGCGACGAGACGGCGGCTCCAGCAATCAGACAGACAATGACCAGACGCAGAAACGCTAGCACGTTCCGGTTGGTCTGCGGGGTCAGCGAGATCAACGGGTAGATGGTGTTTAAGGACATGATGATGGGGAAGAGGCCGTGGTAGGAGAAATATATATATTTTATGTGTCTAATCAGAGCTCAGCGCGTCCGGTCCTTCGAGATTGTGACGTGTTGTCTCTCCCTCACCCGCTGGGAAGAGCTATCCGAGCTTGACTCCGTCAAGAGTGCAGCCTGATCGATGGATAGCCTTATGACTCTGGTGAACATAGAAATCAAACGAGTCAGTTTTCTTTTCCATTCCCATTCCCATTTCCAGTAGCAGATTGAGACTTTACCAGTGGATGGATGATATGTAGTTGTTGCTAAGTTGGTGGTGATCGGAAAATGTTTCACCCGCGGAGGAACTATGGGTCATTGGGAGAGGAGGGGTGTCACAGAGTCAGGGCCAGTGACATCTACCAGCCCAACACTCATCTGTCACAGACTGACACACTACAATACAACAGACAGACAGTACAACAACAACAGTTAATTCCTCTCGACAAACATCACACCAACAAACAGAATATACATACATAAATGTCGACAACGACGCACCAGGCACTCGTGTTCCCAGACATTATCAGCTCACTCAAAAAATCAGGACGCAGCCTAGAGAAATGCAATAGCAATGTAAGAAAGAACACACACACACACACACACACACTCTCTCTCTCTCTGCACTGACGGGCTTTCTTTTTTGTCATCAAGCTCAGCTTGTGTAATCAGACACTGGATCTCCACACGCGGGAAGTGCCACGGATAAACCACGCGTTGAAGAACTCACAAGTACATCCAACCCATCCATACACACCGCCAATCCCTTGCGTCAAAACTGGACTAACACACAGTACACCCTCTCCTTCTTTTTCGTTGGTTTTAAACAACAGTTTTTCGAGGTGGTTTCCGTCTCCGAAATCCGCGCCGCTCAGTACCAACTGACCAGCGAACTGGAGCCCCAGATCAAGCAGCTGGTCAAGCAGACGGAGAATGGCCTGGTGAAGCTACAGAAACGCGAACAGATGCTGCGGACGAATGTGTGTGTGTGTGTGTTTTTCTTCTTTCCTTCCCATTCGCTCTTTTCCCCTCCAATCAAGAGAAACACCCACGTGTAGCGTTGATCAACCACTGACCAGATTTACCTTGCAAAGATTTCTAAACGGAAGAACCTCTTATACAAAGAGGAGATCCTGGATGAACTCGTAGAAGAAGAAGAAGACGAGGACGAAGGAATAGACTCAAACATGGAATCAATAACCACTCAGAAGCTCAAAGAACAGGAACACCTCTTGCAACAACTCCGATCTAAGAAAAACTCACTCATGAAAGAACTGGACAGGCTGGACCAACAGCTGAGCAAGAAATATTGAGACCACCACAATGGCTTCTTTTTTTTTCCCCCTTGTTGGCAATTGTAGTCCTTGTTGTATAGATGTAGTCATTTTGGAGGGATGTACTAGATTTTGGGTTCCATTTTACATTGAGGATATCGGGCCCAACTATCATGGATCATGTATCTCTCTTCTCCGGGATCACACACACACACACACACTGATAGTATTATTATTTTTTTGTCAAGTGTTGTGCTGATAGGGTTTGGGAAACATCTGGGATCAAAAGTAACACTTGATACTTTCCCAAATTCAGAACATACATCACTCTGTTGTATCCATCTCAGCTTTATTTCATGACCATATCAATTATACTGCGAATGAAAAAAGTTACACTGGAAAGACTCCAGGGTTTGTTACACCCACGATACTTGGTCATGGATCATATACCATGGTTCATGGACTTTCTCACTCACAGGATGAGAGCACGCATGCCACCCACGAGTTCCTGTCCAAATTGTGATTGCATTGCGAGAGGTATGTCTGAGAGGAAGGGGGGGGGGTTACAACTCGCCGGCGGCTTTTCCGGGCGATTCTTTCTTGGGTTTGTCTTGTCCATCTTGGGTGGGAGTGGGAGAATGAGACTTGAGGAAGTCGAACATGGCTTTATAGTTCATCTTGCCCGTGTATTTTTCCCGCTCACTTTCTTCGGAACCTTTGAATATTATCAACGTTGGGAATGTTTCTACCTCGTACTGCTCCTTGGCCCACGTGGTGCCGACCCTGAAGTTTTGATCATTAAAATGAAAGATCCATTATGAGTAACTAGCTTGGATGATATTGGGCAGCCAGTTGGTCTCTTACGCTGTGGGTGTCGCCGTGTATATGTCCATTTTTTTGTATACCACACTCGATAATGATTTGTAAAGCGGCGTGGTCTTGGTGGCCTCAGTGAACAGAACGACCAGCGGTCTCGACTAAAAAAAAAAAAGAAGAGGGGAACCAAGCTCATCAGCATGATCGAGTAGAGAAAAGGAGACTGGGCATCATGATGAATACATATGAACACGTACGGGTTTGGATTTGGAAACGAGCTTGCTCAGTTCCTCTTTGGTTTTGATTTTCTTGGCAAAGTTGGGCATGTGCTGTAACGCAAAGTCGACCACGGGCTTAGCTTTCCGTTCGCCCTGGTATGGCGTGGGCACCGGGACGCCTGGGAAGTATGCCAGCGTTGGGAATCCTGTGGTTCGGGCGGGTTGATGGAATGTGAATTTTAGGTGAATGGGACTATCTGTCTCTCCTGTTCTACTACTCTTTAATCGCAGTGAAATAAGAGAGATCGAAGCTTGAGGTGTAAATGAGGCTGACCCTTGACTTGGTAATCCGTATTACACGCTGCCTTGTTTTCTGCTGCATCACAATCTACCGCGACTGTTTTGTTAAATCAGTACCATGTGATAAGAAGGTGAAAAATGGATGGTGAGACGTTAGGAAGAGTTACCGAATACGACGAGGTCCTTGACGTTGCTAGCCGCTTTCTGGTATTCCGGGACAAGGTTTCTGCAATGCTGTTCGCGCGAGAGATGAGCCGACCAGAAGATGAACAAGAAGGGGTATGTATGTATGTATGTATGTGTTAACAACGGGAGAGATTATACACTGGAGGTAATTTTGTTCATGTGACTGACCCCACACCAGGGGGCATAGAAGGCAACCATGGTTCCCTTGCTGGAGCGGACGAGATGTTTCTTCAGCCGGGCCACGTCGATCAGCTGGATGTCCCCGTTGGAGCTGAAGATGCCCGCATGAGTGAGGCCCGAGAAGATGCTGATGAGTAGTAGGAGAGATGCGAATAGTTGGTGCATGCTGGGTTCGGTTCGCGAATCGGAGTGGTTGCGGATGGAGTTGTCCTCGGAGTCGGAAGCTGTGGTGGCTGATGCTGGTATGTACCCTTTCTCATCTGCCACTCCAGTCATGCACGACCAGCTCAAAGAACCCATGGCAACTCGAAGAGAGACATCGTCGTTTCTAGGAATACCATGGCACTCTACCTCGACTGTTTACATGGCTTTCCACCTCTGCACCGAATACATACATAAGATGATTTCCAACTCCGACCTCGGTTCTACATACTACCCCGGCCTTAAACGAATGGAACAATAGAAACATGGACAACGTCTGGATGTATTACACCCAAGCTACTCAAGTGGACAGGTCCATTGGAAAGATACAATGGGAGGAAGAAGGGATCGACTATTGTATGAGTAAGTTACATTGGAAAAAGTTCATGGGCCGATAACAGAGATTGGCACGAGATCGCTCGGCGGTAAGTCATCTTTTTTGAGGTTTCATCAAGCCACTAAGAAGTCCCTCGAAAGGCAAGCTCTACTTCCAGACCAGTCTTCATCCCGCGAGATTCGATTAGAGCCGCCGCACCTGCGTCCGAAGCGATCGCAATCGGGAAAGTTCTTCATCGGAAGCTTCTCATTTCGTAAATCGTCCCTTCCGACGGGTTCGAATCGGACGAAACAGGTCACAGCCCCGTGTTTCTGCTGATGGTACAATAAATACATACAAAATGAAGCAGAAGGTTAATTTTATGTAGCTCAAGATCTGAGTCAAGTGAAGAACATACAGGATTACGTAAGATGGATGACATCATCATCCCGTCGAGGTTTGGAGGCTAACTCCGCAGCAACACCAAGCTGCCAGACGGGACCTCCCTCGCAAAGCAAACCAGCGAAAAAATATATGTATGTGCAAAGCACACTGAAGGAAATATCTTCATCACTCTTCACCCGTTCACAGTGACCTTCACTCTTGGGATAGGTGCGTAGAGCACCGATCAATAGTGGGATCTCCTACATAGGATGACATATATTCGCATTGGAGACCGGCAAGCCGGATATCTAACTCCAACGCTATGAATATATATACTCGAATGTATAAAATAGGCTTGGATTTTGATCATTTGTTCGGATACGACCGAGTAGTAAACAGTCGAGGTTCTTCACTTCCAGGATATTATCCTGCTTCGGCAATCTCGGGGGGTGCCAACTATGTATGCCCAACCGTCTGATCTGGGGATGCAAGTAATGTGGAATCTATTGGGTCGGATGCGACCGAGTAGATAACAGCCGAGGTGTTTTCCTGGATGTGACACTGCCTCGACTGTCTCTGGGGGTGCCAACTATAGATCCTTGAGCGTCTGATCTGAGTAGGCAATTTGTTCGGATTTGACCGAGTAGATCACAGTCGAGGTTTTTTTCCAGGATATGACCTGCCTCGACTGTCTCTGGGGGTGTATACTCCTTGAGCGTCTGATCTGAGTAGGCAATTTGTTCGGATATGACCTAGTAGATCACAGTCGAGGTTTTTTTCCTAGGATATGACCCTGCCTCGACTGTCTCTGGGGTTGCCAAGTATGTATCCTTGACCGTCTGATCTGGGGATGCACGCAATGAGTAGTCTATTCGTCCGGATACGACCGAGCAGATAACAGTCAAGGGTTTTTCCAGGATATGACCCTGCCTCGAATGTCTCTAAGCGAGTACAGAATGTGATGTTTGAACAGAAAGAAGATGCCAGTATTGACTCTGCTGTCTCTGGAAGTGTTAGTTACGTGCCACATGGCTAGCTATGTGGTAGAAAGAATATAGGTGAATATGAGATAAGAAATAATCCACAGGCCTTGCATGGAGGACGCTTTGCATTCGCAGATCGGCAGGCCAAGGATCAGTGACACCGGATAACAACCGCAATGCATGTGCCTTTCATCGAGGATCGGAAGGCCCAAGACCTCCAAGCCACTTTACCAATCGCCTGACTCCTTCTGTGTCGCAGATCGGCAGGCCAAGGGTCATCGAACCCCACCAACAGTCGTATACCTCATTCCACCCAAGATCGGCAGGCCCGAGCAAGAAGTATCAGTATCCACAGCAGGAATCTAGGACACGTCCCCTTGCATCTGGAAAAGCAGCTGTGATATATGCTACTCGACTTATGGAAACTCTAAAGAATCGGGAGAGGATGCTCGTGGTCATTCCAAAGAGTCGGGAGAGGCTGCTCGCGGTAATTCGATACAATCGAGAGAAGTAGCTGGGATAGAGGATCTCGCGTCAACTCAATAGAATCAGGAGGGGCAGCTGCGATACATGGAGCTTGCGGAAACAGCGTAGCATCGTGAGCTTCAAATCAACTGGCGATTTGAAAACTAGCCCCGACTGTGTTGGGGATATGCACTTCTACTCGCCAGCGCATCGACAAAATAAAAGGCTGCGCAAGTCGCGAGTAAGTCTGGATGGAGACCCTACAATTGAGAGGGGTCTGAGGGGTCAGTGGGCCCATTATTGAAACTCGATCATTGAAAGCGAGGAATCCAGAGCTCTATCTGATATGAGCCAACTGGCTCTTCATCGTCTGTCAAAGAATCGGATACGCCGAGGAAAGTCGCATGAAGCAGAGAGAAAGAGAAACTGAAAGACCTGAGAGAATCATGTTTCGATGTTGACGTTGCATTCTGATATGTAGATGCTCACCAGTCCAGAAAATTGGTCGTTTGGGAGTATAAGGCCCCCGTCCAGACAATTGAAGACATATAATCTTGGTTGGCGATGAGAAGAGATCCCCACATCCGATATTGGGGAGCCTAGTGATTGGATGTGTAAATTAAAGCGTTTAGAAAAACCCATGATGATGGACATCAACCTTCTTTCATGGAGACGACGGTCCCGAGGTCATTGTGCCAGACATGAGTCAGACAGCTTCAGCCTTCGGAGATGACAGACGAAGCTGTGGCGGTATGCCACAGCGATTACAGTTGAACTGTCGATTGAAAGATATGATCGGTAAGAGCTGGTCGTTCATATCTGAAATATTGTCAACAAGAGAGACCAGGCTCATAGACTAGGGGGATTATCGAAGGATTTAGAGGAAGGACGAGAGAGATTCTAGTGAGAGGCGTGTTGAGGAGTAAAAGAAATGTGGAAGGTATTTTGATGGGAGAGAGTGGAGGAATGAGGAAGCAAATCTCGGACAGAGCGGCTCTTTTTATGCTGAACCCAGGACCAAAAAAAAAAAAAAAATCAACCAAGAGGGGGGAAGAAACTACGGGCGCGACAAGGGCATCACGAAATCCAACCAATCCTGACGCGCCAAACAAAAGGAGGTGAGCGTGTTTGACTCGTTCTACTTCCCTGAGCCTCCTGAATACGTAGGCGCTGCTTGAACTGAGCCCAATGCCCTTTTTTTTCTCTCCTTTATTTGTACTGCTTAGCTATGCATAGCACGAACTAAGTAGGCTCGACTCACGGATAATTATTTTGTTTAAAGTTGCATACATTGCCCTCAGCTCTACATCGCGTCTCGATACCGGTGGCTATTGGTGCTACGACTCTCAAGACCCGACGCGTCTGGCGATGTGGTGACGTGGATAGGTATGTATTTCTGGTGAGAATAAAGTCATCGCGTCGGTCTAAGGACCGATCGAAATGGTATGTAGCAGGCGTCAGCAAAGCCTCAGCCATGAGCCCAGCCCATTTTCTCTCCCGATGAAGGTGAGTGGTGAAGTTTACTCAGTTGCTTTCTTCTTTCATACTAGTGGTAGTATGGCAGACATCAACCACTCAGAAGAGTGACATAGTGACAGACCTGGTCCCACGTATGCTGAATTTGTTACCGAAAGGCTGAAGTCATTCGTCGTCCATTTGCTTCAGGCCATAGTTTATGGGCCATCCCGTTGATTCTACTGTTTTCCTCAAACGGGATCTCACCTCACTAAAGTGAACAAGCGTTTTTGGCTACATGGCAATGCACCAGGCAAGGAATCTTCTTTTTTTCATTCTGAAACGTGGAAAGAAATTACAGGAGCTCAGATTGAAGCCGATGCTTTTCCTTTTCAGCTTCCATCCGCTGTTGTGGTAGCAATATGACAAGAAGCAAAGTTAAATGTGTTATTCGGTAGGCCTGGAGCCGGCTGAAATTTCACAGACAAGAGCCTTTTGCCGGTGTGGTCTGTATTTGTTTGGATAGCACTTCGAGCCTCAAGGCAGCAGCGGGAGTTTCAAGCTTTGCACGCGTCACTAAAACCATTGAATTTTGATAAGTTGAGAGAAAATTTCACGTCATCACTTGCTATCATTCGAGCCTATCGAGTATGAAAGAACCTTCCTTATCCACTTGGTCAATATGGTATGATCATTTTCATCACCTGTTGAAAATAACATGATGTTGTTTTTATGCATCCCTACAAGAATGAGTACCTCTTTGGAGATTTCAGGCTTTGTTTGAAAGCTTCATAATCTTGAAGTGATGACACGAATCAATTCGCAATTATTGCAGTGGCATTAAACTAATTGGGTTTGACACACTGTAAAACTCATTCATTCATAATGAACAGCAAGAACATTGGAAGGACGGGAAGTGCAGTAATAGTTGAGTTGAAGCTGCAAGAAAAGAAACATTAAGCCCCATAATTAGTGATTTTTTAACCACCATGAAGATAAAATCATGTTGTTGCAGGTTGAGGCTTTTCCACTGACCCAAGACATTTTTTTACTTTTAATTGGGATCGAACCTCATATTTCTTTGCAAATCTCTTCATGCTAACATAACAGGCTCAATATTTTTAATTCATTTGGTGAAATAATCATTAAAGGAAATTCTAAAATGGAGATTGTTTCCCTCAAGGGAACTTCCTTCCTTTAGTGTTTTCCAGACTTGGGTATGTTGATTGGAGGTGGAAAAGATAGGAATGTTGGCTTTTGTTGAAATGATGGGAGAGTATTAATCAATTTAAAATTATCACTCAGGAATAAACAAGGGGTTCAGCTCAGAATCATTTCTGGTGAAACTCAGAGATCAGTCATTTGGCACATATTTCAGTACTTTAGGGTGCGTACCATGGGGCCCTGAGAATTCCTCCTAGGGCACATTTTTTGATTATTTTTCTTGAGAATTGATTTTCCCCAGAAACGTGTACCATAGACACAAGTTTCTGAGGGATTCCAAGGAGAAATTCTCCATGGAAACGAGCGATCCCGGAAATAGGTCTGACCCTATTTCTTGGAGCTGATTCCTGCTCACCTTACTCTCACACAAACACAGATGCTAATCATCCTTATCTAGTACGCGATTCTGTTGCACGCGTAAATCAAAACTGTGTTCCTGCAATATTGCTTTTTCTGAATGCGGAGAACTTGCTTCAAGAATCACCCAAAACAAATGGTACGGGGCCTTACTGTTGGAATATTGATCAGAAACTTTTGTACTGCATCCTTCCCGGGGCTCAGGCTGACCCAGTATGTAATTATAATTACTAAATCAGTTCTCATCGCATCATAACTATAAATTCAATTCTAATAATAAGACTTTCTTAGAAGTTCTCATGAGAATGGGTAAAATGCAATCCCTTTTGCTATTTAGATCCAAGGGATGGATATATTTTGGATAGTTGGAGAGCTTTTTTCCTGTTTTATCCTGAAATCAAGTGAAAAGGGATTTTTTTCTTGTTTTGTGTCTGTGCAAGAAAAACTTGAGTATATCATTATGGTTTCTTCATGGAAGAAAATACTGAAATAAGAAATCTCAGATCCATTTAGTAAAGCACAGGACGTTGAGATGTCTGGATGACGGGGTTCCATATTGAGAAAAAAGATTCAAATTATTTCAAACCCAAAAATATTCTCCTTCAAGATTAGCAGAATTTTCAAGTACTCATGGGACTCAATAAATGTTGTTTTTGGTACCAGGGTGACCCATAAGTAAATGGATAATAGCTCTGCTCTGGAAGGATTCCAATAACTTCCTGGACCCCTTCTGTTAAGATTTTCAATCATTTTTTCAGTCAATGTCAGGAAAATCTAAGGTTTGCTGGTGATAAGAACTCAACACCTGTCCATCCTAGAGCTCTCCTGTTTTGGACCCATTTCACTTGTTCTCTCTTTTTTGATAGAAATGAGACATTTTCCCAGGAAAGACAGAAAACCTTTGGATGGAAAGATCTATGTAAGAGGAATAAATAGAAGACCTCCAAGAGGAGGACTCAGAGTGAGGAAAATCTCAGACTCAGGCAAGATTTCTACAAGAGAAGGAAAATCAACTCTCTGCAAGAGAGTAAGTAAATATTCTACACAGTTGAATCCTTTCTAGTTTGTGATCAACACCTGAGGACTTGAATGTTCCTTTTAGCACTATAATACCATGTCAATGAGATCAAAGCAGAGAGAAATAAGCGGATCAATATGGAGAGTATTCTATGATGATTGAAATGAATACCAACAGGATATTCAATATCCATCATCAAGCACGTTTTGGCGAGCTTAACTGCCGACCGCGTAAGTTGCCATGTATAAGTAGTTACTGAAGCGGTTTCCACTTTGCTACTTTTAAATTTGTATCTGTTGCGATAGTGGTTTCTAGTAGTTCTGATGATGTGCTTTGATATGTTGTTATCTTGGCATGGCTTATGTAAGCGGGTGACACCGCGAAGTGGAGCGCATACATACAGACTCAAACATAGGACACACCCAGTTGACCATTCCAACGAAGAACCACTCTGACTCTGACTCTGACTCTGACTCTGACTCTGACTCTGACTCGGAGTGAGTCGGGATGAATCAACTGTGGCCAGAACCATCACAACAGCCCTCGCAGCAGCTCATCATCACACTCATCGGAGCGAACCAACTCAGACTCTCCCCGAACGTCAGACCATACGCAGTCCTCCAGTTCGATCACACCGAATCCATCACCGAGCAGGCCCAGACACTCGCATCATCATCATCTCAGAACAAACTCACCACTCGCACCAAATGGCGTCCAGTCAGACCCCAGCACCACCACTCCAGCTCTGCCATGTCCATACTACAACAAGCGAATGGGACTAGCCACAACGATCCCAGCATCACCTCAGCCTCTTCCCCATCAGCAATCTGCCATCTCACTCCTACCGTCTCATCATCAGGACTAGACCAACCCATTTGGAACCATGTCGCCATCTTCGACATCTTCAAGCCTCACCAATCCCTCTTCATCTCAATCTACTACAACCAAAACACATCCCTACAGGCGAGCAACCAGGACCAACCAGACCAACTCATAGGCTACACGATCATCGATCTCACCACTCTACTAGCTCAAAATAACTCTGGTATCACTCAAGACCAAGATAGAAAGACATCAGACCCATTAAACAAAATCATCATCTTGGATCAACCCGTAGACCTATGGGATCAATCTGGAAACGATAAAACTGGTTCCATCTCCATCAAAATCGAAATTCAACAAATTCATCGCCTTAATAACCACCACCCACAAGAACAACAACAACAACAACAACAACAACAACAACAACAACAACAACAACAACAACAACAACAACAACAACAACAACAACCTCATCTTGCAAAATCAGATCAAGAAAAAAATATTCAACCACCTCCTGTCAAAAAAATATCCATAGATGATTTTGAAATTATTAAATTAATTGGAGAAGGATCTTATGGTCAAGTTTGTTGAGTCACCATTCATTCATATTTTTTTTTTTAAAAAAAAAATCTTCTCACTGACTATCATTATTACTAGATCGAGTGAGGAAGAAGGATACACGCAGGTTATACGCCATGAAGACTTTAGAGAAACGGCAGATACTGCTTAAATCTGACAACAGCAAGAGAGACAGCGATCAAACAGATCCAGCTGAACCCTTAAAGATTAAATTAGAACGCGTCTTGACGGAACGAAAGATTCTGGAACAGACTCGGGGGTGTGAATTCCTGGTCGGACTCAAATTTTCATTTCAAACCACCGAGAACCTCAACCTCGTCATGGATCTCAAGTCGGGCGGAGAACTCATGTCGTACATGCAACGCTTTGGCGGTCGCTTCGAAGAATCTTGGGTAATGAACTAAATCACTCTCTCAAAAACAAGACAGTAGATCAAATTTGTTTATGAATAAATATTTGTCTTTTCTAGGTCATCTTCTATGCCGCTGAAATCCTCTCAGGTTTAAAGTTTTTGCACTCGATTAACATTGCATATCGGGATCTAAAAGTTGAGTCTCGGCATCACGTTCCTCTTCAGATGATGCCTCCCAAAAAAAAAAAAGGAAAGTCATAAACTGACTTGGGGTGATGTGTGTGTGTGTGTGCAAGTATAGCCAGAGAATTGTTTGCTTGATGCCACTGGACACGTCGCGCTATGCGATTTTGGCTTGAGCAAGTTGGACATGGATGCCGACTCGATCACCAAGACGTTTTGTGGAACGACCGAGTACATTGCTCCCGAAGTTTTAGTTGAGTCATTTCCACTTCTATCTTTCTCCCTCAATCATCTTGACGTTGAATCATAAAATTATCCTTTTCCTCAAAAAAAAAAAAAGCTCGAAAATGGTTACACTCGTCTTGTCGACTTCTGGGCCTTGGGAGTTTTGATCTTTGAAGTCGGTTGCATTCCCATCCATCCCATTCTCCCCACCCTCCTATAATAAGTGTTGTTGCAGCTGATCCAAGGAGATCCTCTTATCTATGATTAGATGAGTGTAGGCTGGACGCCTTTCTTCAGCGAGAATCGCGCTGTGAGATACTCGTAAGCATTACACCTATATATTTTTTCATCTCTTCTAGCGTGAATTGAGGTCCGCTCGGATTATTTTTCTTGGTTCAAGCTTGATCCTTGAAAGTGATATTCGAACCAAGTTTCCCAAACGAGGAATTAGTGAGGTCACCAAAGCCATTATTCTTCGTGTAAGCTTGTATCAAAATAACCCCCTCCCGCCTAATCTTCAGAAAAACGAGCCCATTAGCCTGATGAAGAATGTTGATAATATTGTAGTTATTGGAACGGGAGCCGAGTCAGCGACTAGGATCTAATGGGATACATGAGATCGAAGAGCATGAATTTTTTGGGGGGTTAGACTGGGAGGCGCTGCGATGTAAGCGGCTGACCCCCCCGTTCAAGCCGCGAGTGGAGTCGGATGCGAGTTTGAGCTACTCGTCCGATCCTATATATTCCTATGGCGGGCGAACGTCGAATAGTTTTCGCGGGAACGGGAGGGTAGATCGGCCTAGCGCTGAAGACCAAGTGCATCCCATCGTTCTCTCTTCGAACACCACCCGCACCCAGCACTCTCGACCTAACCACCTGATCAGCTACCATCAGTCGAGCCAATCGTACCAGTATCAACAGCAGCATTCTCGCCGTAGCTCGGTGGAGAACAAAACGACCGGCGTCCCTCTCCTCCGTCCGAACCTCAACTACTCAAACACCACCCATTTCGTCCCTCACCTCACCCACGAACCCGCCTTAACACCCCACCTCGATCTATCGCTCACTCAACGCCAAAGTGTGGAAGACCTCCAGCACCATTCCAATACGCCCACAAATAACAACCATCCGCTGCATCTCAATCGCCATAATTTCTTTAAAGGCTTCACCTTTTCGAGAGACGATTCGATCATCAATTGACCCCTCCTTTCTTTCTCACCCCTCCCCTGTTGTGCGCGTTCTACTTGTTCTCTTCTCCTCTTTTTGTCAAAAACAGTCAGGTTGTATCTTTGTACTACATAGATGTGCGTATGTGATTTTTGTACTAGTTTTCGTGTGCTGTGTTTCTCTCTATTCGTCTCACCCAGTAGATTTAGTTATCATCCTAGCTACACCACTCTGAACCGGCAGTCACATTATCTCTCTCTCTCTCTCTCTCTCTTCCCCTCCTTGTGTCCAGACTTTCTTATGGTTTCCCTTCCTTTCGAACCGGTTCCAGTGAGTTGGTTTTTTTCTTCCCAAAAGATTCGATGCGGATCGGAGTGGTTATCCTTTTCATAGGTAAGTTATCTTTGCAGTGTATAGCTATACATCCCGTACCGTTCTTTGTTATCTATCTATCGCCAGAATGCTTTTTTATCTTTTTTCTTTTGACAAGAAAAAACAGGCAGTGGTATTTTGGCAGTGCACATGATTTTTGAAAGAAGAAATCGAGAATGCGAAGGCAAATGAGATATGGTGATACATGTATTGATGTTACATTCAAGAATGTCTGTTTGAAATAGGTGGATACGACGCACAACCGCAGCATGCCATACATACATACAAACAAAAAGCGAAGATAAATTGTCCTTGGGATCCCTCGTAGCAATGATAAGCAAAGAGAGGGGAGAAATTGGTACGTGTACCACGACCTGATCTGCAGTCCGAAACAGCGAGTATGCATGAGGTCTAGAACCCGGTGGCGACACTGAAGTAGCGGCTGGTGAAGTCAGAGGTTTGGGACCAGCTGGCTCGGGAGGTAGTGTAGACGAAAGTGGACGGCAGAATGGAAGTAGCCTTAACGCCGCTGTCGAAGAACAGCCTCAGGTTCCGGTGGAAGTGCGCGTCCAAGTGGGTCCAGGCTACGGGTTTAAACAAGATTCACGAGGCACATGCATAGAGTCAGGACTCAGTATCAAATTATGACTGTCTCGAAACAATGCTTGTGTTCATCTCGGTACATGTGAATAGGGAGGGCGCTTGTCGGGGGTAGACCCGGTAACATGTGTCAACTAGCGAGTCCAGCTCAGTGTAAGTCCGTTGCGCAGACTGCGTCAAGGTGTACTGGACGAAGGAGAGAGAACCGGAGGTAAGCAACTGAAAATGAAAGAAAGAAAGAGAGAAAAAAAATAGGAAGCATGATGGCCCAATTTACCACTGAGCCGGAACGGAAACACGTCGGGCAGCCGTTGATCGCCGTCAAGGTGGTGCTAGCCTCATAGGAGAATGACTGGATCTGGGAGCGTGCTTCACTGTAGGTATACTGGCCCTTGGCAATGTTGTAGCGGAGCGTTTGGATTCGCGTCGTTAAGGATTGGTAGCTTGTGCTGGCGGTCGTGGCCGTGGTAATGCTGTTGATATCTCAAGGTGCCAATTGGTCACTTGTCCTGGAAGTCAAATAAAACTCAGGTTCAGCCTCTGGAGTATTGCTTTTTAGTTAACTGCAACTAAGTTGGGTACTCACTTGAGTGGGTGGGCGGCGACAAATGCACCAGCTAAAAGAGGTGGTACGGCTACGGGGTACAGAGCTATTAGTTAAGCTTGGCGAGGTATGGCAGACGCGCTGAAGATGAAGATAAGTAGTAACTTACCAATAGACAGTGCGAAGATGATTTTAAAGGCGAGCATGGTGACGATGAAGACGAGGAATGGATTGGCGGCTACCTGAAAAGGTATGCAATGGGATTTAGATACAGGCAAGATAGAGCTGGGAGGTGTGCTGGGTTGTCCGTCGTAGCAAGAGATGAGCTGATGGGGGATGATGATGAGTTGTCCATGAAGCCAGCGAGTCGCTGATTTTATACCCGAGCTGGGAGCCGTCCCTTGCTGCTCCGTCAGGATCCTGCAGAGCAGTCAGACGCGGTCACTGCCATGAGGTCCATTTCACCGTAGGAAGTTACTGGTTCATTCATAGCCATCAGACTGCATGTGGGGACCGGCATCGGCGATGTGGGCACAGAGAAAAGAGCGGTGGTGCCTGTTTGTTTCAAAGCCAAGACCAAAGCCCCTATAAGCGCGATGGATGGCATCGGCGATGAATGCACGGAGGAAAGAACCGCCCTAAAGTCAAGCGCTAGCGTCGGTCGTCGGCGTCGATTCTCCACTTCTACCCTCAGTTCCTGCTTTGCCGATTTCCAAATCATCAGGGCCAAGCGGGGTACTACTTACACAGACTCCTCTCAAGCTTGGGCTATGTAATGCTAAAGGCTATGCCGCTTCAAAAGTCGTGGACTCCATCGGGCGCGGTGCATCGCATCGGATAAACTTCATATCGCGATGACCGTTCCCACTCTCCCTCGACCAAGCATTTGAATCTATGCATTCAAACCTCCTCGGTAAATGAAGATTGCTTGGGCTCGATTTTTGAGCACCAAATTAAATTAAATCCGACCCTTCGGCAAGAAAAAAAAAAAAGAAGAAGCATGAAAAATAGAGGGGAATATGGTGGGGGATCACTCTGGAGAAGTTGTTAACTCTTCTACCAGTCATATAGTTCCCTTTTCTCAGCTTCAGTTTCAAAGCATTTTCTTCGGTGGTTGGAAGGTCTCTGAGCCATTTCATGAGGTTTGATCATGGAAGTCAGGTTGTGAAAGAAAGTGTCGAGGGGGGGGGGGCTCCCAAGGCCAAACACGCTATGAACCGGCCGCCGATGAAAAGCAAAGGGAATGTAACCGTATATGGAGTTCAAATCCTGGCAAGCTCAACCTCTGGCTAGCAGGACTCCTAACCCTTCCGAATTGGACACCTCATTCTGGTGTTGCGTTGGGAGACTATGGAGAAGATGAACTACTTGTAGATAAGGTTGCATTTCTTGATAGCAAGTGTAATATTGATATGATGCAAAATAACCACTGGTCTATGTACCCATACAAGAAAAAAAATAAATTGTCCTTGGAATCAGTTGGTAATGATAAGCAAAGAAAAGGATGGAAATTGTCTGTGTTAAATACCAAGTCAAATACCATGCAAAAAATTGAGCTATTTCATGGCATACAAGCAAGAAGCAAAAATGAAATGTCCTTGGACGTTGGCAATGAGAGGTTTCCTTACTTTACAAGTTCTGACAATATCTGGGTCAAGTAAATACCGTTGTGGCCAATCCCGCACCAGGATCAATCAATTTCGGGGCCTTTGTAAGTCAATAAGACGGTTCACGTTGGACATTTTAATGCAATCCGTAACCACACGTCAGCAAGCGTCCCACGCCAAATTGGCAGGGGCGTGTGGTTAAACGCTTGCTGATGGGTTACGGATTTAGGTCCAACGTGAACCGTCCTAATATGTATGTCACTCTTAAGCAAAGGCACATTGATTTGTTGTGGTGCCGGCCAGTGGTTAACACAATCAGTAATGTCTCCCTTCTGTAACTTTGGGGAGACAAGCAAGGGCATTTTTTCCTCACGACGCATAGCGTATAGCGTATTGATGGATAATGCCGGGCAATGCGCTGTTAGGCTGACATCCTGTTCTTCCTCCTAAAAAGATATGGTTATATATAAAAAAATTTTGTGCCCTGATGCTCTAAAGCCGCCGGCTGCCTTCATCCCTAGCTAAAGTTTGATCAGATCATATATTTCTTTTCTTTTTGTAACACATTACCCCTGATTGTAACATCTTCATTCTTGTCTGACTCATTAAAGTAACAATGTCAAAAGCCAAAAAACCAAAGAAAATACTAAAGTAAAGGTTGTGAAAATTGGTACTTTACCATAATGTTACACCATGAACCAGTAATGTAACGACTCGTTGTTGGCAATGATGAGTGAAGCAAGGGATGAAAATAGATTGTGGGCCATGTCATGATCCACAGTCCACAAATGTAAGGAGGTCTAGAACCCGCTGAAGCCACTGAACTAGCGGCTTGTGAACTCAGAGGTTCTGCTTCAGCTTGCTCGGGAGCAGGTGTGCCCAAAAGTTGAAGGCAAGATGGATCTCGCCTTCACGCCACTGTCAAAGAGCAGCTTCAGGTTCCGGTGGAAGTGCGAGTCCAAGTGGCTCCAGGCTGCAGTAATTAGAAGATTCACGAGAGAGGGTTATCATCAATCACTATCCAAAATGGTTGTGTTTATCCTTGAGCTTACATGAGAATAAAGAAGATGCTTGTTGGGGATAGACTTGGTAACATGTGTCAACTAGCAAGTCCAACTCCGAGTAAGTCTGTTGAGCAGACTGAGTCAAGGAGTACTGGATGGAAGGAAGAAAATGAGAGGTAAGCCATTGAATGAAATAAAGATAAAAAAAGTGAATCAGGAGGGACAAATTATTTACCACTGAGTCGGAATGAATACACGTCAAGGAGTCGTTGATGTCCATCAAGGTGGAGCTAGCCTGATAGGAGAACAACTTGATTTTGGATTCAGTTTCAGTGAGGCTGTATTGTCCCGAGGCAATGTTGTAGCGGATGGTTTGGATTTGGGTTGTTAAGGATTGATAGCTACTGCTAGCGGTTGCGGCCTTGCTAATGCTGCAGATATCACGAGGTGCAAATTGGTCACTTGTTCCGGAAGCCAAAGAAATATGCACCATGTTCAGCCTCTTGTGTGTTTACATCTCATGCCTGCCAGCACATCTAATTTGATACTCACTGGAATAGGTGGGCGTTGACAAATGCACAAACTGAGAGAGGCGTTGAAAATTTATCAGTTAGGCTTGGCAAGGTACATCAGACGCGCTGAAGACAAGTACCTTACCAATAGACAATGTGGAGATGACTTGAGAGGCAAGCATGGTAGTGATGAAGACAAGGAATGAATAGGCGGCTACCTGGAAAGATACGCACTGTGATATTTGAAACTGGCTAGAACTGGGAGGTGGGCTGAATTGCCTGGCGTAGCAAGAGATGAGCTGATGGGGATGATGAGTTGTTCATGAGGCCAGAGAGTTGCTGTTTCTATGCCCGAGGGAGCGCCACTTGGAGCTCCATCAGGATCCTGCAGAGCAATCAGAGATTAGAAGCAGTCACTGCCATCAGGTCCGAAGTAGTCACTGCCATCAGGTCCATTTCGCCACTGATTCATATCCATCACAGCAAATAATTGACGGTGTAGGCACAGAGATAAGCACGGAAGCCCAGGGGGGACACCCTGCACCCATCGAGCCACGCCTATGTTTCTTATCATCGGGCGCAAGACAGCGCAAGACACTTGAAGTTGTGCACGTGTGGCCGGCTGGGCCAATCAAGGTATACATCTCCATGCCCGAGCTGGCCATCAAGCAATTCCGCCCAGTGGGTACTCAGGCCGGCCGGGCTGGCGGCGCAAGTAGTACAACCCAATTAGCAGGCTGGCCATTGAATATACACGACTCAATGGCCCAGCCGGCCATCAAGGGGGAAAAATGAAGAAAGAAGAATAAATAAAGAAAAATTGATTTGAGAGAGTTTGAATTTTTGTTTACAGGAGAATCCGGATGAAGCGAAGCCAAAGAAGCACACCAGCTTCTCGCATCGTGTCGAAGAAGTGAACAGCGGTAACGAGGGTCCCCATGCCATCAAGAACCAATGGCTCCCCAGACGGCACTCAGAAAGAAACACGCAGATGCTCAAGCTATCAGGAAGACTCTGGCTGT
This sequence comes from Puccinia coronata f. sp. avenae, assembly GCA_002873125.1. NCBI lineage: Eukaryota > Fungi > Basidiomycota > Pucciniomycetes > Pucciniales > Pucciniaceae > Puccinia > Puccinia coronata. The sequence continues at coordinate 132,964 of PGCI01000045.1, forward strand.
CACGTCTCATAGAGACTAAGAACGGCTTATTTGTATCTATGATGTCGCATTCCAATTTGTCTGTGTCGTATAGGAAACAGGATATGTATGATGCAAAGTAACAACCAAGCCATTGCATGCCATACAAACAGAAAGCAAGAAGAAATTGTTCATGGAGTTCGTTAGTGATAAGAAAAGGAAGGGGGAGGAAATGGAGCATGTGCCAGCGCCACGACCGGAGATGAGAGTCGCAACCAGCGAGGAGGTCTAGAACCCTCTGCCGAAGTGTTCGTGGATGAAGTCATGGGTCTTACCCCAGTGAGCTCGGGCGGTGTTCTGGGTGAAAGTGGCGGGGAGAAGTGCGGTCACCTGTACGCCGCTCTCATGGAATCGCTTCAGGTTCCGGTGGAAGGGCGTGTCGAGCTGACTCCAAGCTGCCGTCAAGAAGAATTCACAAGCAAGGAAGAGTGAGCATCCATGATGACTACATAATCTAGGACGTTAATATAATGGTGCTGATTTTCCAACCCACCTCCAATCGCGAATAAGGAAGGCGCTTGCTGCGGGAACACTTGGTAACAGGTGTCAACTAGCGAGTCCAACTCCACATAAGTCTGTTGAGCATATTGCGTCAAGTAAGACTGGAATGGAGGAGAGGAAAGCGGAGGCATGTAAGCAATTGAACAAAAGAAAGATTAAGAAGGAAAGGAAGGGAAATGGGAACCAGGACTCTGGAAGGAAGACGTACCACCGATTCAGGACTGAAACAAAACGTGCAGTCGTTGATGGCCACCAAGGTAGAGCTGACCTCGTAAGAGACAGACTCTATTTGTGTTTGAACCTCTGTGTAGCTATACTGTCCCGTGGCAATATTGTAGCGGATGGTTTGGATCCGGGTCGTTAGGGATTGGTAGCTAGCGGTAGCGGTGGTGATCGAGGTGATGCTGCCGGTGTACCAAGGTACCAACTGGTCACCTCCACCAGTCCTGGAAGCCAAAGAAAAAACAGACCCAGAATGGTCAGCCTCTGGTCGTCTCACGTTTCATTGAGCTGCATCCGGGTACTTACTTGAGTGGGAGGGCGGTAATGAATGCACCAGCTTTAAAGAGGTAGAAGGTGGCACATAGCTACATTAGCTACGCTTTTACAAGGGACAGAAGACGCGCTGAAGAGAGGTGACTTACCCATCGACAGTGCGGACATAAGTTTGAAGGCAAGCATGGTGGCGAGGAAGACAAGAGCAATGGGTGGGCGCGGCTTTAGCAGGAAGGACCTACACTGGGACTACTGGCGAGGGCTGGGCGGTGGGCTGGATTGTCTGTCGTAGCAAGAGAAGAGCTGATGGGAATGAGTGGTCCATGAGCCCAGAGAGTCTCTGTTTTTATACCCGATGGAGCGTCCCTTGGAGCGCCGTCAAGGTCCTACATACATACAGAGTATGAGCCAGCAGCAGGCTTGCAGCCACTGCCCAACGGGTTTGCTTTGGTCTAGTTCGCCGTGGGATGTGTTGAGTCATCTCATAGCCTCTTCAGCGCAAATCATGGAGGTGGCATTGGCAATGAGCGCGGAAAGAAATGAACGGGGTTGTGTCCATTCAAAGCCATCAGACCTTCATCAGACTACATATTATCAAGACTCCATTCAAGTGTGATGGGTTGTGATGGATGTGTGATGGATGGCATCGGCAATGCACGCACAAAGGAAAGAACAGCCCCAGTCAACTGCTCCCATCCGCGTGCGATTCCTCATACCGATTGCCCAACTTCCTTGCAGGGCCACTTACTATTAGAGCTCAACAACGCTTAGAAGGACGCTTACGGACTCTGGCAATAGGGCTAAAAGAGGCTATGGAGGTGTATGAACTTACATAAATGAACTCATAATGTATTTAAATATGTATATATTACGAAGGATTCTATTGCTTCATCGCTTCACAAGTTGCTATAGACTCATGCATGCACGCATCGCATCCGCTGAACTCTAATGCACTCTCCCTCAAGCTCCCTCATCAAGCATTCACAATTTCAAGTTCCCCGCAAGAACTTTTCGGGATCCAGTTTGTTTTAGGATCCAAGAAAAAAAATATGTGAGGTAGTTTTGACAAAATATGTATGATGGTGGATCGGATTGATTGGAGATAGAATTACGGAAAGTGTATGGATTGGAATTGACAAACTGGCAAGAGAATGTATGTATTGTGATATGGATGGAGGAAGTGTGTATGGGATGTATATAAATGGATTGGTTGAGGTAGAGAAGAACTAGAGGTGGGGAAAGATATAAAGCAATGAGAACGGAAGCGCTAGACAAACATAAGAGACAAAAAAACAGAAGGACAATGAGAAAAAGAAAAAAAGAAAGAAAGAAGAGGAGAAAAAAAAAAGTACAAAAAACAAAAAAGAAACCTTGCGATGTAACAAAAAAGAAAGAAAAAAAAAATCAAGTGAAAAAATAACATGAATCATCAAGTTTGTTCCAGCCAAGTCCCAAGTGCAATTAACAGGAAGGTGTATATATACATGTGAATACACGTGTATATACATATATATTTAAATGTGGATGTATGAATGAGGGAATCGGATAACGGGGGAGTTAAGGTTTTTGTGTATATAGAGATTAAATGTTGAGCGAGGGAGGAGGAATCGGTATGGTGGATTTAGAATTAATGGAGGGGGAGACGGGGGAGGGTTGATTGGAGTGTTTAAATTTCCAGTATCTCTTCAAGACGCTAGGGGAGAGATACTTGCGTGCGACGCGATTGAAACTGCTATCGCGGTTTAACGTGTCCTCGGGGGTGAGGTCGGAGGCTGACTTGAGCAGGCCGTCGGTGGCGATGGAGATGCGTTCGTCCAGAAGATGGTGCCACATATGGTATGCGAATTGGCCCGTCCATTCCAGCCGGAAACCGGGCATGTCCGGCGCCAGTTCTCCGTGTTGCAGAGCCTCGATATCCTCCGTGTTGTCGTCGGTGTATCCTTCCGAGAGGGGCCGTCTCAGTTCCGCTAATGTCATGCGGAATCGACTGCTCGGCGGCTGCAATCCTTCTGTGCCATCCGGGTTAGGTGGCTGCGGCCTCTTCAACGCCGGGGCTGGAACCGGCTTCGAAGGCGCCGCTTTTGATGACTTGCGTAGCGTTCCGTGCACCCACTTCAGCGCCGGGTCATCCCATAGTGGCGTGAAGAAGGATTTGTGGTCCAAGACGGTGACTGGCGTATTGCTTGCTGACGCGTTCTTGGCTAACGCCCATGGTAGTTTGACGGAATGGTAATTCCTTTAATATGAATCAAAAGCAAGAAGAGAGGGAAGATCAGCATTTCCGATGATTTTCATCTGGCATGGCAAAAAAAAAAAAAAATGAATAGGACCAAGAAGAGGGCACAAGAGAAACGTACCAAATGCCACCACCTCTGAAGGGTCTGCCACGGAAAGTACGATAGTTATCCCACCAAGTATTCAAGAAGGTGGCGTTTTTTTTGCTGACGATGACAGCATTACAGAGGCCATTGATTTCGACGGGGATGCGGAAGGTGCCTTCAGCCTGTTCAACGCCGAGCACCAACTCCTCGTCTCCAGTCATCAGTTCATCGAACGGGCGAAGTACGATCACGTCGGTGTCAATGTAAACACCGCCATGTTCTTGAAGCGCCCTCAGCCGAATCACGTCCGACTTGTGTGAGATGTCCAGAATGGGATTGCCGAATACCTCTTTCGGATCCTCTACATCATGTATTTCAAATCCGGGTAGTCGGACCGTTTCGTCCCACCAGAAATTGGTACCTGGAGGGGGGATACTACCGATAATCATATGGGCAATGGTCCGCCTGGGACTGATCTGTTTGACGCCGGATGAGATGGAAAGCCACTGTAGATAAGAAAACACGCCTTTTCCTGGTGGTACGACATGTAGGATGGAAGGGATTGGATCCGAGTTTGAGAAGGATTGTGAGGATGGGAGAGATTCGTAGCCGAATCTATTAAGGAGGAATGGAATTTGCTTTTGTTGGAGGAGGGCAGAGTTGGATTTGAATTGAGGAGAGTTCCAGCGGAAGAGGTCTTCCTGATCGAGGTAGCTGGAGCGGCTTGCTAGCCACCACTGAGAGATGGAGGGGAGAGAGAAAGGACTGAAGGGGAATGAGACGAGCAGTAAGGTGGCGGAGAGGATGGAGGTGAAAGCGATGATGATCAAGAACCGCCGAGGCCGGAAATGGGCGAGGATTTTATCTGTTGGGCCGAGTTCGAGAAGCGTGTAGAGTAGATAGCGGAGGTATCGATATATTCGAGAGATAGATGAGCTGAGCGATCTGGACCACCAGTCGATGGAGGAGTAGGAGGGGGGGTAGAGCAAGAAGTCGTTTGGGTCTCCCAGGGAGCTGCTGCAAGAGGTTGACGAGAATGAGTTAGTGGTGGTGGTTGTGGGTAGGAGCGTGTTGGAGGCGGAGTTGATTGTGTTGGAGGAGGTAGTAGTAGTAGTGGTGGAGGAGGAGGAGGAGGAGGAGGATGTGTTGGTGCTGGTGGGGTTGGTTGAGTATGGCTCGTCGTATTTGTCCTTCGTGGGCAGCGCGACATAGCGGGGTGGTTTTGAGGAGATGGAGAGTTTTCGGAGTACCATTGCTTGGATGGGAAGTGGTTGATGGAAGCAGTCGAACTATTTATTTATTTATTTATTTATTTATTTATTTATTTATTTATTTATTTAGTGGTGACTGGTGAGTCGGACTGAGAGTGGATATTGGTGGTGGTAGGCACAGTCACAGTGGAGTGAAGTAGTTCGTTGTTGAGTGGTTGCTGTTGACCATCGTTGCTGCATTAATAATCCCAGTAGAGTACAAATCACTGCGTGCCTCGGCTACATAACCTAACTTAACAAAAATGTCTTAACCTGGAAATCTGGCGAGACGACGTGACACTACATCACCCAGGGCCAGGGGGGGGGGGGACCAACACTCAAGTCATATCACACATCCTCCCATAGGGTATCCCCTGATATGTCCAGATAGATTACATTCCATTTGCTTGAAGTTGGGTCAATCAATATATTGATGTATATCTGGATCACCCCCTGGTACGGAATTCATATCTTTTTTTTTTTTTTTTTTTTTGGCCAAAACCTTCCGTGGGAGCATAGGAAAAAATTGAAATTTTACCATGTATTTATGCAAATCTGAGTTGTTTTTGCACTTTTTTTTGCTCAACTTCTCACGTTTTCATGTGTTTCTAACACCCAGTCATCTCACATAGCTCTGAACAGGACCTTAAATGACAATTTTGGCACTATATATATATATATATATGAATAAACTAAATCCATAATCATGTTTTTAGGGTACATTTCTCGGATATGTCCCAAATGTTGAGGGTGTCTCAAAAAATACAATAAAAGAACGGCTGGTCCTAGACCTTAGCCAGATAGATTTGAGAAGTACAATGTCCAATAAGCTTTAAAATGTGGTCTTCTTGTTGTTTGGACCCAATGGCAGAACGGTGGTTGAGCCTGTGTCCCGGGTTCAATTTTGCAGGGAGTTTGATACAGTAATATGTGTTTTGCAACTGTAGTTATCTGACAGTGAGTGTGCATATAACCAGATATGAGATCCACATCCAAAGAGCTAAATGGCACATTCAACACCAAGTAATCAATCATTCAATCATCTTCAAGAACACAAAGTACGTATGCATATATATGTGTCAATAGTGACACTGGCACATTCCCTGTTGGCCAAATGTCTTGACTTGAGGCTTTGAAAGCCAGATTCCAACTCTTGACACTGATACCTTGGCTGAGATCAATTTCCATCCCCAAGCCCACAGATGTGAATCCAGAATCAGGGCACACCAAAATGGAGAAAGTCAAGGGCAAGGATCAATTGAGTCCTGCAGCAGCCATCCTTAAGTTTCGAGGCCATACTTGCAAGAATATGTATATGTGTGTATAACCATACCAAGAAATCATTACATGCACATGTTGCACACACACAATCAAGCAGATATTAGAATTCAATTATGATACATAAAGAAGAAAAGTTATTAATTTAGTCAATCCTTGGTGAGTAAAGGAGCCATTTCCTTGATTGTGTCTTGAATAAATAAGTAGTAGCCTCTTGTATGTGGCCAAAAACAAACTAGATTGTCCATGATGGTTGCAAATCACAAGATAGATAGATAAGATGACAAACAACAAACAAAAGGATTTGGGATTTGAGAACTGGATTGGGGGGTGGCAGATAGACTTGATAATGATGTCTTATTTTTCTTTGTTTTGGTCTTTTTTGTTTTCTTTCTTTGGTTGACTTAATACACATGTTATGTATAGATATATTGTGTCATGTCAAGAATTGTTCGACTGATATCATGGGAGTATGTGGCCGCCTCTTCTCATTCAATTATCAAGCAAATTAGTCGTTCAGAAGTCGCTTATCCCCCCCCCCCCCCCACATCAATGAAAAAAGAGACAACAATAAAAAACAATAGATAATAAAAAACTAGACAACAATGCGCAAGAGAGAAAAATTACAAGTTATAAGGTCTGATCATGAGTGTGTTGTTTATCAAGAACTGCAGAATGTTGGAAAGAGCTTGATTGTCCATCTTCTGATCGGTTGGCCAGTCCACCCGTGGAGGCCCGACGGAATTGAGCACGAGATTTCCCATCGGCCTGATCGCCCGCTTCAGCTGAGGTGTTTTCCGGAGGGTTCGCTCCCCAGATTGATCGGGAACCGACATTCCATAAGGCTCCGACGATGACCTTGGCCGTCTCTACAATGTCAGCGGCTCGGCTTATCACCCCGCTGGTCTCCGATTCGTCTCGGTGAAGGTCCTCGTCTTCCGGTGAAGAGCCCCCATAGTAATTGCCGAAACCAAATCCATCTTCTGATGAGCTCCGGATTTCGTCCATCGAGCCATCAGCTCCACTTGTTCTTGAGAATTTGCGGTCGTTTTGAGAGAATGATGTCCTGCCGATGAATGTTGACGTACTGCTGTCCGAGTTGCTAGAGCGCAAAGAAGGCCGAGAGGGTTGTCGCTCAGGACTTGATCGGGCGACCCTGCGGTTGCTTGGCCGCTCGTCGGACCACCAAGAGGAAGATGAACTATTCCCTTGCTTGGATAACAGGGAAAACAATGTCGGGGAGCCAGAGACAATGCTATCATGTGAGGTGTTACTCGAACTGCAGGGCCGACCAACGCCATCGTCACTGGGGGATGCGGAGCTCCCTGACGGAGGAATAACGATCGGCCCATCTAGTTGAGCACTGGCGAGCTTAGGTTCTGAGATCAGGCAGGGGCTCTGATGGAGGGGCAAAGAACTTCTTTTGGAGTTGGGCGTCCCTTCAGAGGAGCTGGGTTTGAGTGGAGAGCCACGGTCGGGTGAGGTAGTAGGGAGTTCGGATGGTCGAAGGGATAAATTATTCAAGCTTTTTTCAAGGGAGGCTGAGGCAACTTTGGCTGGAAAGTGGGAATCATCACTCTCGTCTTCTTCCCCGATGGGCGCGTGAATTAGCGATGACCGACTACTCCTAGATCGGCCGACATCATAGCTATTGGCGCGAACAAATGGTACACTGGGGCGGTTGGACGAACGACTGCTACCACCTACGGTATTGTGGCTACTTGATGAGGCCAAAATGGTGGCACTGCCGGACGAATGCAAAGGAGGACTGTGCGTGGGACTGTAAGAAGAGGGTCGCTTATCCGTGGCGCTCCGCTCAAAACTAGAAGCCGAAGAACCTCGGGAAGAAGAGCGGCCGCGGGATTGTCGATCAGGATAATTTTGAGGGCAATCGGAAAAATTGGGTAGGGAGACATCGGCATTCTGGGTCGAACTTTCATTGGGTAGAGTCACAAGAGAGGAGGAAGAATCATTTCGAGGAGAAAAAGGACTAGAGGAAAGGGATGAAGATGAGGAGGAATGGGCGACGTTGGTCTTATGGTTCGACTTGACTTGAGGAACGAGAACTGTATCTTGTCCCGCAAATTTTCCGGGGCTGCCAACAGGTGATCCTACAACCGGCGGAATCACCTGAGTTTTGAGGATTGACCTGAGGAGTGTGCTGTCTAAAAACAGGAACCCATGAGCATTATTGACTCGGCAAGCCGGCCTGACTTTCGTCAACATACCAGGTGGCTCGCTCACCTTCGTTGTTGCCAGGCTTTCCATTCATTTCACTGGGATTGAACCCAGACTGGAATGAGGCTAGATGCTGAGACGGGAGTCTCGACATATCATATTCATCACCTAATCCCAAATCTGGACCAGAGAAATAATCAAACCCCATTGCAGTGAACTCTTCAGTATCTTCATCGTCGGGCGTCGAGACATTCCAATGGTTCATTGAGCTCGAGTTACCATACTGTATGGGCATAGAGGTTAAATGGTCCGCGGATGGTGATGTGGCAGGAGATGACAAGACTTTGGACACAGCAACCGGGCCATAGGTCCGAGAAGAATAGCTGGTAGAAGTCTGGTGGCTGTATACCGGGGTGGCATTACTGGAGGCTTGGGGGACAGAATTTTGCATGGTGTAATCCATGCCAATCGAGGCGGATGGTGTGGCTGTGACAGTATACGTAGGTTTGGCATAGGAAGGCTGGGGATTAAGGCTGGTGGAAGGATGATCCCGGTCGTAAACTACTACTGGGCTGGGGGCAGGCAGAACCTCACTACTTTTCAATGTGGTGGGTGCCATGCGTGCGATGGTGAGAGGCTCGCTGGCGGACGAGCTTGAGAGTGAAGCCGATATCCCACCAGCAGAAGGACCATACGGATCCACCAGGGTACCAACTGTTGAGGGGGATGTGTACCGTTGTGAAACTGCATGTAAGCCTGCCTGGCGTGGGGCCGACGATCGGAAGGTGAGCAAGTCGTCGTCATCATCGTCGTCGTCGTCGTCATCAAAGACGTTAGTACCGATTACAGGCGGACCGGCCCGACTGGGTGGGCGGAACTGATTCTTGATGGCGTAGGATCCTCGCTCCTCTTCGCTGTCCACGGCTATGCATTGTTCGACACGATGCGAGAAGCTGATGTGCTTCTTCGGTTTGACTTCGTCCGTCCCGTTCTGACTGCGCATGGCAGAGGCACGACGGACAACATCACTATCATCCCCACTAGTTGCTACATCCGAGCTCTCATAACCATTGATGATGGTGGGAGATGATCCACGGGTGGCACTGGCATTGCCCAGTTTGACCAAGGTGGAATCAGACGATGCGTGGGCAATGGAGACCCGGGCTCGCTTGGGCTGTTCAGGCCGACTTTTGCCATCTTCACTACCATCTTCGGAAGCAGATTCGCCACTGCGAGATAAACTTACTCCAAGGATTTCAGAAAGGCTTCGATGTTTCAAAATTGGCTTGCCAGGAGCTTTGGAAGACCGGGTGGACGCGGATGAGCCAGGCCGGGAATGAACAGTTGAAGGAGGCTGAGAATCGGTCAATTGGGGCTCGCCATCTAGGTTAAAACGATCTTGAATGGACGAGACTTTGGCCGGAGGCACCGGATCAACCGCTGTGTGGAGAGGGCCGTAGAGCCACGTAACGTCACTGTCCTTTAGCCTTCATGATGATAGAAAAAGTTAGTTAGGCAAGATAAAAATTGAAAGTTCAATAAGTAAACTGAGCTAACCAGTTCAGGGTTTCTGGACTGATGGTCTTGAGATTGCTACGTTGCTTGGCCCATGTTCGCCAACTTGCGTTTTCCAATCGGACACCGTTGGCCATCTCGTTCTTGTGTCTGGTCATGGCCTTCCAACTGGTCCAGACATCGCTTTCGTCCCAATTGTGGCTGAGATAATCGACGCATCGCGAAGGGAGCCGAGTCTGAACATCGTTGTCGTCAGGCATGGGCGAACGTTCATAGGGTAAGAGTGCTCCCGCAAACGAAGGCATTGAGACGTTGTATGGATATTGGGGGACGAGCGTGCAGCTCGTACTTGTGGATGATTGAGTAGTGGGATTGCCTAGGGGGAGCGAAAGGACATGACATCAAGATGCCGTATAATAACCAAAAAAAAAGGGAAAGCTTGGAGCTTACTCGGAGGAGATACATTGATTGACGGAGTAATGGCCACGGCGGCCATGATGTGTGTGTGGAGGTGTGTGGGTGTGAGTAAGCAAATTATGCAGTCAACTTGATTTCGATTATGATGATGGAGCTGAGAGAGTTTCCGAAGCAAACGGATTGAATGGGCCTATAAGGACTGAACAAGCAGAGAATGAATTAATTAGCAAGCGTGCGCCTGAGGGGCAGGAAGTGGGTGGGGACCGGATGGGCGAGGCGATATAGGATGAAACAGACGATGCAGATAAGATAGCTGGTTATGCGGGGGGAAGGGTACGAGGACGGAAGACCAAGTGAGTTCGCTCCGGTGAATGCGGAGTAGCGTGCTGCTGAACAGCAAGAGGGGTGCAGGCAGGGAAAGCAGGGACAGTAATAGTGTGTGCAGTCCAGAGTCCAGATGGGAAGGGGATGTATGGGTACGTCGGCGGGACAAGCCGGAGATTGGGTGAGTGAGTTGCGTTACAAATTCATTACAGGATTGAAACGATCCGCGGCAAGTTTGAGGAGATAGACGTGCACTACATATAAGCTAGAGCATGACCATCGTGTTCGTCACGTTCGTGGAGTGGGGGAAAATATTTATTGATTTATATAATATAATAAGAGAGGAGAAAGAAGGAAGGAACCAGAGGCGATGACAGATCTCAAGGGGAATCGAGTATGAATGTATTGGAGGTGTATTGTTCTTGATATATATTGGATGATAGATAGATGGGTGTAGGAGAGCCCGATGGTGGAGGAATTATCAAGAAAGGGGGAAACTCACTAATGTTGTAGTCCCAAAAACGAGGTAGCTGCAGTGTTTGGAGAGATCCCTGGATCGAGGATGGTTGTGAGAGAGTATTAGCCGAATGCTGGGGTAAGGCTGTGTGACAGACACAGTGCGGGGTCGTTGGCGATTGACTCTTGAGGAAGTAGATAAAATTATGAAGACTGCAGGGGGTTCGCTGCTGGATACGTATATAGACTGGCGCAAGGTTCTGTGAGGGAGACAATGGAAGCGGCAGGAGAAGGTGGAGGGTGCAGGAAAAGAAGGGAGTGGGTCAGTCTGGGAGAGGCATTCTTTGTTATATAGATAGATGAAGAGACCAAGAAACGAACGGGGCAGACAGCAACTGAACCAGCTGCAGCGGGAGAAGGCTGGAAAAAAGGAGCACTTGTAAAAATATGGGCACGAAGATCGAGTCGGAAAGGAAAAAAAAAAAAAAAAAGAAGAAAAAAATGTCAGAATTCAAAATTCTTGCAGAACAATTCCAGATGGTTTTTATCACTGAAAAAATATCAGAATCAAGCAGAACGAGAGTGGGATCACCCAGTACCCGAACAACTGAATGGGGAGAGGTGAAACTTGATCAACAGGGCATGAAGAGCGATGGAGGATGAAGCTAGCGATGGTATAAACACAATTGTCGCCAGTTTTTTCCTCCTCTTTTCTTCTTTTGGTCTGGCCGTCTCGTGTAAAAGAAGCTGAACGAGGCGTCACGTATTTAATCAGAATAGAAGTATGTATCCTCCTTGTTAGTGGTAGCCTGTAGTAGGCCTAAATGTATGTATGTATGATACAGATAGATGTCGAGAAGTGAGTGGGCCTCGGGACTTGGAAGCAGCTTTGGTCAAACCTGCACAGTAATAATGTGGTTGTGTGGTATCGCGATTCACGCCAACCACACACTATTACATGAATATCATATCAGAATAATCAAATGAAAGGACCATTTTAATATGTGTTATCTCCTGCCTCGGGAGTGAAATCCACCCAAGCACCCCAGAATTTGCATGAGTCTTTAAAATTGGATGAATGCTGAGGATTGATGTGTGTGGGGGGGATAGGTGAATCGGACTGCTGTGGGGATGTGGGGGTGCGGATGGGGATGTCACCGAAACCATGCGAACGTATACACACAAGTCCATATGTTTATTTTAGGTAACTATGCACATGTACCCATCCTGCTAACGACCAGGGGGGCTTGCTGGCAGCTGCTGGTTGAAAATGTCGTTACGGGGAGAGAATGAGTGCCAAACGAGGCAAGCTTCAAGATCGTTTGAATGCAGCTTGCCGGTACACCGACACAGATTAGATATGTAGATGTCCGATTGGATTGGGTATTATACATAATAGTCATGAGACACAGGAGCACTGGATTTATGATGCCTGGCCGAAGTCACGATGTTGGGTAAATATGTAAAGGACCAAGTTATCCAACATGGAAGAACTTCTTGGCAGTAGTCTTTCGCCATAAACTGGTTACGTAGTTATAATAATCTTTATATCGTTCCCCCATGTCCTGCCCATCGGTTTGTGATATGGATCCATCACGTGGACTCGCCGTGGAGCCTGAAGTAGTATACGTAAACCCCAAAACATGGACGAAGAATCAAGGTGGGTGGTAGAGAAAATGTCACCCGAAGTATTTATATGGATGATATATTGGGCTGGTGAGACTGCATCACAGGATCATGATCTGCTACCAACATGACCTGCCTGCAACCCACGAGATCTAGGAGAAACGGGTGGAGGTATATGGAGGAAGAGGAGAGGGAGTCAAGAAGTAGGATGAGATGAGTCTGTGGATTTTACCTAAAATCGACCACGCGCTGCACGTGTGGGCCAGTTCAACGGAGCTGGTTGAATACGAAGATTGGGCCAGAGGTGACGTAAGTTGGGAGTTGGCAAGCGGTTCTCCTGGATGTTAATATATGCGCCAGCGAGGAAACACCGGGAATCAAAAATTAGAATCGATCCAAGGAGGGACGGTCGATTGAAATGCGATGTAGCGCCTTGTGAGTTGGTGAGAGCAGGGAATGGCAGTGACGACTGTCGGGAGATTCAACTCCCACCAGGTAATCCCGGGTAATTCTTGGAACTAGCCTGCTGGTATCAACAATATGTATGTATACCTCCAACTTCTTATGCGAAGCTCCTCTTTGGGGCGGCGAGCCAGAGAGGAGCTGCGAAGAGGGGGGGGGGGGGCGATGTAATGGAGTGGAGAACGTCAAAAGAATTAGAACTTCACTGCCGCGGACAGTATGTATGTGGATGATTCGAGACAGACTGACGTCGATGCTAAGGGGAAGTACGAAATCGGGAGATCCAATGGCGCCGGTGTGGAGAGCAGATTGAATTCTTGAGGAACGGGTCAAGTAGCGTTCTTTCGCTGAAGGAAAGGAGGTCGTTCTCAAGGAGAGGGAGAAAATATAATCTGTTTGTCTTGATATATTTATACTTGTGAAAGGGTCTTTCTGGACGACCACCTACGGCTTCCTAATAATGAGAGAAGGGGATGATGGCCCTGCAGAGGTATTCTCCAGTGTAGGAGTGGCCGATACAAAGACCGTTTGGCCGTGGGTGTCGGATTTCTTCAGGCTTCTTCTTCGAATCTGCCAAATCAAGCTGGGGGCGACCGTCGGAATGGAATGCGAATGTCGATTGAGACGTAACGTATGTTTAGCTGAAATACCGGGACAACCAAGAAGGCGCTCCTCAACAGACAACCGATTTCCCTTTTGTCAGAGGGAACCCACCTGCGTCAACAAGTTAACAACAAAGACCTGTGACAACAGCCAATTTCATCACCGCATAATTTCGGGTATGTATGCATACAACAAACGTAAATTGTAAAACATATTTAAATATTTAAACAATTATTTATGACTGCTCCGTCAATAACCTCGGTGGCACAGCGCCCACACGTGCTTTCAATCTGTTGCTGAGCACCGGATTAGATACACTGGCTATTGTACACATAATCCGGGGTAAGAGGTTCCTCAGGCATAAGCTTCTTGGCGCCTCTTGGCGCTCCGTCTTTTGAAGTTTGGAGCTGCCTGAAAAGTGTTTCCTCCTCGGTATCATCATTCATCATGCATGCACAACGACACGTCACAGGAAGAGTTCCTCATCTTTGGCACAGGATCAATAGATACTCTTCAAACGATGAACACGGGATGATCAGCTGTTCTGAATCGACTTGAAAAATATGTAACCCCACTTTTAGGATTTGTGGGGGGACAGGGGATCAAGTTTTGACATTTGTTAATTATCCTCTGGGTTTTGTTGCGCTCATATTGTCACCAGCACTGCCTCCTTTGAGAGTCTGATTGCACAAACCTTCTACGTGTCTATTGGTTGTGTGAATGCCCACTACATATTCCTTTTTTTCTGCTTGGCAGAGGTCGGAAATCAGTGGGAGTAAGTTTGAGATGATTTTTTTGTCCAAGAAAGTGGTCCAACTTGTCCTGTACTACTCAAGTGACAAGCCACAATATTATAAAAGCTAAAGATTTTATGAACAAGTATTCGAAGGGGAAAAGGAAGGTATCCTAATCATCTGGGAATGAGCTGTGCTAATGGAGGATAGTATACATGCTTCTCTTCCCTTCATAACTGGGGAGTACCAGAGGGAAGGGCTGTGTTTCTTCCTTTGGGCATCAAAAGGCCCCAGGGAGAAGAAAAAATTCATCAATTCCCTCACATGCTTGATTTACCATACATATCTCTTAGAAGCTTGCCACTTGGAGTACAAGTGCCTTGCCATATATAAATGGCCCATTGGTTGAAGTTTAGAGGCTCTCAGCCAGCATACTTCAAGTCACAAGTCTTAGTTCAGGAGTGCAAAACACCATGAAAAAACAATTGTCACTTGATATCAAGTGACATCCGGCCAACTCCAGCCAGCCATCCACAATCTATCCAGACCTTTTCTTTTCCTAAAACTATGTAGAATGAATTCTGCTCAGTTTCAATGAGAACTGATATATCTCATGGGGATCCCTGAATTTTGGTACAATGGGAGCTGAGCAATGCCACAGTAAATGCCAAGCTCCTGGCCACCCTGAGCCCTAAACTGCACCAAAGTTGGCTATGAGCTGAACTTCTGAGCAGGCTGAGCTCTACTACAGTGAGCACTGAGCCAGCAATGGGTCTTTACTATACTTTACTATAACCAGGTCCTTCAAGTATAGTAAAGCTGTTTTGATCATCTCCAATACTCTACTGATACTAGTAAAGGAAATTTTTACCATAGGATGATATAGTAAAGAGGTCCATTTAACATACTTTGACCCTTGTTATTTATATAACCAGGGGTAAAAATGGGTTTAGAGGTACTTTTGGCCTTGTTTATTAAGATGAAAAGGGTTAAAACTGGTTGTAACCACCTTACTTTGCTTATGCATTGCCTTTTGCAAGCTCCCCCCAACAATAACAAATAACCTGATGCCGTACCTGTGAAAATAATACCAAACTGAGGAAGCATTTATAGTAAAGAAAACTTATTTTTCAATCCCAGCACCGGCTGTTATAGTATTTATCCAAAAACATCTACTATATCTTTACTTTACCAATAACTGTAAAGTATAGACCCACCGTTGACTGAGCTGATGCTCATTTTTTGCTGAATTTTGTCAAAATGAACATCAAGAAGACCAAAATTAAATTGAGAGTAGGAATGGAGTAGCTTTGAAGCTGTAACCAAAGTTGAGTAATGTCACTTGATATCAAGTGACAATTGTTTTTTCATGGTGAAATGGGGTTCAAAGAATGAATCTGAAAGAATAAATCAAACACAAAATGAACCATTCCCTTGGCTTTTTTGAAGACTAAAGACTAATCAAATGACTTAGCTTGACTGATAAGACAATTGCCCTAGAGGTCAGGTATACTGATACAATGGACAATATTGACACCAAAATTCAAGAAAATGAAAGTCTCCCCCCGGACCCGCAGTGATTATTTTGTGAGGAGGATATTGAAAAACATCCAAACGCATGCTGGCCAAAATATCCAGAAGGACTCCTTCCATTCTGCAATTGGGCTCTCAACTCCGAGGTGGTATGAATATCTTTTCAAGGGTCTACTCAAAGCATTTGCTACTGGTGCTATCATCCAACAACTTTGAATGTTAAAATGATCACCTTGGAGGTCAAGTCTTTTGAAACCATCAATTAATCAATTTCAAGTCAAACATTCAGGATAATCAAGCTATATGGAACTGAAGAACTTTCACAATTTTACTTTCTCAATTCTCAATCTTGTCTCATTCTTTTTCTAAACAAAGCCTTTCACACTCTTACTTTCAACATTGTTCACACCTGGATTGTTTTGAGAAATTTACTTGACTGCCCATGAGACATCTTTTTCTTCTTCCTGTTTCACAACATTTTCTCTAGGACTTTGCCCCAAAGGTACAAGAATTTGAAAGATCTATTTTTTCATTTCTTTTGTGGGTTTTCATGTCATTCTCATTTTTGCTGAATTTTTGATTTCAACCTGATGCTTACAATTCTCTTTTTCATTACAGTGCCCTGTGTTGGGTGCAATCCATGCAAGCACCAAAGAGAATTAGCTGGACCCAAAAATCAAGTTCCTTGACAATCCCAAGTACATAAACTTTTGTGATTTTCTTGGATATTGTCAAAACTATGTCAATCCAAGCCCAATTTAAAGGGTTCTGGTGCTAGGTAGTTTTGTGGCCCTTTTTCACCATCCCGGTGCATAATTTCTGGTCCCATGCAAAGATGGAAGGGCTTTGTCTTGGTTTGTTACGCTACGGTGCTCTTAACAGTCAACCAGCCTATTGCAAGGAGGAAACCGTTGACATCTTTGTTGAGATGATGTCGATTCAAGGAAAGTGCAAAGCTGGAGACAGTATTATTGCCCTCTTGGCAACCCCGGTCACTTACGGTTCCATTCACTGCATAATTTAAAGCTCCATCTTGGTTTGACGGTGATCTTGACAGCTAATTAGCAGCCTACCGCACCGGGGACCAGGCGTCTTGCGACCAAGACCTTATGTACATGTGGTTCATCCGGCTTTAAGTTTTGGTATGGCAACTAAATTTTTAAATTTCTGTTAGTTGACCGGCGCTGGGTCTGCCTGGTTATCAGCCCTCTGCCACAGGTATTTATACCCCTCACGGTTTTGAGATCCATGTAGCTTTACCATATCCTACATTCATCCTCAAAGTTCAAACCAAAGATCAACCCTATGTCCAAAATGTTGGAAGAAAGAAAGCTATTTTCTCCATATTGAGATTTTACAACAGAAATAAGTTCTTGAGCGCCTGCAACCCGGTTTTTCTAAGTGGTTAAGCTTATTGATTGGATCATAAAATCATGTGGCTTTACAGCTATCTGTCACTATTCTTTTTGTTGCTTGCAAGACAACCAATGGCACAATCAACATGTGCAAGCGGAATTCATCTTTGCCTTTCCAACCAGGACCTTCAAGACTCCGCAAAAGCTAAAGGTGAGTCTGTCAATCTAGGCCAATGGCAATTCCTTGCCTTCACGTGACTAATTATGCATTATGATTGATTTCGTATACGGGGGCCAGTCTTGTAAAAATCTATAATCCCCTCTCATCTCATAGAGTGTCTTGTGCCCAACTTATTGCAGATAAAACAAAATGTCAGGATGGGTTGACAGATGTTGTGATAGAGGCATCATGCCTAAAAGGCGTGGATAAGTATGCATGTTTATACAATATCCTCTCACCAAAATCAATGGAACTCATTCCTTTAATCCTATCTGACTCAGCCCACATTAACTGATGTTGGTAGGGAAAATTTTCCAAGCACTTCATCTCTTATTCAAAAAAACTGTAAAGCACCATCATAATTGAATGGGTTGATTGTATCTCAGTTAATCTGGAGTGTACTTAACCAGGTACATTTGGTTGCATCTCAACCAATGAAATACAAATCCACATTACTTGGATTTGTAATTCATAGGAGGGGATACAGCCATTTTTATGCTGATTGAACATATCTCATTTACACTTCTTAACCCAGAAAATAATGTCTGAAGTGTTAGTGATATATATGTATGTATATTCTGATTAGGCATGATGTCAATTGATTGAAGTTTGTTTTTGTTCACCTCATTGTCATAATGTATGACCACCCTTTTCATTTGTGTTGTATTTGTTAGACTGTGCTTGTTTCAGTAATATTGAAATTTATTACTAAAGTGGAACTAAAGGCCAAGAATTCAAGGCAGTCTTGCCATCCCACTTGAATTTTGCCTTACCACAAAAAATCCATGTGGTTACCACAAAAACTCCATGAGGTGAAGATGTTTGTACCATTAATTCTACCAGAGTAATATTTAGTTTCCCCTCATATATAATTTCTTTTTCCAAAAGCTTATAAGTTGAATTTCTTATCTTATGGCAGTCTTGAATTTTTATTTTTAGTTTCCAAATGGTGAAGTGCTATTCTAAACCAGGATTTTTGCACATTTTCATTGAAATCTTGAAGACACTTTGACTTCTGCTTTAATCTCTCCACAATTTCAAATTCTATGCATTGTTAGTTGGACTAGAGTAGAGGCCATGGTTGGTGAAACTAACCTTAATTATCAACTTTCCTCAGGCTGAAATCCAATTAGCACCAGGGGAGAGGGAGGGGCACTCTCCAGGGAGTGCCATAGCTTAAGTTGACCCTGTTTTTGGTCTGAACTCTGTCAGAATTCAATCACAAATTGTTGATGAACTGTTCCTTTCAATGAGGTGAAATGGAGGTGAAATAAAGATGAAGTGATGTGCTAAACACTGTGAAATTATCAACAAATTTTGTTGAATTTATTTTGAATTCTATCTCAACTTAATCTTGACTATGGACTACGATTGCTCAATAAATTCATGTTACGCAGACATAATGGTCTACAGGCTGGGCCTTTCACGGATGATTACTGTTTTGTGTTGGTTATCGGATGTGAAACCAATTGTTACAATGTCCCCCTATCCCGCTTGAGTGGGATAGGGGGGCATTTTCAAAATTCCCTCTCAAAAAAACAGAAATGGAACATGAAGCTGAGAATATATAAATAAATGAAAAAACCCCTCTTACCAAAAAGTGTGTGGCAATGCAACATGATGTCCAGCTGAACCCTAACACTCCTTGGATTGAATTCAATCAGTTTTTGGACTGAGAGGGGTACCACTTTGTCACATGTTGTGGTACAATTGTGGCAAAGTTTTGCTAATGTCAGGGCAAATTCTTAGACTGATTTGGATGCAGAAGTTCAAGAATTCACTAGTATAACACAATTATTAACCAATTTTTTCAAAGAAGATCTTGGCTATGATAATCTGTTGGAACATGATCATCCTTCCTGAATAACTATTTTGTACACTACTAAAATTTCAATCAAATAGTCTGGATTTTCACCAGAATCATTTTATCAATTGAAGAACAATTCAACTTGAATTGCAAATTCATTTTGGATATCTTTTCTATACAGGTTAAACTAAATTCCAGTCAAATTCCAGATGAGTTCAACATGGGTTAACCAATACTTTGTGAATTTCAAAGAAAGATGTAGGGGAGGTATCCACCATAGTTACAGAGAAAAGTTAAGCTATGGCACTCCCTGGGGAGTGCCCCCTCCTCTACCCTGGTGTAGGCTCCTTGTCTTTTCTTGCTGAACTTTATCAATGGTTGCCCAATAGTAAATACAGCTACCTGCATTGAAAATGCATTCTTCATTAATATATTGTATCACATCAAAGTTTCCTCACAATACCCATAACTGTGTTTATCTTGTACAATAAACTGGATTGATTTGGAAATAGAAAGGTTGTGACTGGGAAGCATTGTCTGTGAGGCTTTTACACATCTCAGGTATACAGAGAACAAACACCTGCATAACACATAAATAGATATGCTTGTTCAAAATTATAGCTCATGGGAATCAATGTTTGAGAAGACAAGAAATTTCTATAATTATATATAAAAAGGGATCAATGGTAAATTGTAGCCCATTGATCATTGATTTTTTGTGGTGCTAGTATTACTAATACCCTAAAAGAAAAAAAAAGTAGAAAGGCAAATCTCCTGATCAAGTCTAGATAGAAGCGTGGATCAGCTCTTCAGGCTAAAGGTAAAAACAAGAATAATTGTACAGCAGGACATCTTGTGGGCATCTGCAGCACCTTGAGATACTTAATCAAATGACTAAAAGAATCTTCATGAAGAAGTTTAGGCTTTCAGAGTAAAATGAGAATCTGTGGAAACTTTAGGGCTTTCATGAAGTTCTTCATTTGACATCAAGTGGGAAGACGTTAAAGAGCTTCCCTGGGTGAGTTGCTTTTTATTGGGTGAAAAAATGTCTTGTAAGATATTGCCCATTGAACTCAAGTTTTGACTTAGAGAATATTGGGGAGGGGAGCACAGGAAGTCTCCTCATTCATAAGAGGAAAAAACCTTAGTGTCAATTGTGATGAAGAAACAAAAGCAAAAGGGAATAAAGAAGTCTGGATTGGCTTGTTGTTGTGATGCAATAAATTTCATGGCTTGATCCTGAGTAGAGAGAAATAACCAGGATTGTCACACTCAAACAGCCCATGCAGCAGGTATGTCCTACAGAATGAAATTTTGAAATGATTCAGACTTATGGTAACAATGAAGATTTAGGGTGATGACCTTATTTAGAACGAGAGAATGCTTATCAATCAGGGTGATTGCATGCCAGATCAAGTAGATCATTTCACCTGCACCATATGAAAGACTTCTGACTCAGTCAAATGCCCAACCAGCAAGCTTGATGAATGTAACCAAACATGGGAAATGCTTCAAGTCTATTTGTCAACACACATAGGGATCACATGTGTGTAAATTGTTCCTTCCACCCAACACCCACCGATTATTGAGACCTTGTGGTCAGCATATGTATTCATGCACCCGGATTGACAAAGAGATGGCATCAAAAGGCAAACAAAGCACTGTGTTTTGAGGTCCAGCCACTGGACTCTGTTGCAGCATCCCCTGGTGACAGGGAGACCACATGTATATCATGGCAAGTCTTCCCCTACAAGAATACCTTCTAACTAGCAGACCTATAATGTAAAATGATTGGTGTGTAACATGATTGCACAACCCCTACTTTTTGTTTCTTAGTTTTTGTTATCTATTGAATCTGATGCAGAATAAATCTTATGAGCAACCAACTCAATCAGACTCATCTTATCTGCGACAGGGAAATAATATGGTGATGGGCAGGAAAGCTTTATGGCTGAGACAGGCAAGGAAACACATCATCATCATCATGCAGCCACTTCAAAACAACAAGAAACCACCACTAGAGAGCGAAAAAAATAAAGATTGAAATGCAGGTTGTTCCTTCTCATATCCCTATTAGTTTTCAAAGAAAGAACAAAAAGAAAAAAAAAAAACTTGGAGAAAAATTTCGGGTACCAAGGACAGGTCATACTGAAACTCTAGACCATTCACGACTTCTATACGTATTGAGCGGATGTGTATACACCCAAGATTTTATGACGGGCCAACTTCTTTCCTCCGAGATGTCCCTGATGGCGAGATGAGTGAGGCTATACTGAGAACGTGGTCTTGGTTTGGTTCTCGACGCCGGTTTTTCCGCTGGATACTTCAAAGCAACCTTGATGACCCTCGATCGTGATCGTGATCGTGGCCTGATCACCCTCCTGGACATTTGTGAGGTCAACATGGGCAACGGCGGATGTCGGGTTAATGATCAGAACCCGCTCGGGCTCGTCTTCTTCCTCGTCGTCCTCGTCATCAGAGCTATCCTTCTTGGCGTTCCCGTTCTGCGCCTGAGGACTGACTGTCTTGACGCGGGGCTCTCCTTGCCAGAGATCGAGTGGTAACGTGCTAGCCTTTCCGGGACTGATCTTAGGGATCTTGAACACCTTGTGGACCGGAAGGGGAGTCATGGCACCTAGCAGAGTCATAAATCGTTTCCCATCTACAACGTCGGCTGCAGACGCATCACCAGCGGGTAGCAGCAAGCCTAGCGGCTTAGAAAGACATTTGACCGCGACACTGGCACCTGACAAAGACGGCTTGAACGCCGAGTTGAACTCTGCCGAGTCCAGAGGGTAGCGCTTGACAATCAGATCGGCTTGAAGCACACAGCCAATAGCAATTGCCTCGTCGTTCTCGATCGAAAAGTCCAAGTCCACTTTGGGATGCAATGCGTAGGCGAGCTTCTCCTTGATTGCGGGTAGTTTTGTCGAGCCTCCTACAAGGATTGCCTAAAAAAAAAAGACACTGATACTCAGCACTTGTTTAATGAGTGCACCGGAGGAAGAAAAGCGCTTACCTGGTCAATTTCCTCCTTTTGTAGGTTGGCGTTGGCGATTGTATTCGACACCAGCCGCATGATTTCGTCGTACGATTTACTCAACAGCAGATCACATCGCATCCGGTTAATGCTTCCACTGAAGTCGTACCCATCGAACAAGCTTTCAACACTGCAATTAGCGGAATTGGACGCTGATAGCGTCTTCTTCGTGACCTCGGTAGCAAGTCGTAGTTTGATAGCAGACTTGTGGTTTTTCGCGTCGGAGAGATTGAGAGTGGTCTTATTTTTCTTGTTGAATTCCTTGACGAAATATTCCATTAACTGATCTTCGAAGTGGTTACCTCCCATATGATGATCAGTAGAGCTGGCCAATGTCATCACGAGTCCATTCCGACGATACATGACAGTCGCGGTTGTAGAGGCACCTCCGACATCTAAAACTAGGAGGTTGGCATCCGGGCCGGGTTTATTGGACCGTGTGTTTCCAAAGTCAGCAGCAACAGCCGTCGCGCTATCCTCGGTGATGAATTGCAAGACTTTGACGTGCAATTGATCTTCGATGATGGATCGTAAGGCTTCGATTTGCTTGGTAGTAAAGCTTAAGGGTACTGAGAGCACGGCTGCATCTGGCTTGCGACCGATGAAATCTTGAGCATACTTTAACAGAGTGCCAAGGTACTTGGTGGCAATCTCATTGACAGTTAGAGCTTGCTCGGCCGATCCATTGGTAACTTCTTCGCCCGAGTCAGGTTTGATCAGATAAGCAGGTTGGCCGTCCTTATTGATGATCGGTGCAGAGTTATACAATGTTTCACTGCAAACGGATTTAACCTCATCGTAGCTGAAAGGCAGTCGGACGATCACGAAGATGAGGACAAAGTCAGTAATAGAAACGGAGCAGGTATCCCTACAAGAAAATCAGGCACCTTTTTCCTATGAAGTCCCGGAATCCAACTATTGTATTGGCATGGTTTCGGATCAATTGTAAACGAGCTGGATTGCCGACATACTTCAAACGAGGTATGTGTCAAAATATACAGTTGAAGGAACGGGTCAATTGCATCCAAGAAAAAAAGGAGAGGAAGTTGGATGTAGAGAGATGGTTTACTCACAGTTTCGCTCCCGGAGAACGAGATCACGCTGGGTATCTGTCGCTCTCCATCATCGTTCGCAATGCAATCTGCGGTGCCGTCCTGCTTGCGACAGAGGTATCGTCAGTCAAGAGAGTTTGCAAGAGAGTTCTTCGAGGAAGAAGGTCTCACCTTATTAATCAGCGCAATGCTACTCGCGGTTCGCCCAAAGTTGATCCCGATGATGGCTGGCCCTAGAGGCTTGGATGGGAGGGCTTCGAGCGGGGTTCCTGGGGGTTGCGGAGTGCCCACCTTGGAGGGCGCTTTGGAGTTCGCCTTGGAGTTCTGCTGGGACTTCTTTTGGCTCTTCTTCGGTGGCATCTTGAAGCGATGAGGGATCGAGAAGAGAAAGCGACTTGGAGGATTCGACGTGGGACGACTGCAGTTGAAGGGGAAACTTCACTTTGTCTTTTCCCCCGCAGCACTCTCGAGCCGATGGGCAGTGCGCAGCACATATTGCGCAGCGCAGCACAAGCTTGCCACATCGTGAAAGGCTTGTCACCGGTGCCAAGAAAAAGGTCACATCTGTTCACGAAAGTTGAACATGGAGACACCAGAGGAGTACAACCCTCTTAGCGGCAGATCCGCGCGAAGGAAGCTTGGAGAAACAGTAGTTTTGATTTCGCATTTTGAGAAAAACGAACAAGAAATCAGAATGGGGGTACTTGAGACTACATATTTTCGAAAACAAAAAAAAGTTCAAATAAGAACTCATTGTGCGTGACATGTATGACTGCGCAATTCAAGACAGGTACATACTCTGGGCAACTTCTACTCACAGGGAAACGAGCGGGATACAATCTATAGGATTTGTGGGAAGAAAAGGATTACAGTAGAATGGTGTTCTTGGCCACTTGACAGAAGTTCTATTTGTGCTTCGAATGGCCACGTATTTTTGGGGATATTTATGCCGAGCCAAAAAAAAAAAATCGACTTTGAACGTAAGGTACATATTTGTGTCGTGGAAGAAATATTCTTTGGATGTAGTAAAATAACGGTGCGGCGCATTGAGTGTTCAAGAATTGTCCTTATTATTCCGCTATCGTATTAACAGGTAATCCCTTGTTCAAAGTGGATTCTATTCCGAGAATATTTTCCGAGCCTCGCTGAGAGTATTTTTGGTAGGGCCCATGGTATCAAAGCTTTGTAGAGATCAAGGACATCATAAGATCATTTGCGATCGGAAAACATGGCAGAGGTAGCTGATTGTGTAGACTCACAAGTAGATCCCGCCCATGTTTTTCTCCTTAGCGAACTTGGCCTTGGCAATGGTGCTGTCCTCGTCGTCGTACGAGATGAGGTATTTACCGTTGGTAAGGAAGGGCTGTAAAGGCACAACAGTGATAGAGAAACCCAGTCAGCACTGTCGATGGCGGGGGTTCATAGGGGGTGAGACGAGTGACTAACCTCGCCACTACATTCATCAAAGTATCGCGTGTATCCATTGAGGCCGTGTTTTTGATCCTTGGATAACCAGCCTCTTCTGACGAGCTCCCTCACGAGGAACGAACCGCCCCAAGCCTGGGGTTGGCCACAAACATCGTGACCAGGCTTGTCGTCAAATCTACCTCCGCGCTGTTCAAGAAGACCCACAGGAGATGAGCGAGGCTTAGAGAAGAGAGACACAGAGTTACAGGGGCAGGATGGCTGACTGGGGTGACTTTGGTTTTATTCTGGTAGTAGAGCGTTATCTGTTTATCGACCGTCTTGGGCACCAGCTCGGGTGAAATCAGTTGGAAGCGGTTGGCATACCCTGGAATACCCAAGAGCACCTGGGAGGCTTTGAAGCCCTGTTTCAGTGCAACTTGCAGGCCTGTCTCGACGGATTGAGCAGCAGAGGCTGGCGCACATGTCGCAAGGAGGGGCGCGAGGGGACCAGTGGTATCCGACCAGGGACCGTAGACATCATATGCCATGAGGTTGCTGGGCCACGAGATCCGAGGTCAAAGATTAGCCCACTTCCTTCACGGTACAAGCCTGTTCTGTGCTCACACAAAGTCCAGGTTTTCGCTGAGCAGAGCAGTCTCATGCTTCGTGGCTGATTTGCCATCGGAGCCAACCAGGCCTTCCAGGGTCACAGCTGCCGTAAGCTCAATCTCAGGCCAAAGAGTGCGCAACTCCTAAAGTCATTCAGATTTGTCAATTGCTTGTTTAGTTCACGCATGAGGGGAGGTCCTCCTCAGAGATAATATTCTTGGCTGCATACCTTGGTGAACAAGCCAAAGTTGACGACATCGTTCTTGTTTCGAGAATTACACCCAATCCCGTCACTAAGAAATCATATCCGAATAATTTGGTCAGCAAGCGACCTTATAATTATCCGATTGACATGGAGCATACGAATTGGGATCTGCGAAGGAAAGGGATATAGCAATGAGTTAATGGAGCAAACGCGCGGATACATAATCTAATTCGAATCTTATATACTCACATTCCCAGTCAATTTCGATGCCGTGAAAGCCATGTTTTTTCGCGAACTGGACAAGCACTTGCGCGAATCGCTCGCGAGAGGACGACGTCGCAGTCAAGTTCGAAAAATGTCTAGATAAATCAATGGAAAGCTTGAGTTGGCGTTGGTTGGTAGCGGGCATTCAGATGCATCTATTTGGTAGAGTGAAGGCTACACCATTTACCTTGATCCGGTCCAACCGCCAGTACTCAGCACTGGATTCACGTCGTCTGATGTGCCGGTAGATGTGGGTGAGGACCAACCATCAGCTGGAGTTAAGTAACGAAGAGATGACGAAGACGTACGCTTGCGAGCTTGCGCGACAAACTCCGTCACTAGATCTTCGCCTTGCGATGGAGTGAGCACAGGGTCGAAGGACAAAGTAAAGTTTGCTTCTGGAATTACCATAAAGAAGAGGACATCGGTATATGCATCTGCCAAAGTAAATAAGTTGAGCCAGGTACCGTCAGTGGGAGAGTATTGCGGGAATAAACACAAAGATTAGACATTATAACTTAAGCTCGGGCACTTACCCCAATCAATCTTTGATGGAGGTTGTCCGACGTGGTTGTAGGTGGGATAATATGCCTTGACTCTGGCTGAGCCTTTGCTCTTGGCATGGTCGGCACCAGTGCTAATGGCCAACAAAAGGATGAACAGGGAGAAGGTTTTTGAAAAGGGTTGGGAAAGTGACCACATCATGATAGTCGCCTATAGGCTTGAAGTTTGGTGGCGAACGGTATGGAATGTTGAAGTAAAAGAGTTGATAATAATACTGGGGGAGGAAGGGTTGTAATGCAGAAAAGCATTGGGGAGTATATTGTTTTGCTTTGCCAATGATTAATGTTCTCTTCCCAGCTCTTCTGAGAACTTTCCAGAGTCCTCCGTGAGGCTGTCGACCGTTGTGCACATGGATTGGTAAGGCTGAGGAGAAAGAGACCAGGCGCTGGTAGGGAGCAGTTAAGTAGATGTTCTTGAGGCCAGGAGAATGTCTCAGCCACGATACAACCTGGTCGCTGATCGGCAGCGCGCCGAGCTGGGTGGCGGCCGGGCAACGGGAAATCACCGCCGGTGGACACGGGCGGAAAGGAGCCGAGAATGCGTCGACTACTAGCGCACATCGCTGATGTTTCTTGACTCAAGATAAACGCTAAAACACACGTCTCGACCGTTGCTTGCCACCGTAAAGTACCGTGAGGGCAATTTCGGGATTGTCACTAGATGGGTCTTGAATCTCATGCACTGGATATATCACCATGTAATATATGTATTGGTGGAAACTCAGAGGTGGTGAAGCACGAAACACCTAGGTGAAATGTGATTCCGAAAGATCAACGGCTGAAATTTATCCCGGAAGATAGCCTTGCCGGTGATAGACGTGCCGGTTCCAAGAGGGCAGCAGGTAACACAGTACGGTGGCAGCACTTAACTCTTTCACCACATGGGTGCTCTCTGCCAGTCATCATTTGCTTCTCCCGAATACTCATTTCTTGGTAGTTGTCGGCACGCACTATATTGCTCCACTTCACATCCTCAACACTGAGTTGTTTTTAATTCACTGAAATATAATCGCCCGCAAAGTCAAGGCCCAACTTGACTTAATTCAGTGAGGGTACATCACCTGTCTAGGTCTGAGCCATGAAGGATTGCCACCAACACATGAGAAAAGCACTTCTTCACAATTACGTGTCTAATCTTGATAATTGGCCCAATTTGTGCGATGCTCAGATTAGTTTCCTAGGCAAGATTACACAGACTGGTATGTAGACAGGATTTTTCTTTCGGTGAGAGTTCAGAGCTTAAGACAAAGATGCGCCAACGAATGTGGGGGCACAACAGACTCCCTTGGCGGACATGATTCGGTGGGACTTGTGGTTATTGTTAGGGTCAGTCCAACAAGCCTCACGAGTACTTAAGGTGGTGAAGTCTGGGGTCCAAGTCAATCAAGATGATCACAATGGTCAAAACTTCTTTTGCGCAAGGAAAATGCAAAACAAGAAATCGATCCGAGGAGAGCTTGAGAAACTTACTAGGTTGAATAGTTTCGAACTGTTTTTTCTTGGGGTTCAGTTGCTCAATCGGAGTCTGGTCCTCAAATCCCTCAAAGTAGATCCGGTCCCCAGGCTGCGAGCCTGGCGGCGGTGCCACTAGCTCAACACTCCCGGAGCCGCCTTTCCCATCTTTTGAGGTAGCCTACGACGGCATATTGGAAGGGGACAAGGTCAATCAAGAGTTTCCGATCCGGGACCATGCGTATATATCTAAGAGCGATCCGAGTGTGGATGGACTTACCGCCAGCACCATCGCAAAACTCTTGACCCCCCTCATGTTTGCTGGTTTCAGATTGCAGATGCCTACCAAGAGCCGATCACGCATCTCCTCGATGGGGATGTAGTTCACCAAGCCACTGACCACCGTCCGCGGCTCAGGCTCGCCAAAGTCGATCTTTTCAACGTAGAGCGAATCGGCATCGGGATGCTTTTCGACTGCACAATGGACCCGTCAGATACACATTTCTACAGACTCGAGCGGGGGTTCATCGTCCATCCGCCCCTGTCACTGACTCACCATGTATGATCTTTCCAACACGCATGTCAATCATGTGGGGCATCGGAGGCCCATCAGGTGCAGGTGCCGCTTTTTTGTTATCACCCCCATCGCCGCCTTTCTTCTTTTCTTTTTTCTCTGGATTGGCTTTCTGTTTCTCGGCCCCTGCTAGTTTCTTACTTTCCCCAGACGCCGGAGCCGAAGACTTGGAGTTGTTTGGGGCGGAAGGTCCGTCGACCGTGGGCACTTTCGCTTTCTTTTCTTTCTTCTCCGTAATGGGTGCAGTCCGGTCGGGCTCAGGTACGTCTGCTACATCGATTGGAATGAGTGGGAGTGGACCAGATTGATCCTGCGCTAGCGCTTGGCGGACCGGTCCCATGTGTTGGATAAAATCAAAGTGCCGTGTGACTGAAGGGTATTGGAGCTTCTCCTGGTGGGGAACTGAGCTCTGGAGATATCCACAAAAGGTGAAAAGTCGTATATATTGAATGAGCACAAAAAGTCTCCATTTCAATGAGAAAATTGACTCGCCATGTAAGAATGTAAATGGGTGTAGGCGACGATATCAGTAGGACTCAATTTCGAGCCGATCATGAAAGTTCTTGATTGCAAATGATCATCCAGTTCCTAAGTAAAAAAGATTCGTGTATTAGCCTCTGCGCCTCATATGGAACCAAAAATGGGTACAAAATTCGAGACGACTTACCTTCAATGTGAGAGAATCTATTTGACCTGTGACAGAGGTCAGTTTCTCTATCCAGCTCAAGCCCAGTTGTTTTTCCTGATCGGTTCCAGCGAACAGCGTGTTGCAGTGAGTGGACAAGGATTGGAGGATGGTTGGCAGCTGTTTGTGAGTAGCCGAGACATCGGTTTGCTGGAGGCTGAGCTACACGGCAATTTCAAAAGTTTGCAATCATTGTTCAGCAGATTGGTTCACGTTTGTGCATTATAAGGTGAGATGGTTGTCACCTCAGTACTCTCCTCCACGTTGAGGATGGGATCCATGTTCTTGAGGAACACCGCGATGATAAGCCTCGTCGTAACATCCGTGTTGGGGCAACAGAGCGAGTATTTGGACATGGTCTCGGAAGTGTAGAAGACGTTGGACGGTGTTGTTGTGGTTTTGGTTGCGCTTGTGGGAATCCTAAGCATGTCACA
This sequence comes from Puccinia coronata f. sp. avenae, assembly GCA_002873125.1. Classification (NCBI taxonomy): domain Eukaryota; kingdom Fungi; phylum Basidiomycota; class Pucciniomycetes; order Pucciniales; family Pucciniaceae; genus Puccinia; species Puccinia coronata. The sequence continues at coordinate 162,342 of PGCI01000045.1, forward strand.
TGTATGTACGAGCGAAGCCACCGCTGGGCTGGGCTGCGCAACTGTGGCGGTGGTGACATGTTGCGGTATTTATTTATTTATGTTAAATCTACCAATCATGTTTGCTCCTGTTTGCTCAGTTCGATCGGTCGGTCCAACTTCAAGTTCACTATTTGAGAGCTACTTGGTGTATGTACACAGTTGACCCTGCTTCTGCCGTCAAAACTCTAAAAATCTTAGCGTTTCCATCTCTAAAATGACATCTTTTCTGCGCGTGATCACACTGACCCCATGAATGACTAATGGATGACTTTCCCTGGCCATTTACAGGGCTGAATGGAAGTCTAAATTCTAAATTAAGAAAGTTTTCACCAAACAAAGTTATGCACCAGAAACTCTTGGTTTTCATCATTCCAAGCCAATTGGTATCTTGCGCCAAAATCTGGTTTTAGACCTTCTAAAAAGTCATCCATTGCTCCTATGTAATGCACCAAGTGGCCATAATTCTATACCGCGCCTTGCCATTCCATTTAGTTCTATCCTACAAAATGATAGGGCTAAGGGGGGGTTTATGTTGTTTCTTTTTTCTACTGGTGCCATTCCCAGACCTTGTTTACTGACTGACTGATTAATTTGGCTTGATTTGGGCGGGAAGAACTGAAAAAACTTGTGCTGATGTGATTTAAATTGGACTGACAATAGCCCCAAGTGAACCCCCCCCCCCCTCACCCCCCACCCCCTGATGCATCAAACCTAGAGAATGATATGTAAATAAATAATTGAGAGATTGAATTGATGGCCAGAACATAGAGAGAATACAAATATTTCAATACATATCAGGCAAGATCATGAATGATTTCACAATATAATCCATGCAAAGTTGAGATAAAGTACGTTCCAGAGAACATCATTCTTAAGTGCCATGGTGAATTTTAGTGCAAGAGATAACTGAGAAGCATCTCGATGATCTGTTGGCTGGAAACCAAGCCCCAGCTCCGTTGTTGTTCCTCCTCCTTTTCAGGGATTCCTGAGACTCTTTTTTTTTTTTTTTTTTTTTTTTTTTTCAGAGGCGAGTTGGTGCCCAAAATGAAATGCATGGGTGAAGCAGGCCAAGTTTTTAGCTTTGTGAATGCCCTTTGTCAAGTTGTTCATCATGTTCAGAGTGTAAGCATCAATTGTTGTGGCATGCATTTAAATAGCCAATATTATCAATTTGCGTGGATGTGTAATTTTGTTTTGTTTGTGTACTCCGGCGATGATGGCTGTCAGACAGTGGACAGAGATGGGAGTTGTGGAATCTTGTGAGTTTGGTTAAATTATTTATTTATGTAGACTGTCAGAATTGTGTTTTCTTCTGAGCAGTTGTCGAAACACTGCAGGCTTCTTTCTTTTTTGAGCAACTCCGCCCGATTTGAAGAATGCGGATATGTAATATGAGATAGGCGGGGTTCCCCCGGGGGGGGGTGTCTAACCCGCAGTGGCTCAGCCAGTGGAAAAGACACAGCTAACAGTTTAGTTGACTCTGATTCAACCCGGACCGACAGCCATTAAAACACCAATCGGCGTTCATCGACCATGCCACCAACACGGACATGGCATCCACCCACCACCAGACAGAACCACGAACAGTCAGGAAGAGCACACTACCCATCAACACTAAATCACCCATCCCCTCCTTCTACGAACATCTGAACGGCCGCTGGGTCCTATCCGATAACGTCAGTCTAACCTACAGAAACACCTTTTCCCTCTCCAAACCAGGATACTGACACGCTGCGTTCTTCTTATGTGGAATAGTGGAACCTCTACGGGCTCTCCGGATCCAACACGCGCCATCGAGCCCGCTCGCTGGACGAGGCTCCCAGCAGCACCCTGGCTGAATCCAACTCCACCCTCATCCACCATGCTTCCTCCGCGGTCAACGGCCCCCCCTCAACACTCCAGTACGACGCTTCCCCGTCCACAAACTCATCATCATCATCCTCAAGCACCAATAATAATAATAATAATAATAATAATAACCAGAAACTGTATCTCCCCGCCGGCTGGAACCATACCTCCAAACGGGGCCCCCTCTATGCAACCTCCGTCATCATCGTCGCCAGCCTGCTCATAGCCATCGCCGTCCTCAGCACGGTCCTATTCCTAGTCCTCAGAAGGAGGGCCAGGGGGAGAAGGCGTGCACTCCTCAAAGAAGGCATCCTCTCCTCATCCGATCACCATGCATCCCATCCCAAACTCAGCCCACGTGAAGTCGAGGAGGGAAGAGGCATCGTCATTGCCGGAAGACAACATCGCATCAAATATCACATCAAACAAAAGTTCAAGCGACTCACTCTCGTCAAAATCAATCGCTCATCCAGGGGGAAACCGTTGGCCAGGGTCAATAGGATCAGTGTCCTCTCTACCCAACCGGGCCAACAGCAACCCCCGCCACCTTCCCTGGTTGTCGTCGGCGAGGCCAGGAGGTCCAGGAGCTTTGCATCGTACAGCAGCTTCCGTTGTACGGGCGAGTCCGATGGCCTTTCTCGCAGGCGTACCAGATCCCACCGCACCGAATCCCAGAGTGACGAGAGCCCCGCTAGTGAACAACTTCATAATCCACATCAAACTATCACTGTCAATGGTCTTCTGAGTGTCCCCTCACTTCGGAGACCCTCTAACGGTATGTGTACCACAACTCCTTCCATTTTTTCGATCATGTTTTTCAATTATTTACCAATGCCCCCTCTTCTTTAGCCACTACTTTCACACCGGCTCCTCTGTTCCCCGCTACTCCCATTCCCGACCTTGACTCCTCAATAGCAGGCCCCTCTGAAATTATTGCCATCCCGATGGAAAGCGATCGCGAGTACGGAGGCTGTGGGCTATCGAACAGCCATTCCACCTCCTCCAGGTCCCAGTATCCTCACTCAGCACCAACCAGTCGAAGTCATCCCGCCGATGATGACTCGGCCGATCGACCGGTGTTTTCGATGGAGACCCAAGAAGAGGTCTGTGGGAGGCGACGGACTCGGCATCAGGAGGGCAGCCGAGCGAGCGTGGATCCGAACTACCGGTCCTGTCGGGAGATCATCCGGGCGCGTAGCTCGACGTCCTATTCCTACCGCCCTCCCGCGCGGCCGATCGGAGAACACTCGCTGATGTCCAGCTCGCCAGCCTCGTTGCCTGATCTGAACTTCACCCTCCCGCCCCTCGCCCCCCACGAGTCATTCCATGCTCAGAATCTGCCCGACCCCATGGACAGGAGAGGCAGCCGCTCCATCGAACCCGAAAGCATCTCAAGATCCACCTATGTCACCGCCGCTCCTCCTCATTCCCCCTCCCAAAGTTCCTTCGGGTCCATCCCCGTGGGCGACCCGCTACCCCCCGCATACTCGGGACGGGCTACTCCTGGCGCTGGCGAGAGCAGTCGAGCGTTCGAGAAACAGCGGATGGTCGACCCGCTCGACGACGAAGAGGGTGCTCACCACCGGGCCGAATCACTTGCAGATCATCATCGTCGTCGTCAGACCTTTTCTCATCATGAAGAGCATCATCATCACCAGGAAGATGGCTCTGGCCCTTTTGTGGCCCATGTGGCCACCGACGACAAGCTGGTTCTGCGGAGCCTCCTTCGGATGGGATCTCAGCCTGGGGAGGGTCCCCGGACGATGGGCGAAAAGGAAGAGATCTTGCTGGGAGACGGGGACGAGGACGAGGCCCTGCGACGACGCACAGGGGTCGGGACGGGAGGAGCAGCCCGGATGGGCATCACGGGCGGAGGCGTGATGGTGGATGCGAGCAGCACGGTGGCGCCGTCGGCGCCGCCGCTGGTAGCTGAAGACGAGGACGAGGAAGGTGGGGATGAGGATGGGTATGAGAGGAAAGGAGGCGAACCGTCGCGGCAGTCGGGCGTGGGCGTGCTGGACGACTCGCAGGTGGGTGGGAGTGCGCGCGGGCTGGCGATTCTGCCCGCGCCACCTGCCCAGTTCATCATCCGCTTCGACCCCTCTACGGCGCTCGTTGAGCACCACCCTCCACCAGAGCCAGAGCCGGCACACCTCCCTCCGCACATGCACGTCATAGCCTCCGCCCCGCCGCTCCCGCTGCGCCTCTCCGAATCCGACGACCAATCCGCCTCCCCTCCCTCCAGCCCCTCCTCCCACCTCCCTGCCGCCCCCTCCGTCTCCCATCCGGCCCCCTCCCGCCGTCTCAACCACCGCGACGATCTCTCACTTACCGTCTCCATCGCCCCTCCGTACGCCGAATAGTCCCGTCGCCCAATTCCCACTCTCTGCCTTGCTATATCTGAAAAAATCCTCCCATCAACTCGTCCCTGAACGTCTTCTCCCAACTCGCATTCTTTCTCTCTCTTCTATACACAAACCTTTTTTTATACACATGCACCCCTCTTTCTCTCTCTCTCTCTCTCTCGCTTTATTGTAGTAGATAAGCCTCTCTTGTTCCTTTTTCTCTCTCTCTCTTCACGTGATGCTTATTTTGGGCCAGCTTGTTGCTCTTTCCTTCTCTTCCTTCCTCTCTGCTCTTTTTCATATATCTTGATATTTGTGTTTCTTCTTGACCCTTTCTTCCCCTTTCCTCTCCTTTTTTTTTTGTGGCTATCCGCTCAACGTTCCCCTTCTTCTTTTTCTTTTACCTAATCTCGTTTTTTTTTTTTTTTTTTTTGGTTGGCGATGTAATCCTGTTGATTTCCAACGTGCTCTTTCTTTTTTTGGGGGTTTTTTTACCTTTTTTTGATGTTGTCGTTTCGTCAGTATATATACTTATATCTCTCTTTTCTTTTCCTCTTCAAGTGTGTGTGCGTGGGTGTGTGTGAGTGCGGTTGGTCGCTTCCTTCTCCTTGTTTTCGTGTAGTCGCCCATCCCCATTCATACACACCTTCACTAACCACACGCACGCACACCCACACCACCATCACCATCACCATCACCCAGACCGTCTGCCGAACATAAAGATACACATTTCCATCCTATATATACGCTTTCTTTCTCCTCTCTCTATATTTAGTAGTTCTTTTTTAAGAATCACTCTTTGTATCAACTTGATAGAAGTCTTATGAGGTTTTAATACGTAATGCTTCTTTGCTCTTCCTCTCCATACATATTTTTCATCCTCTAGTCCACGACGCACGTCTGTCCCATTCGAGCCCCCTTTGTCTTTTCTCACTGAGCCACCCATCAGTTGGGCCGCCAAACGTGTGCTCAATGCCGGCTTGCGGCCTGGGTGCACAGTCGCGCCGTTGCTGCACATGTAGGGTCTCAATGAGTGAATTGGCCTGGTCTCACCTGTCGTCTGCGCGTGGTTCCCTCACTCGCCTTGACAGCGGTCGGCATGAACCCGGGTCAGCGGCAGTCAGATTGACTGGATGAGTGGTGTACCGGCGCTGAGAGTGCATTCATGGAAACCACGGACAGGTGAAGAAGGAATGGTACTAGTTCCAATGGATGGAAAGCAGCCGAGGAGACTGATCACAGAAACATGGTGTATATATATTATCCCGGTATGATCGATCTGTTGACCGCCCCAGCCGGGTCCGGCAGCTTTTGAGCTTTGCAAGTTAAAAACTTCGGGGCAAGTGGGCCGTCCATTGGGACGATCGAGCACCGCGTCGCTGCAGCTTAGCTGCCTCGTGGCGCAGCCCCTGATCGGGTGGGCTTCCCAGCCCGTATTTACCCCCTACCCGGTATATATTCATGTACTCTCCCCTTTCCGGCGGCCGGCATACACCGCGTGTTACTAGACCCGGCCGTCGGCCTTGAATGCCTGTCACTTCTCTTGTTGGTTGCTTGGATTGTCTTTGTGTCTTTGCCGCTGGATCAGGACCCAGGTGGACCGTGGTGGAGACGACGACGCGCCTATAAATGTCTCTTTGCGACCCCCACACGTCACTCTGCTCACACCCCATCCTTTATTCCTCTCATCTATTTACTCGTACATTCACAAAGACTGCTACATCATAGTGTTCATTGAGAGAGATTTCAGTGAGTTTTCATTTCCCTTGGCCAACAAAAAGTATCCCCTACATACTACCTCAACCCTCTCTCACCATTACCCCGCGAAGATTTTTCTCCTGCGTGTATAGACCCAACCAAGATCCAATGGAGGTTTGAGAAAGTCACCATAACCCCTACCTCAGTGTTTTACTTGCACCACCTAGCCATATCTTTCACACAAGAAAAATTGTAGCAAATTTCCGCTATCGCCCAAAGTCAGTAGCTCAGCCCTTCCTCTCCAATACTCTATATCCAATACATCTGCCGGGATCCATCCCTTTGACCTTCTGGAATACCGGCTACCCGATCTACCCTCCAAGATAGCGACGTCTACCGGTACTATTATGGGCGTCAAAACCCAGAGCACGCTTTCTCAAGGGCTCGTCGTAGCAAGGGACGCGGAGAATCAGAGGTTGGCCGATCACATGGCGACATCCACGGGTAAAACCATGGGCATCAAGAACCAGAGCATGCACTCCCAAGGGACGGTGGTAAAAAGGGACGCGGAGCACCCAAGGTTGAGCGATCTCCAAAGTCAGATTGACAAGCTCAATCTGGGTTTGAAGCAACAAACAGCTGACTTGATTACTCTTTTGCAGGTACGACAAGTCGAAACCATACCCGCACGTTTACCGCTATTTGACGGGTACAAAGATCCATCCATATGGCTCGCCAAAGTGGAAGCTATCCTCAGAGGCCATCAATGCCCTGTTGATCTCTGGGCCTCCGCGATAGTGGAAAGCATGCAAGGCAACGCGGAGCTGTGGTGGTACCATCTCGTCACCGAACTGGGGACTACCAAAAAAATACCTTGGGACACTTTCAGATGGAGGCTCTTGGACCATTTCGACTCGTATATCTACTCGCCGGAATATGCTCGCCATGAACTTGAAGTCCTCAAGTTCACCACCCTGGATGAGTACATCGATACCTTTAGGAGGTTGATGTGCAGGCTACCCAAGAAACTTTTTGGAGACTCCGAAGCCATCTTCTTGGTCACTCAAAACCTCCCAGCAAGACTTTGGGAATATGATTGCGTAGGCAAATGCCAAGATTTGAACCAGCTGTTCCGCACTTTACAGAGAGTCGAATACATTATCCAATTGGCAAGCCGCCCACCGAATCCTGGACGCGCGGGTGCCCGCCCTGTTCATCCTAGACGCAAGAACTACGGCGGTGGTAGGTCCGGAGGGTCCCATGCTGCCCCATCTCGTCTTAGCTCCAAGTAGTCGTCCTCCCATGGACACAACTGCTATAGGCGTGAGCGAAGGGCGCTGTTGCAATTGCGATTCAGATGGCCACCTATCTAGAGATCGTACAGCTCCGCGAATAATTAAATACAAAAGTACCCATTCAACTTTCAATGATGTTGCTTATAACTTCAATAGACATAACTTCAATAGACTGAATCATGCTTCTCTTTCCTGTCTTTTCATCAAGTTTATCAATAACTTTTAAAATCTTCTTGTGCTCATCCCATCCAACTTGTCCCTTTGACAATCTCATACAAACTGGTCAGAACTCTGGACTGTTTGCAGCTCTTTTCCTATTCTTGAACTTCTTCCTCATCTTCTTCCATCCCTCTATTGCTCTTTTCTTCATCATTTTTCTTGATCTCATCTCAAGGATATACCAGATCTCCTTCATCATGAAAATACTGATTCAGCAGACTGCTGCCTGCTCAATGTGCAGGGAGACACTACCTGCTTGTGAGATTGCGAAGAACTAAGAGGTGATTTGCATAAGTGTCAATAAAGAGAGAATAGCAAGAAGGCGTGCACACTCGCGGTGTCATGGCTTGGACAAGCCTGGTTCAGGGCATCTGCAACAAGATTGTCCTCTGTAAAGGATGGTAGGGGCAAGCAGAAGAATTTTCGTCGGTACAGAGTAACTGGTCTGGTTATGGCCAGGGTAGGTTGAATCCTGCCGACTACTTCAGACTTACTCAAAGGGTTCAGCTGTTCAGCCCCATCTTATTCCGGAACTTGAAACTGCTCACGAGCAGGCTATAGCCTGCTTGCTGAGCAGGTTGCTTCCTGCTCACCAGGCAGGCTACAGCCTGCTCACCAGGCAGGCTACAGCCTGCTCACCAGGCAGGCTACAGCCTGCTCACCAGGCAGGCTACAGCCTGCTCACCAGGCAGGCTACAGCCTGCTCACCAGGCAGGCTACAGCCTGCTCACCAGGCAGGCTACAGCCTGCTCACCAGGCAGGCTACAGCCTGCTCACCAGGCAGGCTACAGCCTGCTCACCAGGCAGGCTACAGCCTGCTCACCAGGCAGGCTACAGCCTGCTCACCAGGCAGGCTACAGCCTGCTCACCAGGCAGGCTACAGCCTGCTCACCAGGCAGGCTACAGCCTGCTCACCAGGCAGGCTACAGCCTGCTCACCAGGCAGGCTACAGCCTGCTCACCAGGCAGGCTACAGCCTGCTCACCAGGCAGGCTACAGCCTGCTCACCAGGCAGGCTACAGCCTGCTCACCAGGCAGGCTACAGCCTGCTCACCAGGCAGGCTACAGCCTGCTCACCAGGCAGGCTACAGCGCAGGCTACAGCCTGCTCACCAGGCAGGCTACAGCCTGCTCACCAGGCAGGCTACAGCCTGCTCACCAGGCAGGCTACAGCCTGCTCACCAGGCAGGCTACAGCCTGCTCACCAGGCAGGCTACAGCCTGCTCACCAGGCAGGCTACAGCCTGCTCACCAGGCAGGCTACAGCCTGCTCACCAGGCAGGCTACAGCCTGCTCACCAGGCAGGCTACAGCCTGCTCACCAGGCAGGCTACAGCCTGCTCACCAGGCAGGCTACAGCCTGCTCACCAGGCAGGCTACAGCCTGCTCCAGGCAGGCATAGCCTGCTCGTTTGTAGCCTGCTCGTTCAGCAGGTTCGGCGAGCGGGCTCCAACCCCATGGCTCTTAAGCTGCAAAACCAACACACATCTTGTCTGTAAGCTTCAAAGATGATAATATGACGTCTGCAACCTTCATGACTTTCAGATCATCAACGTCTGCAACCTCGATGGCTCCCAGGTTAATCGAGGTCGGCAACCCGGATGACTTCCAGGTCATCGCGGTCTGCATGTCAGGTCATCGAGGCTGTTATATGTACAACTCGGTGACCTGGCAGTCATGGAGGTTGCACACATCGATGACCTGCCAAGCTGATTGATATATATATAAGGGGCCGGCGCGGCTCATGACTCTTGTGCGGTCGACATTGGACGTTTAGTGTAGAGGGATACCGAGCTATATGATGATCACCAGGAACAGCTTGACGCCGACTCCGTAGCAGACCTTGACCTTCATTTACGCGACACATTTCCCTCGTTCCTATGTAAATTAGCTTCAACCATCGCAAGTGGACTCGGGAGCTTGCGTTTTTTAGCCTCCTTCTCGCAAGATTTTGAATTGATATTCTCATCATCATGAATATCCATCCTCTACAACAACTCAAGTTGACTATAATTGTAACAGCTTTCATACTGGTCATATCACATAGCAATCATCCGCTCGGATTTACTTGTAGTTTAAAGGATGATAAACAGAAAGGACGAACAAAACCATTTTGTGCATTCAGATATGCACCCAAGAACGCGCCCAACCAGCCAACGACTACTTACCTAATTGAGCATGTACCCTTATCATTCAGGCCTCAGAGTCAAAAACAAATAAAAATCTCAAAGCTGAATCACCATTGTGTGTGTGTGAGTTTTCTTTCAACTCAAGTGGTTAATGCTTATACCCCAACTGGTTCAAAATCAGATCAATATGCCTGTGCCCCAAACTCTGATGGTGAGGAATGTGAAAGTGCAGCGTGTTGCAAGCCTGGAAGTGTTACTGCATCTATAGTAAGTTTGAAGCATTCCATTTGTTATATTTTGATTTTTAGGAGGTGTACTAGAGACAAATTCTGCTTGCATGGTTTATTGATAACTGACATTGAATCTAACTAGCCAAACCCCAATTACGGCTTTACCGCCCCTGTGCCTGCAAATACTGTCAAAGACAATTGCACCTTGAAAAAAAAGTAAAAAGAGCTTGTTGTGTGCAGTTTGTTTTGTTTTTCTTTTGTCATTAAACACTTTCTCACATCTTGCCTGTCAAGTTTGATGCATACTTTCTCACCTACCCAACTTTGTAGATACACATGGTGTATATAAATAGTGCCTATTCAAGAAATATATTTCCCCTTGGGGGAGTTTGCTTCTGTTTCCTTCATTCTCATCAAATCCTGATACCCCAAAGTAAACAGGGGCCTTTGTACCACAGCAGGTTGCTTGTATAGCAATCAACAAGGCATTTTTTCTGGCGGAGTGAGCTATGATCTGTAAATTGCCTTGCCAGAAAGATCCAACACATGGGTTATTGGGGTAATCAGGGGTGTCCACCCAGTGGCTTAAGCATGTGATTTATATTTCATGCTCATTGCAAAGCACCTGGAACAAACCAAATCATCCTTCAACTGAGATCAATGCTCATATTGCTGGTCAAGATGAAGCCAAAACAACCTCAACTGACATTGGCAAACTTCTGAACAACTCAAATTATCAATTGACTGTTTCTGCCATTGGTGCTTTGATGAGCTCATCAAAACAAAAAGCAATCACCTTTTTTCACCTTAAAATCATTCTTCCCTAACCTCTGTATACTCCTGCTATATGTTTTCACTTTTTTTACACAATTATTCAACATTTTGGTTGAATTGACAAAAATGCTTTTATTTTTAACTTTTTTGCATCTGGCTTTGTAGTAAAAATATTCTCCTTTCCATTCTCCCAACTGTCCTGCAAGGCTGTCAAAAAAACTGAGTTTTGAAAGACAATTGTAACCCCTTTTTTATCAGAAAGAGTGGTGTTAGATCTTTCTGGCAAGGCACTGCACTTTGAGGACTTTCACATCCATAAAATAAGTAGTACAACCTGAAATTGGGGGCGGGAGATTTATCTTGTATCTTTTGCTTGTAATTTTACACATTACTAGAGGCCAAGGCAGCTACTTGGCCCCCCTTCATGGTTTTATCTTCATGTAAAACCACAATTTGGTTGAAAAAATTTTATATACTATTACTAAAGAATAAAGCAACTACACTTTGTAAGCACTTACCAGGCATCTGCAGTGGCTCTGGAGGCTAGCTTAAGATTTTGCTTAAGGTGCAGCTGCTTGATATTTTTTCTAACCAAATCAGCAACTAGGTTCATCTAAAACTCCAATTGACCCATTTTTAGGATACATGAAACTTTTTGAATTGTTATATGTCTCTCAAGCACAAGGTGAATAATAAGAAAGGGTCAGGTCAAATTCACTCCAACCTTTTACTACATGCACTCCAACATTTTGGAGTGAGCAAGTATCCACTTCAAGAAAATTGTTGTGCAAAGCTGTCCACTCCAATTTCTTTGTAGTAGACAGTTGTCCACTCCAATTTCTTTGGAGTAGACAGTTGCCCACTCCAAAATTTTTCCATTTTTGGAGTGCAGTAGTGTGCACCCCAATTTTTTGGAGTGAACTTCAATGCACTCCAATTTTGTGAGTGAACTTTGAGTGCACTCCAAAATTTCTGGAGTGGACAAAATGGGCCCTCCACAAGGAAACGAACAAATTGGAGTAAACAAAGGATGCACTCCAGCTTTTCAAAAGAAGAGCTCAATCCCTTCTGAGGGGTTTGCATTGGTTACAACCCCCGGCAGCTACATTGGTGCAGGAAACCAATATATAATTGAATGTTCTCCCTTTGTTCTAGGGTCAGCCTAAAGGCACACCAAAATTTTACTCCATTTACACCAAAAAGGTGTGCTTCTTTCTTACATCACAATTTATTTGGGGTGCAGCGGGAGACACCCCATCTGAATTGGTGTTCAAGGTGACACCCCAATTAGTTTGGGGTATGCTACAGCTAACTTAACCAAGTCACTCCTTTGGAGGGAGATTGAGTTTTGCAGGTGGCAAAGCCACCCTCTCCCACAGGGAGAAGCTTACGACTAAATTTGGGGTGCTGGCCTAAGCCCACCCACCCAAAATTGATGGAAATTAACTCTGTGAATTTTCCAAGCTGGAGTTTCTATGCTATCAATCCCAACACAATAACTTAGAAAGATCATGATCTTCTTGATTTTGAGGAGTCATGACCTCATCAAAAAGTTTGATCAGTTTTTTTTTGCAAATTTTCAAAGAATTTTAGACATGGATTGCTTAGGGCAAACTCAGCGTTTGCGCAGAGGAAGGCCTCCCCCATCTCAAAAAACAGACTCAGCACCAGAACAAATCCAGGCAGCCAAGGCAGTTCTGGCTTTGAAACAACAATAGAAATCTGAAAAGGCAGACAGAGAGGCTGCAGACTCTCAGCCTCAGGCACAAAAGAAGCTCAAAAGGCTTCTCATGACCTTATCAAAGCAAAAGATAATGCCAACATGGCTAGTTGCATCAATTAGACACTGGAAGGGTCAACCAAACTTAAATATGTCTAATTGTTGAAGACAGAGTAAAACCTTTTTTCCAAAGGATTTGGTTTTGTGCCATTTGGGAAATACTTCAAATCTTACATGGAGAAATGGAAACAATTCCCAGTACTACTAGCAGATAAATAGTGGGACTCAATGTAGAGGCAAGTTGACTTGCCTTCCACTTGGTAAGTCACTCTGAAATGCTGCCATGGAGTGATGAGTGAGAAAAGTATACAGGTTTAAATAGGTCTGTACAGCAGTCTGACTTGCCATTATGCAGGCAAGTCAGCATGACAGAAAAAATGTGCAAGGCAACTTGTCAACTGGCAGGCAAGTTGACTTGCCCCAACTTTGAAACCCCCAGGCCCTATTGATGTTAAAAAAATGCGCAGAAAATACTACACACTCCTAGGCACTTAAAAAGTAAGCCTTTGACCTGTAATCCTATTTTCAAAATCCTTGGCTAATCCACCAAAGCCAATCAATCATCACATGATTGCAAGTGACATCTCAAAGTACAAAGGCACCTTTGCACTTTGGTATGTCACTTGCAATCATGTAATGATTGATTGGCCATGGTGATCATGCTGGTTTATCATACACAGCAGGTCAAAGGTCAGATATGTAGAACAATCTGGCAGCAGTGGGATCATAATTGACACCTTGTTTGCTTTGCTTTACCCAAATCAATAAGTCACAGCCTCCTGCAACAACTGGCTATTGAACAAGGCTGACTTCACTGTTTGCTGGCCCAGTTGTAACATTCTCTCAACAATGCATGCACACACGCAACCTGGAAACCAATAGTTTTGGCCAACACAGTCTAATTCCAAAATTCAAACCTTGTTTGGTGGTGAAAATCAATGACATTCAGTTTCCCACCACACAAAAAGGTTGGGAATCTGGGTTTGGAAGGGTCAAATATGAAAATACAACCCCACAGGAAGTCTTCCACTCAATGAAGGAGCCTTCCATCCACACCCTGAAGTTTGTGAAAATGGTTTTCTGTCTCAGCTTACCACAGAGACACTTATCAGATGATGTGCATTGAATGAATCTCCTGAACCCACATCAATTAGACACACATTCTTGCTCAGGTCATGCTCTTGGTTTTGGTGCAAATCTTTACAACTTTTTGAACGGTGTGCAACCCAAGGGCCGGCCTGACCCATTTACATACCCTGGCGTGTTGTTGGTTTGTGCACAGTGAATTTTTTTGAGCATCTTTACTGGTTGAGCTAAGACTAAACAAGTCTTGACTTGTTATTGCTAGCTGAGATAGCAATAGTCAAATCACCGTATTGGTGTGGCTTGCTTGGGTGGGGTTGTGTAGCGCGTGCAAAGCTGAAATCTTGGCTAACTATTGCTAACTTTAGCGGCTAACTATTGCTAACTTTAGCAATGGTTAGCTGACTTTGTGCTGACTTGCTTCCAGTTAACTTGACTGACTCGGTGCGATTGAAATCGGTGGCAAGTCCAGCCCGCGCGGAACCACATAGCCAACGACATGGATGCTCTTATGCATATGCACTATGCACTGACACACTGAGGGCCCGCCTGTGGTTCATCAACCTATTCGTGTATGAACGGACGCAGCCGGGATAGAGCGGTTAGGTCAAGAATGATGAGAGATTGGGCGGTCGCGCTCGCCTATAAAAAGCGCCCATTGGCGCCGCTTGGATTGGTTCAGCATACATATTAAAACTGAACGCATCGACTTACCAAAGATCTAAGCCCTGAACGGCGTAACGAACCGGTCGGGACTCCCCATGCTTTTATTTTATATGGCGTCGAGTGCTAGAGCGAACCTCCCTGACTTCTCTTTCTAATGCTCGTTGTGAACTGCATCCATGCTCTGCCCTCGTGTCTCAAGTCCGTCTTTCGAGATGGGCTTGCTTCCAGAGTAGGTCTGCGATGTCTATCAACGAGCTTCGCGGAGCAGTCAACATTCCTATATACCCTCATGATATGTATCCCCCTGGTCTTCTGCTTCTCTTGTTGTCTATATTGTATATGTTGTAACCTCCTATCATGCAATTGAAATATCTCTCCAGGATCCCGGATATGAAGCCCACATATATCTCTTCACGAGTTGGATCCCAAAGATCTCGCCTTGGGCCGCCCTTGAGCAAGTGGACACTCCAGTAAAGCTATAGAATAAGGCAATTTGACTGGCTCCTCCCTTCGAATCCGTGTATTTATATTCGCTCGTCTACAGTTGAATGGTCTGGCAAGTCCCCAGAATCAAGCGAAAGAGGCGAGTGATGGAGTTGACAGCCACGTGAAAGTGTTGCTTAGTGAGCATTTCCGTCGACGACACACTCAAGAGGGCCGCCGCGGAGCAAGGGACAGGCGAACGTTATCTCAGAACAAACCAGCGAGACGAGGATGAACCTGAGCCGACCGCATCAGCAAGCAATCACCCACGGACTCGGGCCGACCTCGGGAGCGTCTGCATCTACGCCACTGGCGCGGCTGGGCCAAACGGTGGGTTCGAAAGGAACCTGTCGACAATTCGTATGTCACCTTATACATCTTGCTCTCATACCTATTCTCCTTTTTCCAAAGCTAATCCGCTGTGTTCTTCTTTCTCTTATGTGTACATGCTCATAGTCAGAGGCTTACGGTAAATGCGTGGCATCGAATTACCAAGCTATCGAGAAAGATTCGTGCAAAAAGGAGTTTGAGAATTTCAAGCAATGCGTCCAACAATGCGTATGTTGCCTTCTTTTCCTCCTTTTTTTGTCCTACTCTTCCTTCTCGATTCCGCATCCATACTTCAAAGCAAGCCTCCCTCTTCCTTTCTTCTTTTTTTCACTCTTCCCCTGCCATCATCTTACGAAGCGCTTCCTAACAAGCGTAACAAAACATCGCTCTCAAGATCCCCTCCCGCTTTCTCTTCTTCTTGCGTGTATCGACGCCTCATGTCCTCATCAATAATACTGATTTCTTGGCATTCATCTCCCTTCTTTGGTTACCTTTTTTTCTTTCTTTCTCCGCTCTCAACTTATCAACATGAACAACGAAAAAAAACCAATGTGACTGCACAAATAAATACAACATCAAAAGGTTGGCAAGAAGTGGTGACAATGGATGATGAAGGAGCCTGGGTTCCCTTCTGTTGTGATCATACTTGTTCGTGTGTTAGCACGTTCTTTTATCTATCTCCCTGTAAGTCGTCTCATATCGCCTGTCATCGTCTAGTGGTTAGGACACCAGGTTTTGATTTGCTATCCCGTGGTGGGACACCTGCGACGTCCTGGTAACTTGGGTTCGACTCCCAATGACAGGTCCCTTTGACTTTTATTACCGTTCATTTTCTGATGAGCAAGAGTTTTCTTTCCCCCAGAGTTTCTGCATGCTCTTATCATCTTTGTTTTGTATAATCTCATGATGGATGAATGGAGTCTTGATTCATTCTCTTCCAAGAAGGCAAATTTATTTTCCCTTTCTCATGCCCAGCAAAAGAAAAGAAAACAGGCATAAGCCAAACAAGGCACAACCAAAAAAAATTGTTTGGGACATTCTACTAGTACCAATCAGGCCTAACAAGAAATGCAGAAAAGGTATACACTTTTGTATGTATGTATGGATTTGGAAATGTCAAGAGGGAGGAGGTCAGACCACACACACCAAAGGACAGCAGACAGCAACAAAAGAAAAGGAGCCACTGCTCTTGATATATCCACATAGTGGGGTTCAAAGTTGAGGCAAGTCAACTTGCATGCAACTTTGCAAGTTGCTCTTCACATTTTTTCTTGAATGCCGGCTTGCATGCATGCATGCAAGTCAAACTGGACTACATGCCTCATTTACCCAGTATATATATTTTTTACTCATCACTCCACAAGAGTGACTTGCAAAGTGGCATGCAAGTCAACTTGCCTCAACTTTGAAACCCCCTCATGTATGAAAAACAATCTCAAGGACTGTTAAGACTTCTCTTTTTCTTTTCTCATCAACGCAAGTTTTTCTCTCTCTCTCTTTTTCTTGAAGAAGAAGAAGGAAAACAAAAGCTCATCAACGCAGCAAAGAAAATTGAAGGAGAGGTCCAGGGGGCAGGAAGGACAGGCGGATGGACGGATGGAAGGAAGGAAAATAACCAAGTAGTTTAAAGGGGCAGAACAGACCTCTCAGAAAGAAAAGGAAAAGTAAAACCCCCCCAAAAAAAATTTTTTTTTTTGGTGTGTGTAGAGCTACTGATGAAATGAATGTGAGAACCAAAAAATCAAAAAGGAAACAACCGACACCGCGGCACAGTGTTTTGATTATGTAAACCCAAACCAACCCAACAACAACAAAGCGAGGAAAGAGAAAAGAAAGAAACAACGGGTGGCGAGAAAGCAGCGTTAAGAAGCGGATGCACAAACTAACAAACAGGCAGGCAGGAGAAGGGGGGGGGGGGGGGGGGGGGGGGGAGGGGTATCATTATCATCAACCTGAGATAGATGGAGATATCAGCAGAAAACAATTGGATCCCTTCTTTCAACAAACAAACAAAAAACAAGTTTTGACCAGAGGGCATGTCGATGGAGGGAAGGAGGCGCGTCTTGGAAAACGCGGGCGCCATTGGAGTTCCAACGGAGCGCGGAACGGACGTGATCACGAGACCGAAACATCAAGCAAAAAAAAAAAACACGACAAGTCACGGCACAAGGCGGGCAGGCGGGGTGCAGGCCATGAGCAGAACGTCCAGGGAGAAGGAGCTGATAATCGACTTTATATGTATACTTCTCTCGGGGCTATATTTCCCCAGTGCTTTTTTTTGGTTGTATTCTTTCTTTGGAAAAATGTTGGGCTTGAAAAGCGGAAGGAACGGCGGGGTAGAGGGGGATGATCTATAAAGAATCGATGAGCAAGGAACAGTATATATTCTCGGACTGGGGACACATAAGAGATGAGAGCTAAATTGATATTTATAATATATATATGTGAGTGTATATATTTATGTGAAGTCTACTAAATATTATCGAACGGAAGAATTGCAATGTATTGCTTTTAGTTGTCAGGTAGTGATGACATTGTGGGGAAGAAGGTGGGTGGGGCGTGGGTAGGGTGGGATGAGATTACCATCTGATCGGCCGGGAGGGATCGAAAGAGACGGAGAGTACATGCAAGGAGGTCGTCAAGAGCATAGGGGAGAAAGGGCATGAAAGAAAGAAAAATTACGACCAATTTTTTTTGTGTTCGGGGGTGAGGACGGGGCGGGGCGGAAAGTAACGACAATGGTAAAATTGTAATTCGGAGTTACAATGGAATGGCATAAAGGTGTGCATAAGATGATGTGCCGGGGGGCCGAAAATCAGGTCGGAAAGGGAAGCAACATCGACGGGAAGGAAGGAAGGGAGAGAGAGACAGAAGAGCCAGGGCTGGGTGAAGAAGAAGGAGAGCCAGAAGAGATAAAGGAGTCCTATTTTGGGTTCGTTGGGTTTCTGCCTCCTCCACCACCACCCCTGGATGCATTGCCCCCACCTCGGCCAGATCCACGCGGCCCGTTATCTATCCCACCTCGTCCGCGGCCTCCGCCACTCGAGCCGAAATTGTTGGATCCTGGGCGTCCCGCACGGTCGTTGAAGCCGCGCTTGGGACCGGCGTCCACAGGACGACCCCGCTCGCCAGGCTGACGCTTGCTCTCCACGTTGATCATGTACTCCTCGCCACTGGCCAGCACGATCGGGATCCCGCCTTTCCCTCCCATGTTGAACGGCATCGACATCTGGATCGCCTTCTTGGCCGACTCGATTCGCTCAAATTCAAGGAATCCACACGCCTTGTTGCGCACGATATCCAGATCTTTGATCGCCCCGAATTTTTTCACCAGCTGCTCCTTCAACGTCTTCTCGTCAATGTTTTCGTTGACGCTCTTGATGAAACATGCTCCGGTGGTCACCGAAACTACAGCGGGATGTGCAGATCTGATGAGCTCAAGACAATTGCGGATAGACAAGCATGCAGCAAGAAAGAAAAGGACATACCAGTGTTAGAGTGCTGCGGAGGACCAGCAGCCTGTCGATTTTGAGATTGGGCCGGAGTGGGATCTGTTGCAGCTTGAGAGGCCGCGCTGGGTGCGGAAGACACGCCCTGGGATGCAGAGAGATGGCCTTGCCCCCAAGCGCTCTTGCCACTAGCAGCCAAGCTGGCCCACGTCTTCGGGGCAGCGGGTTGAGCAGGATCGGCCGGCTTGGGGGGAGCAGCCGCCGGTGCAGGAACCGGCTTAGGTTGGGCAGCTACAGGCCGTCCGTTGGCAGTAGCCGAAGAAGGTAGAGACGCGGCGCCGGGGGTGGACGCAGCAGTCTCCGACTTGACTTTGGGCTGTTCTGCGGAGGGAGCAGGAGTTGTGGTAGATGGTGCGGCAGCGGCAGCAGCAGCAGCAGCAGCTGGGGCTGGGGCCGAGGTATTAGTGGCAGCATCTGTAGAAGTGACATCGGTTTGTGTGGGCTTGGTGGATGCGACCTTGCTGGATTCGGCGCTCGACTCAGGAGGCTTGGTCTCGCGGGGCTCTGGATGGAAGCCGTTGATCTGAGAAGCGGCGGGCTGAGAGGGAGCGGGCTCAGGGGTGACTTTGCGGCCCGGACCGCGAGCCGAGGATTGTGCAGGAGGCGGTGGGAGCACTCCTGACGATGAGTCAGTTGGCTTGTTGGAAGATTCGGCGACGACGGTATTTGTCGAAGATTGGTTGACATCAGCTCCACTGGCAGCATTCAAGCTGGTCTCGGACCGGGCAACATCTTCGGTGACAGTCACGGGTTCAGCCTCTGGCTCATCCTCCGCGTCATCATTGTCTTCTTTCATGTAACTGATCAGTCGAGATTGATAGTAGAGAAGGCAGGGTTAGAATGAGGGGAGTAAAGCAAAGTGAACGATCGAGTGTGATGATTTCACGCACCGGAAGATGTCATTGAGGACGAAGAAACCGTTGGGTTGTTCTGCCAGAAAGAACGTCTGGGCAAACTTGCGCCACGGTCCAGCTTGGTTCGACATCTCTCCCAAGACCTGGACAATGATGCCACCATCAGCAGAGGACTGCGAGTCGACATTGGATACGAAAACTTTGCAGTCGTCGAAATCCAGTGACATGAACTTTTCGTGAATTTCCTAGATATGATGGAGTAAGTTGTGAGCTAGGCTATCGTAAGAGGATGATGGTCTAGTGGGAGGGGATGCAATAGAGGGGAGCTGGAGAGAGATGAGCAGACCTGTTGACCGAAGCATGGGGTAGCTTCCTCGCCCTCGGTGCTGTGTATCAGACTGTGAAAGTTTTACACAGTTAGTGAACATGTAGATACGATGTGAGGAGATGAACAACATACGTGGATCGTTTGGTGTAGAAGCAATGTAAACGAGAGGGATCCTTGTTGACAAAGGTATAATACTGTGGGACGAATGCCCAGCCGATTTCTGTCACGTAGGCATAAACGGCCGGTCAGAGGGATGCGAGGTGTGGCAGGGTTGGAGAGTATGGAGGGGAAGCTGCGAAGGGTAAGGAGGGGTGACTGACCACTGGCGTTCTGAGCGCTTTTAACAATTGAACTTGCAGGGGCAGCCATATCGTTGTTCGTCTCTTTTTCTTTTTTCTTTTTTCTTTTTTTTTTTTTTGAGTAGATGACTGTGTATGGGCAGGTAGAAATAGAAGGGGGGATTAAAACGGGGAGTGAGTCGTTGATGAGGGAAGCGATCGAGATGGGAAGTCAGTGGTCCAGACAGGGAATTCAGTGTGCAGTGACTGTGTGAGAGGGAGAGACTTGCGTTGGCTGTGGGTGACTGTTTGTCGGGAGTGGAACAAACGGAAAGAAAACTGCTGGAAGTTTGGCTCTGAAGAGTACTCTGAAAGACTGAGAACGAAACAGAAAATATACTAGGGCTAATTAAATAGAAAGAAAAAAAAAGAAACCACACGGACAAAACCACAAGTTCAATGGACAAAATGCAAAAGAAAAAAGCTGTATTCAATCGAAAATCACTGAACACTCACCATGAGCAGAACGAACGAGACAAACACTCAAGCACTCACAATGTCATCAGGAATCAACCAGGCTAACAATTAGATACCAATGCTAAGCATGGTCATATCCAAGCGAGCACAGATTCAAAGCAAGCAATCCTCACTAGGCTGAAAACTCTTGTCTTATGAATTGACTCTACTCCCCAAAACATCCATCGGGCCATCCAACTTGACCATGCCAGTTCACAAGCAGGGGCTTATTCAAGAGCTTAACAGCTTGTTTGGTTTCACTTCAAATACATCCAGAGTATTTCAGGAGATCATTTAAGGGTGACGTACTTGTGTTCAAAGTGGCATATATATATATATAATAGGGAATTGAATCATCAACCCCCATTATTTGAAGGAACGACCCCCAATTATTTGGGGACGTCGTGACAACCATTGTTTGACGTCTAATACTTGTCCAGATTGGGTCAATTGGTCCAACCCCCCAAATGAGGGTTGGCAATTCAATTTTGACCCGTGCGTAGGGGGTTGTTGATTTAATTTGGCTGAAATGGTGATTTATTGTTCTCATCCATTTCTACACATCATTACACCACATATATTATATGATAAAAAGAGCCAAATAGAGCATTAAAAACACCTGTAACATCAAGAATCAAGTCACTGACCATGCAGCATGCTATAATGAAAAATGAAGTATTTTGACAAGGTGCTGGTTGTTAATCTTTAATGTGACATGACCCATAGTTGAAAAAAAAAAATGAACTAAAAAGGTAACCATCCTATTTTTTCTCTTTTTCAATTAATTTCCATAGCCCATTATTAATTTACGTGTTATATCCCTTCCCATACACAGTACAAATTCAAAACTACAACACAGTACAAATTCAAAATGAAATTTTGAATTTGTACAGCTTTGAGGCTGACACATCCCCTTGATATAAACAACCAATTTTGATGAGCTTAAAATTCATCTTTTTCTTCTATTTCAGCTATCTTATGTAGCCCATCATTCCCTTACAACCTAAATCATTGTTTCTACATCAGATAAATTGTTACACACATTCCTGAATACAAAACTTTCATGTTACATTTCCCTTGCTCAAAAACCCTCAAATCAAGAAGTCAACCATCTTTTTTTTTCTTTTTTTTTTCAAACATCTTCCACAGCACATACTTAGTTTACATTTTAGTTTGTTTTCATTACATTTATTTTGATTTTTTATCAGACCCAATGAGCATATCTCTTACATTTAATTTTCAATCAGAGAATAACTCCCCTCTTTATTTTTCTTCTGCTTCATGATTTGTTTCCCAAACAAACAAACACATATCTCATATTTCTAATGCAAGAGCAAAAAAAAAACCATCACATTTTGTAGCAGGAAGAAGTAGTAAAAGAAAAACAAGGTAGGTAACAAAAATTTCAAGAAAAGTAAAAGAAAAAAATGAGCTAATAAAACATTCTGTTGGATCTAGTATTCTTCTTTAATTCTTCAGTCAATTTAAAAAAATCATCATATTTATCTTTCCAAGCTAAGGCTTCTTGAGATGCATATCTGGTCCATTCTGTGGCTAGTTGAGGAGCTGGAAAGAAGAAGATGTTTTTAAGCTCAAGAACCATGATATGATTGCCTAATAGAGCAATGAAGAAAGGGGGTTTGTTGCTTGGAGGTGAAAAAGATGGGAGCATGGTTTCAGACCAAGATTTAGAAAAAAAGAAAAAAAGCCTTTGATAAAGATCAGCAAGAGCATAACCAGTACTTGGAAGGGACATCCAGCTTTCTGCACCGCAGGATTGGTCTTCTTTGTCTTCAGGAACTTCAAACTTGATGCGTTTGAGGGCTGCTTCATCATTCAGGACAAGTAAGTTATCTTCATAATGTTCTTTCTTGCTGGAGATTTGATAGGCAACTTCTTCTTGAAATTTGGGCCATTGATCTTGATCTTGATGTAAAATAGAAGAGACTGCTTGAAATCCACAATGACTTTCTGAGTTGGGGTTCAAAAGCTTTTCAATGTGTTCAATAATAAAACTAGGGAGATGGTGAGAATAATAAGAAAGGGAATGGGGAGCTTCTTGAAGTGTTTTGGGATGCACTGAGTTTTTAGTTGGAGGCTTTCTTGATTGAACTGGCTGGGTACTCTTTGGCTGAACACTTTCATCCTTCTTGTCATCTGGAACACTGAATTTTACCTTCTTCTTCTCTTTGGGGTCTTCTTTCTTCAAGGGAGTTTTTTTAGAGGGTTGAATTTGTGTTTTGACTTCTTCCTTGATGGTTGTGTGTTGGGTTTTTTGTTTCTTGTTATTTTCTGTTTCCATTTCTTCAGAGCAACATTTTTTTAGCTATAATTTCAAATTCAGAAGTTTGCCGGCAGTCTGACTTCATCTTCTTTCCATGGGATTTGGACCTTCCACGTGTTGTCTGAGGTCCGCTGGGTAGCAAGATGTTGACTGTTGCTGAGCCTTCTAAGAGTTGGTTGATGGTGTCAAGCATGAAGTTTCTTTGGGAAGGATTCCTGTTTTATAGTTTGGTCTTGATGTCTTCAATCTCCTTGGTGTCAGTTTCATCTGGAGTCTGTTTTATTGTGTGGAAATCCTGTTTTGACAGAGTATGAGTGATGAACATTAGTTTATGAGGCAAAAAATGGATATCATCAATTTGATAAGTGAAATGGTGAATGGGGGCTTGGAGGGGCTTAAGGGTGGTGTTGATGTTGAGTTGTGTGTTGATTATAGCGGCAACCCCCTGTTGAAATCCATTTTTAAACAATTGACCCCATTTTTTGGCAACAGCAACCCCTATTTCATTACACACGGGTCAGTTTTTGCATCAGCAACCCCCACTTTGTGAGAAAAGAAAAAAAAAAGACTTGCCAGCAACCCCCAAATTGTTACATGCGGGTCAGTTTTTGAATTGGCAACCCCCAGCAAGCCCCAAATTGTTACACGCAGGTCGGTTTTTGAATTGGCGACCCCCAGTTTGAACAACGGAAAGTCAAAGACATTGACAACCCATAAAATGTTACACACACGTTTTTTTAAAATCAGCAACCCCCCAAACAACCCCCAGAAAAAAAAACTTACCTTTTGAATCAGCGACCCCCATTTGAAAAAAACAAACTTTCTTTGAAACATCCTGCTTCCCCACGGCAGTAAGGATATCCAATCCAGATGTCACCAAACTTCCAAAAGAAAGAAAAAGGGATAGGGAAAAGGGGAAAAAGGCCAAAAAAATGAAGACAAAAAGAGAAAAAAGAGAGCTTACCTTCATATGCCACTGAGTATGAAACTCAGTTGGCTCAATTTGCTAGCCGCAATTAACCAAGTAAGCAATCCAATGCTTAGAAGGAATTCCAGTTTGTGACGTGAAGGCATGATTACATTTGCCTAGCTCCTTGGACCATTTGATTAGATTGAATTCATTTTGAGCGCGGTGGAGAGCATAGTGGGTGATTTTACCAAAACATGGGGTGAAGATCTCCTGAATTTTTCTGAGGGTGGTGATTTTTTGTTCATCAAATTCTGAGCTGATCTTGTGATGCTGGGACTCAAGAGCAAGTGTTATGAGTTTCACCACTTCAGGGAAATTTGCGCTAGAGTTGAGGAGATGTTTCTTGATGTAGGGATGAGCAGATTCAATTTGAGAGGTTGTCCGGTGATCAAAGTGAGGGATTTTTTTTCCAGGCGTCCACAAAACGGGGAGCAAGAGAAAGCCAAGTTTTTTTCAATGTATTTGACAAACTGAGAGTTGAAACAGGAGCTGAATATCTTGAAAGAGGACTAGTAGAAATCAGCTATGTTGCAAATCTGGGTGAGTTTCGACCACGGGACATGATTTTTTTTTCTTCATCTGCATTCTTGACAATCTTGGAAGCATTAGCAAGTATATTCTTGTTGATGTGCCAGGTGCAGAGCATGTGAATTGAGTTTGGAAAGACTTTGGCCATGGCATTCATCAGAGCTAGTTCACAATTGGTGAGGAGGACATCAGGGGGAGGGATTTTGTGGGAAGTGAGTGCAGAAGAGAAAGTTTCAAGGGCCCAGGAGTAGTATTTGATGTTTTCTTCAGCAAGGAAGCAGAAATCCGCAGAGAAAGTCTTGTTGTTACCACTGACACCGGCAATGTGGAGAAGGGTAATGTTGTACTTGTTGGTCTTGTATGTGCAGTCTAGGAAGAGGACAGTGTGATAACAGGAAAGGAGTGCAAGGGATAGGGAGTGAATAAAGAATAAAGCCTTCAAGTTACGTCCACCTGAGTCCACTTTTGAGCAATTAGTGTAATTGGAGAAGGTGAGCTGTTTGTTGAGATGAACAATTGGACTGAGACCTTGAAGAGATTGCTCCTTGATGTTTTGTTTTGCCACGTAAATAGTAATTTTTGTTGCTAGGAGTGGTTTGTTGGCAGAATGAGTTTTTTTTGGGTCAGGCTAAATGCACTCCAACTTTTTACTTCATGTACTCCAATTTGGAGTGGAAAAGTGTGCACTCCAATTTTTTTGGAGTGGGAAGCTGTCCACTCCAATATATTTGGAGTGTACAACGTTCCACTCCAAAATTTTTCACTACCTTGGAGTAAACAATCATGCACTCAAAGTTCACTCCAAAAATTTGGAGTGCACCTGAAGTTCACTCCAAAAGTTTTGGAGTGCACCTCAAGTCCACTCCAAAATTTTTGGAGTGCACTTCAAGTCCACTCCAAAAAATTTGGAGTGCACTCAAATTCCACTCCAAAAAAATTGGAGTGCACAAAATTCCACTCCAAAAATGTCAAATTTTTGGAGTGAACAACCACCCACTCCAATTTTTTTGGAGTGGGCAGCTGTTCACTCCATTTTTTTTGGAGTGGACACTTTCCCACTCCAAAATGTTGGAGTGCATGTAGTAAAAGTTTGGAGTGCATTTAGCCTGACCCTTTTTTTTTCATGACTTGCAGTATGTCAGAGGGTTTCAGACCATAGAGGGAGAGATTTTTGACTTGTTCAAATTGATTATCTGTCAGTTTTTGGTTTTTGAAGTGGGCTTGTGGGTCAGAGGTTGGCGGGTGGTTGTGCTTGGGTTTGCCACAAGAGAATCTCCAGACTTTTTTCTTCTTGCTGTAATATACAGCAGCAGAAAACAGAGAACCAATGAGTCTTGAGAAGTTTGGTGCTTTGCAAGAATCATCTTTACGCAGGTTCTGGTTGGATGAGCCACCCCTAAAAAACAAAAGAGGAGAAAAAAAGATTGGAGAGAAAAATAGTCCAGCAATTAGTTGAAGTTTCTAGCTGGATGGAAGGGTGGAAAAAGACAGAAAATATGGGAAAAGGATGATTTACATAATGAAAACCCTTACCTGTTATTTTGAATGAGAAAATTTCCAAGGAGAAAGAATCATTGTCAGAAAAAAAGGGAGGAAAAAAAAGCATAAATCTTTTCTGAAAAAAAGAGATTTAAAATGAAAAATTCACCTGTCACATTTAAAAATAACCTTTTCTTTCAGCTTGGGATCTCCTGATGAAAATCACATATCCATGGTCCACGGCAAACTTTATGACTGATTTGACCATGTTGTCCTTGGAGTAGGAAACCTCAGGGGGTGGGCCAGGAATCTGAAATAGATAAGTACCATCTTTGTTTTGCTGAACATCTTCCTGTTCCTCCTGGGCTTCTTCTTCTTTTTCATTTTTTTCTTCTTCAGGGGCTTCTTCTTCTTCTGCAAGGAAAGGGGGCTGTCTTCATGGTTTTTGGGGCTACTATAATTTTGTTGAAGGGTTTCATTAATTTTATATGCATTGTTTTTGTATTTAAGATCAAAGGAAACAAGGGCAGGGTCAATTGTTGGAGAGTTGGGGGCTGTGGAGTTTGTTTTAACAGAATAAGAGATTTTTTGAAGGTTTTCAGGGGGGTTAGGTTTGATGGAGTTTGATTTTGGGGGTTTAAAAGGGGTCTGGGGTCGTTTTAGGGGGGTTTGATTTGTTTGGTAAGGGGCTATGGGGTGTTGTGGGGTGTTTGTTGTTGGTTGGGGTGTTCTATCAACAATTGCAAGGCTCCTGGTAAGTGTTGGTTAGGGGGTCGTTCATTTGCAAGACGCAACAGATCCTGAAACTCAAGCTGCAACCCCCAGGGAAAGCGGGGATTCTTTCAAAACCCGGTGTGGTAGTCCAAACATGTCATAATTTTTCATTTTTTTCTTTAGTCTATTTCTTTTTTCTTTTCTGCTTCTCTTGCCTCTTTTCTTGCATCTTCTCTATTTCCCTTATTTCATTCACCTATTTCACTTATATACACTCACAAAAAACTCAAGTTTCACCCCAGAATCAACTTATACGGCCAAATTCACACCATGGGACAACTCACGGCATCCTCAGTACTCCAAAGGATCAGTAATTATGGTCAACACAACATATTTACACGGGCAAACTCAAATACTCAACACAATTACATATAACAACTCAGTAACAGGCCAACCCACCTAACAACCAGTCAAAAACCACTTTATTACATACAGGATGGCCTCACCCCCAAGACTACATACACTGGACACCACTATACAACCCCAACACACTTAGTAAATACACAGGGACACAGTACAGCGCAGCCTCAGCTCACCTGACAGCACAGCCTGGTCACATGCGGTCTAAACTAGTGGATTTTCCAGTTACACAGCCTCCATGCAGTCTTTACACAGCCATGTTACACCACTACACAGGGACCACACAGCCTCAGCACTTCAGTACACTGCCACATGACATCAGTACACAGCCACCTGACTCTAGGACACAGCCCCCTGACATAATTGCGCAGCCACACCTCACTCATTACATATACTGGGCAGTTACACAACACCACCACTAGTCACCTGGAGTACACAGCCACACCACATCCAGCCTTTGCACAGCTTTTGCACAGCTTTTGCGCAGCCTTTGCACAGCTTTTTACACTGCTTTTTCATCTTCAGGCCAGCAGAAATGCCTCAATTGTGTTTCCCTTGGAGCTAAAATCCCTCACATTTGTGTACTTAAGAGGCTCTCCTCCAGTTGTTTTTCCCTTCCTCACCAGATTTGTTCCCCAGATTTTTGAGTCAACCTTATCAACCATTCAACCAACCATTCAACAACCTTTACACAAAGAAATAACAACCTTTATTTTTATTCATTCACCACACCTATCAACATCAACCTCAACCAGTATCAGTGTTAAACCCTTTTAGCCGCTATCACAACCACGGTATCTTGGATACAAATCACTGTCACTTGAATAAAGCCTTCCAATCCAAGATTGGGGGTCTTGTTTAGTGTCTAGTGTAGGAACAGCAGAGTCATCCTCATTTCATCCCTTTCCGCACGCAGCAAAAGGTCTTTTGGATGCTTTTGAGCTCTACAAGGGAGTCCCCAACGTGATAGGATTCAGTTGTCATAGCAAGGTTAAAAGTCAACAAATCATAGTATAACTTACAGTATCAAGTATTGTATTGATAATAAATTGAATACACTGTGTTTTGAATACATGTATTCTAAAAAGAATACAATACGCAATACATCCCAATATGATACATGTATTGTATCAGTTGCGGCGTTGTTTGAGCCCATTGTAGCTCATCTTGGATTTTAATAGAAGAACCACAACCCTATAGCTCACCTTTCATGGCTGAATCAGATTCAGAAGTACAAAGTATTTGCATTTCCTACAGAATTAATCATTCTGCTTTGCTGTCTTTGATTATTACTCCATCTTCTATTTTACCTGAGAAGATGAAAGATCAAGGAATCAAGTTGAAAGAAGGTGCATGGGTCAGAAATGCCCTTCACTGTCTTTTGGGAAAAGGAATCAGGGAGAGGGGGGGGGGGAATGCAATGATGCCTTGGTGGTAGATTCTAGAAGCAAGGTATGTTTGCGTGGATTTATAACTCATTAAAAGGAAGTTCAGAGATCAATCTCTTCTTATAAGAATCAAGAATGAGGAGATGAAGGAGGAGTAGAAAATAACAATGAGAAATGGAAGGAAGAATGAAGTGAGGTGCTTACCTAGTTTATAACTCATTAAAGAGAAATGGAAGGAAGAATGAAGTGAGGTGCTTACCTAGCTTATTGCTAGAAAGAAGTTCAGATATCTCTAATGATCTAGGAGGGTGTGGGGAGAACAGAATTGTATCACCACAAAAAAAGCTGTTGACAAGGGGCATCAAGAAGCTTTGCTGTAGCTCTGCCCATACAGCAAACAACATGAAACTGATCACAACCTGTTCAACAATCAAGTTGTGAACTTATTGGACAGAATGTCTCTCCCAGCTCCTGGAGCCAGTTGTGACCCCTGTTTGGAGCAGGTTGCAACCCTCCTGGTAATTTGATTCCCCTTCATCAAGGAAGAATTGACAAGGGCTATGGATGAGCTAATTCCAAAGCTCTCTTGATGTACCTTTTCAGCAAGAGACACATGAGCAACCATGTTGTATAGTGGTTGCATTCAATCTCATTGTCAAAGAGAAAGTGAAATAAGTTTACCTATCTTTGGGCCATTTTGAATCAATCAGGGAGGAGTTGATTGATCATTCAAAACCCAAGAATTTTAGTCCTGACTTAACTGGTCCACACTGTTTCATCCAACAACACCTACAATCAATAACAAATAATCCAGCAGCCATCTCCAACTTTTTCTGAAATAAATACTTGTAGATTCACCTTGGTAGTGGATAAACACTCATTCATCAAGATGTTTTCATGCTTTTGGATTGCAGTTAGTTGCAAGCTTTTAATTGGTTGATGAATTTCCATCACAATTCTAAGGATTTAAATATTTGAACTCACTGGAAATAACTAGAGTGATTTTGTTACTTTAACTATAGCACAAGGTAGCTGCACTACCATCACATTCATAGATCCAATTTCCACTTCATGATCAGGTGGCCAACCCACTCCATTTATATGTTTAACTGCCCTGATTGCAAGATATGTTCATGATGCATTGGAAGAGAAAATGCAATTGGACTTCAACTGAAAGTTCTTCAATGCAGGTTTATAGTTTTTTGTAAAAAACATTTTGCCCTTTAATAAAATAGAAAATAAGAAACACATGCATTCTACATACAACAAATTGATATGTGAGCTTTGGTGCACAACTTGACAAGTTAGCACCACTCACAGTAAAACAAATGTAAGTTATAAAAGTAAAAAAAAAAAAGGAATTTCATAAGTAGTTGAATCAGAAGAAGATCTGCAATCATGCTGAGTTTTAACCTGAGTCTAGATATTAGGACAATTCACTTTGGACATTTTTATGCAATCTGTAACCACACATCAACAAGCATCCCACACCAAATTGGCAGGGGTGTGTGGCTAAACGCTTGCTGATGGGTTACAGATTTAGGTCCAACATGAACCATCCTATTAATAGTGGTCAATCATGATACCATAAATTCAAAACAAAAGAATTAAAAAAAAAGACAGTCATAATAGGATGAAAGAAAGTATTAGACAAATCCATGGATTTGTTTAGAAATTATTTACAAGTTTTTGTTGCTTAACAGAGATGAATTCACTTGATAAGGAGTATATATATATGATAGTAACTGCAGCTGATGAAATGGGAATGGATGCTGTTGAGTAGACCTTTTTTAGCATGCAATTTGTCTTGTATAGTGCTGCACTGAGCCAGTTCTAATTCTTTGTCTCTTCTTCATGCATCCATCTTACAAGTGTATACATATCACCATTACAGTGTCAAGGCATACACTACAATACCACATATATATCTGGTTCCCCCAAATAAACAACTAACCACAATATAGCAGCCATCCAGGGGTAGGCAGTCAGACAGGTTGGATGGTTATATATATATATATATATGTATAAAGAACCCAATGACCAAATTCAGCAACATATGGAGAGTACAATCACTCTTGAGTTTGCTGCCTTATTGCCATAAGAATGCCAATTCTCAGCCTGGATATTGAGAAGAATCACTGAGCAGAAAATCAAGTAGGTGAGGATGCTGGGGTATGGTAATACTAAGAATGGATGTGGCAAGTCAGTGAGCTGCGGAGGTAATGGAGCAAACTTGCAGGATAAAGGGGAATCAAAGTATTGGAGTAGCCCTTTCATCCACCTTGGCTATTTTTCCCTGATTGGGGTTGATAGTGAACACAAGCTAGCAGACCAGAGGTTTTCTTTATCATTCAAATATCAGAAAGCTACCCTAAGAGTATATATATGTACACATACTTTTGCTGAGAGTGTCGAGTTGAGCTCAGTAGGAGTGGAGTCTGGGTTCAGTCAACAATCCATAGTGGTTTTTTTGTTTTGTTTTTTTGCATTTTTTTTTCTCAATAATTTCAGGGGCAGTGTAATAAGAAAGCTTTCTGTTAAGGAAGCAAAAATTGACAGGGTTGGGGGGAATGCTTGCCACAGAATAACGCCAGCCTTCACCCGCGTTTGAATTCCAAGTTTGCTAAGATATAAATCATCTATTTGATAGGCTTTGGTTTGTCAGATATGTCTCGCTGCTTTCAGGCCTATAATTCAAGATGCATCATGTGTCAAATTGAGCGAGTGTGAAACACTAATTATGAACGCTAGGTCGATAAAGGGAGCATGCAGAACAGGCTGCATGTTTGTTTCTGGAAAAGGATACGTTAGTTGCCACGGATGGGTGAGCGACCACGGGTGTAGAGCCTGACACGCCCTCCTAAATAATGGCGGTCGGGCCAATATGTGATCACATCACGGTAGCTGGCGCAGAGGAGGAATTTGTACATGAGGTAGGGGTGGTAGGAGAGGTAGCGAAGCATGTGCTCTTCGCGGGTGTCGGTGCGATGGCGGAAGCGGTGGAACTCGTCGAAAAGATCGCGTTCGGGGACCGGGTCGTCAAGGTTAGAGCCATGCAGCGAGCGCAGGATCGCGACCAGTTGATGGTACCGAGGGCGGCCCCGAGTCTCGTGATCCAGGTACTCGGCGAACTCTCGCTCCGACCGATTATCGATACGATCAATGAACCTTGCACACGTGGACGGACTCCCTGGCCTCTCTGGGCCACGCCGGATGGGTGAGCGTGAGCGTGTCCTTCGGATTATCGACCTCGAGCATGATGGCCGCGTCAATGAGCTCGAGCGTGAGCGTCGGGTCCAAGACCTCGAGCGTGAGCGTGAGCGTCGCGTCCAAGACCTCGAGCGTGCGCGCCGCCCCATAGACCTGGAGCGTGAACGTCGTACCCGAGACCTCGAGCGTAAACGTAGCGTTCGAGGCCTTGAGGCTTGTGGCTTGAATGATTCGTAAAACTGTCGAGGATGAGGCGGTTGACCTGACTTGGAGTCTACGCGTCCAGAGCTACGTAAGCTTCTCTGTTGTTGGTACCTCTTGCTGGTGGATCTACTAGAGAGAGAAGTGGAACGTCGACACGAGCTAGATCTGGCTCTGCTGCTGCTTGGATTGCAGGACGTCTCGCGAGTCCTGTAATTCGCCGGTGATTTGGGGAACAACGCTCGCAGGTCTTCTGTCGGCGCATTTTGCTTGGGCCCATTTTGCTTGGGAGAGTCGGATTCTCTCAAATCCATGGGACTCGAGTGACATGACTGCGAAGGAATAAGGTTGGTGTTCTGGGCATGCGAGGAACTGGCCGTATCATCTACTCCTGACACTCGGCGAGGAGGCGATGCGATCCGTTGCATCAGGTTCAAAGATGCTGGCGTGTTCTCACCCCCGTTGGAGTCGCCTGGGGGCGCCAGCTGAGCAGGCGGGGGATGAACCGTCTCGGAATTGACAATTGTTTGGAGGGCCTGATGACCATCTTCTTGACGAGAGGTGATACAGTGGGGCGGTGAAATGAGGGGGCTCGCGGGCCGATTTTCACCATGTCTGCGGATAAAGAGGACATTGTCAAGTTGGAATTTACATACACGTAAAAATATCGGCAAGTGTCAGATTTGAGCCGGAGAACAAGGGCTCACTTTGCGGGGTGGTTAAGATTTGGAGCGCCTCGTGGTGTCTCTGAGGGAGTGAGTGGTGAACTGGGAGAATGGTGACTTTTTCTACTTAGACCAGCAGATCCGATATTGGGGACTGGATCACACCGTATGGGTGGCTGGCGTGGAGCTGAGGAAGTGCTTGTCTTAAACTGAGGAGGGGATTCTGAGGATTTTAGAGAGTCAGACACGCCTGCAGCCCCGAGGGAGGAGAGACCGAGAAGGTTGAATTTGACGTGTGAAAGGAGTGCAAAGCGTACGGACCTTTGCGAGTGGTACTGGACTGGGAGGGGTCTGGAGTGATCAAGGTCTGAGAGTGGATGGAGGCGGAGAGTGATTCAGATATGAGGGTGAGTCGATGAGAGGTGAGCATGAAGATTTCCGACAGCTTCTCCGAGAGGCTCAGGAAGCAGCTGGCCGAGTCAGTGGACTCCTTCCCCTTGTCGACTGACATTGAGGGCAAATGGTGTTATAGTTTGAATCGGTGTGAACTTGCTGGTGATGATCACAGAAGGGGAAATGTATATTTAAATATGTAGTTATTATTTGGTTAGGATCCACATCGCTCGAGGAGATGGGGTGATTCTATTTTCTCATGTAGTGGTGGATATAAACCCACTGGAGCGAACTACTCCAGACTAGAGGGCAGCAGAAGCCAGCAGCCAGCAGGGGAGATAAGGAGACAAGCCTCGGCAGTCATATTCCGACATTCACCTGCTGCCCAAGATAAAACGAAGCGCAGATGGGAAGTACTACGTGGTTGGAGGTAGCATCGAGAGGTTGCTGGTCAAGTGACAACTTTGATATATTTTACATAGGGCCTGATCTTCAAATTAAATAAATAAATAAATAAATTTTAACCCTGACAAAATCGCAGCAAACCAGGGCTCATGAACTGCTGAGGCTTGCTTGCCCTGGCTCTGGAGGACTTCCCGCCACCATCTTGTACAGGCTTGGGTACTCAAAATTGTATCAGACATATCCCAAAACATGAAGATATCCCAAAACATGAAGAGTGGACGAATACGCAGTCTGCTGATGTCCATGGGTTAAGCATAGCTTGTGACACTTTCGATAACAAAGAGCAAAGTTGAGCAAGTTAGTGAGGTGTAACCTTACAACAAACAAACACGTTTCATCAAGTTAGCTTTCCGAAAGAAAAAAACCTTCATCGTGCATCTCATGTTTCTCATTGCCATATTTGTTTTCATTACATCATCTGACTGAAAAACATCCACAATTCATCCTACGAATTGTCTTCTGGGAGAACGAGTACATTTCTTGAGTATAACACGCAGGAAGATAGTCATTTCTTTGAACATCTTCGTAACACACGCAGAGAGTTGAGGAAAGGAATAGAACGACCGAGAAAATTGGGGGAAATGATGGCAAGAGACCCAAGATGGAGACACCAAAAAAAAAAAAAAACACGTCCACACGAAATCCCTTTCCAGTATTCATTCCTTCCAGAGAAAGTTATTGATCGTAGAAATACTTCATCACTTTCTCAACAGCCGCGTGTTTTATATTCAAAACAGGATGTACAGGCAACTGGTACGGCCATCAAAAGAAAAAAAAAAAACAGAAAATGGATATGGTGAGCGGAACGTAGAGTGACGAAAAGCAGCCAAGAGAAAGACTAACCACTTTGTTTGAAACAAGTCCAACGACCAATTCCTTCTCTTGCTCGACTTCCCATGC
This sequence comes from Puccinia coronata f. sp. avenae, assembly GCA_002873125.1. Classification (NCBI taxonomy): domain Eukaryota; kingdom Fungi; phylum Basidiomycota; class Pucciniomycetes; order Pucciniales; family Pucciniaceae; genus Puccinia; species Puccinia coronata. The sequence continues at coordinate 196,341 of PGCI01000045.1, forward strand.
TAAAGCCCTCGAGTAGATCTCTTTCATTCGCTCAAATCCTTCACTTTCGCTTTCGGAGTTGCCAAGAATAGACTTTGAGTAGTCTGGCGTCTTGAAGGCTTTCTTGAGCTCCTCAATGCGTTGCAGGGAGTGTTTCTGAGAATGTTGAGCCAGGGAGAGACCGGAGAGAATGTAGTGCGTGTGGTACATATCTGGCATCGCGCTTGGCTTGTCACGTAGGCCTCCCTGTTTGGCTTGTGGCGTCAAATCTTGAGAGACGAGAAGGATATACTCTTGCAATGCTTGTCGGTCAAATAGATCAAATGATTCCTGTTGGTCTGAAAAACGTACATGATACAAATAAGAATGATGGGGAAGATGTACAAGAGTAATCAAGGCCGATTGAGACAAACCAGGGAAGTCTTCGGGCATAAGGGCTCGAAGAAGGGGAAATGCACCGGCACACCACCAGCTATAACAACCGTCGACGAGTTTGTTGGTGCGCCCCCGAAAGCCGCCTCCTTCGATGGGCAGCCCTTGCATCTGGGCTGCCCAACGTAGACACGAGTGGTAATCTAACCTTGGCCTGTCTGACAGGCTAGGCGATCCTTCAAGTAAAAAGTCGCAGGCCAGGGCGCAAGAGTTGTAGCCGCCATGAGCTTCTCCCACCGGTGCCGCACTGGGGAATTCAGGTCGAATCCCTTGAGGTTGAACGCAGTTATTTGAGAGGGAAGTGGCGCACAAACCACCTTCGTAGGTTTGGCAACTGGACGATGGCGCAGAAACGTGGACTTCGAGTCAGCAAAGCTGGAATGCGTACATGTAGGCACATATCTATAGAATTTAAATTTGGATACCTGACTAGATATTCTGGAACGTTTCGGACGAGTTCCGGAGTGAGTATATTGAGGAGTGTTGCCACAGTCAAGGCACCGAAGCAGCTCCTGAACCCCCCCCCCCCCCCCAAAAAAAAAGTCAACATGAATCGTCAGTTAGGTTCGCAAGATGATTCACCACGTGAATTCATTTGGTCGCTCAGAAACGATTGCTTTATTTTGAAATAATTTTCATTCAGGGACGACGTATTTATTTTCGAAGCACTCACCGAGCATCAATTTCACCACCGTGATGCATTCTAAAACTCCCGTCGGGCATCTTGAGGCTGAGCATCCATTCGAGCATTTTTTTCCGATCGATCTGCGCGCAAGTTTCCTCAAACACTTGTTGATCTGCACCCTCGAGTAGGATGACGAGAGACGCTACGCATGCATAAGTTGAAGCCAGATGTGCGACTTGATTAGGCCCGCCGGAAAATCCGCCCTCAGGATGTTGGAAAGACATGATTGTTCGGATCGATCTCAGCCGTTCGTCCTGTTTAAATCGCGTGTCAAATACCGAGAGCGCGCCAACAATCCTAAAAAAATAGAAAATAAAAAATAAAAAACAAATTAGTGATGATGAGATATAAAGGGGAAGCTCAGACCGAAAATAATAATCATGAAATAGCAAGAGGCGGAATTGATGACATACCAATACATTATCCAGGAACGACCAGAGTCTAAACATACGGATTGACTCGCAAGCTTGAATAAGTGGGGATAGAGATAAGAGATATGGCTCGACCGAGTCAAGATTACACTGGGCAGCGAAGACGTCAATCAAGAGATCAATATGTAGAAGGTAAACAATTGGCGTCTGAACTTACCCATCGACAGGCTGCGACCCAGTATGATTTTCGTCTTTTTTCAGGTCAAGCCATCGAAGCAGTGCGTTGGAAATGTCAATCTCGGTTGACACTTGCGAGGCTGAGGTGGCTGTCCGGACATCATCGGATGGCGTCGGCACGAGAGCGTAACGGGGCATAACGAGCACTAGTCAAGAATGAAAAGTGGATAGAATGGCGCCAGTATGTAAGTATGTAAATCGACCGGTGAAGTACGCAACACCAACTGCAATCCATCTGCTCAGTCGCAATTCCTAAACTAACTATAAAACTGAAACGGATCACCTCTTTACTCGATGCTTCAAGTCCACTTCAACGCTGCCCGTCAGGATGACCTCGGTCAAACAACCCCCTAACCGCTTCGATTTAACCGACTAACGTGGAAGGGATGTGACGTGGGCTGGCCAATACCGGCGATGTATGTACAAAAGGATGATTGAAAGGCTATTTCGAGCTCAAGGAGGCTCAAGGGATATGTTTGGTAGCTTGTATGAAGCATGTCTATATCTAAATAAGTTTATGTAATTAGTCACTTCATATCTCTTCATATATCATAAATATGTATTGTATATGACCTTTGGAGAATTGTGATTCAAAGTTCACAGAAGGGATGCACCAGAAACTCCTCAAATCACTCAAGTCCTCAACCACTATCCAAATTTCATTCACTCATCTTGGGGATTTGATTAGCAAACAGTTTTCTATCCCAAATATTGCAGAAGCCTGCAATCAAATTGTAATAAGGGTAAATGGACACGCACAAGCCTGTAATCATATGAGGGTAGTGAAGGGCCGCGTGGAAGCAGGTGGTCATAATATATATATATATAAGGATATTGATGGAGGAAATCTACAGCAACAGAAATAACTCCGCAACACACAAAAAAGTGTTGCAAGTCACAATTATTAGGCTTGAGCGGCAGGAAAATTAAGAAAGAAATTGTTTTGTGTGGCGCGGATACGAATATTACATGAATAATGGACAATGGAGCGGGGGTGGGATTTATTATTCCTCAATTCCCCGAACGAGATAGCGATTCCACGATTTCAATCTGAGAAGATCAAACCACTTGTCCACAGAGAAATACCAAAACACTCCAGCAAGGCCGCCACACAGATGTGCCATGTGGTCAAAATATCTCCAATTTCTAATCACCCCGATGAAATCGAAGAGCATCTATTGGTTGGGAAAAAAAGAATTAGCGCGCATCTTTTCTTTTGCTAGGAAACTTCTATCTTCGGTTAAAGGGTATTAAAAAAAAACAAGAAACTCAACTGCACCAAAAACTGCGTTTCCGATTTTCAATGGTATCCACGGCAGAAAGATTAGCGAAACATGAGCTTCGGGGAACGCCAGTGCGGTCATTGCTGAGAATATTCCGATGTAAAATGGCGAATTTTAAAAGATGAAGGGATGTCAGATCATCGTTTATATTTTTGGTACCAAAGAGTTCGTCAGTATGATAGCTCACTGAGGCATCCATAAATGGCACCCGATGCTCCCAAGCTAGGCAAAATGGGGCTGGGTGGAGATGTGCCTTTTGACAGTCCCTGTCGCCATTTTAGAAGCCTTGGTGCACGAATCAGGAGGGAATAAGCGTGACTACCGAACGAAGCAGCCAGACCGGCTAACAAGCGAACGGGGTTAATGAGGGCGGGTGTCATGAGCAATTTAATTTGTTGAAATTGTTGCTTATAGCAATGATTAAGCGCACCAAAAATGTAAAACGCCAAGAAATGATACGTCGGCGTCGATTCCGGTATCCGCACTGGATCGACGTCTCTTGCCGCTCGTAGTCGGTGGGTTAAAAAGTCATGGGCCGTGGATCCTATGCTATACAATGCCAACATATTAAACCCAAAATGTAGGGCAGACTGCGGAAAGAGAAACACTATGAGCCAGATCCAATACAAGTTGCACGTAAAAGGATTATTATCGTGACGCTTAACTGAATGACTAAAGGTGGATGTGATCATTGTGTAGCTTTTGCCCGATAGCGGGAAATGAGTAAACCTTTGGGTCATGGATTTGACCAAACGGGGCATTTGCCATAGGGCAAATATCTGCAGATTAATAAGCGCCAAAATACAACATATTTGCTTTCCTTCACCAAGGTTGATATACCAAGTCAATAGATGATTCGGAAAGATGTTGTTTAAGCCATATTCTTTGATGAAATTCAATTTTTCTAATTTTCTTAACTGTTGAAGTTGGGAGTCGCTGGGATCCAAATAGCTGGCATAGCCTGTGAACGTCTTGCTAAACCAACCGGGGAACGTTCCTTGATGCTCTCGAATGTGTTCGATCTTTTGTGCGGTATCTCGATTTGTTTGATCAACGGCTAGACCGAGCCCCAGAATTGAAACCCCGACGAAGAAAATGAATGGTTTCCAAATCACAGGCTTGCGGTTAGACGTAGAGTCGGGATGATGAGTTTCGTGCAGAATGTCTTCGTTGAGCGCGAAGTTCGACTCGCGGTCTGTGATCGGAATTTTCTTGACATCAATTCTGCCCAACTGAGCTAAAACCCGACATGTTGAGGAGAATTTTCGAACGTTGCGAATGTTTTCGGACCTCAGTAGGTGTATTTGAAAGTCAGTGTGATGTCCAGGCCTGAGTGTCTTCTGTAGATGAGATCGAAGAGTGAAAGTGAACTTTGTAGGACCCTGATGCCGTAGTAACCGACAGCTTGAATAGAAGCATGATGGTCGCATTTTGAGAACTGCTGGAACAGAGCAAGATCTGCTCCGTAATGTGTACAGTCGGTGTGCGCTCACGGGGCCTCCGCGACGTCTCAGCGCTCTGCTGCGCCGGCCCAGCAACCACAGCTTAGCCCATTTGGGCCCTTCACAGTATAAAACATCTGTTGGAGACCCTCCCTGCTACCGCCCGAACCGACTGAAAACCAAGCAAGATCGGAACACAATGGTTAGTCACATTCACCATCACATTTCTTCTCAGCTCTCTTAAATGATGTTTGGAGGCATTTGGCTGTAGTCCGGCTCTGGGACGGGTGAAACTCATTGGGATTTTCCTCAAGAAACCTCCGGTGCAGTACTCACCCTCCCTTGCCGGCTCTGACGAAAAATATTCCGCTACCTTTTTACCGCCTCTGACCAACTCCTTTTCAAGAAATTGATGTCCTTCTGATCGATTTTGATCGATCCTACGTCTTGTATCATCATGCTGATTTGATTTTCTGACCGCTCCCTACAGCCCCAGCCTGATCACTCAACGCAGGGCTCCATTGGCTTTCTCTCAATCTACATAACATGTCAAATCTTTTCTCATTCTGAAACTTGTACGTAAACCCCGAATGATTTCCATCGGATCTACTGCCCGTTCAACCCTGTGCAGAATTCCAACCACACAGACAAGCAGGCCTAAACACCCAGCTCAATTCACCTCGGGCAAATTGGGGTCATGAGAGGCAGACAGGTTCCGTGGTCCTGTACGCATATCAGGTAATGGGGGTCATGTTACATAAACAGGACAAGCTGTCAGGATCATGACATGCAGCCCAAATGGGCAACCTGTCACATGCGCAGTGACTGCACGGAGGGCTTCACAGGCCTGTCAACTACAGGTTACCTACATGAAATGCAGTCCCGTGAATTGTGCGTGACACAGGGCACTGTAATTTCTTCTGTGACATGCATGACTGTGCAACCTCTATGTCATACATGACCCCAATATGCCCGTGGTGATTGTCTGCTGGATGGGCAGTAGGGCTCTAGCTCAGGTTGACAGCGCGCACACAGGCGGCGCGCCAAAGTGCGCGCCAGGCGCCGGCGCGCCCCTGGCGCCCCTTGTTTGGGAAAAAAGGGTGGTGGCGCACCTTTCTACCTCATTTTTTTGAGGGGCCAACTGATGCTGGGAGACTCTTGGAGGGTCCATTAAATTTCCCCCCGGACTCTTCCCCCAAGTATCCCCCCATCTTTTGGGTTTGGAGTGGAACAATTTGCATGCCAAAAACCCAGGCAATGGGCTGAAACTTCATTCAGGGGGGCAAATTTAGTAAAATAAATGAATCAACCCTTGAAAAAAAAAAGTAAAAAGCCACAAAAACAACAGAAAATAACCCCCCACAGGAGTTTTTGGCCGCGCCAGGGCGCCGTGCTCTGTCTAATGGGAAGGCGCCCCTGGGCGCGCACCTGTCCCAATTGTGGCGCCGTCAACCCTAGTTGTGCTTAACCCAAACCCCTCGCTTCAGAGGGCCAGGTATTGCCTGGCGGCGCAAAGCGCCCCTTGCCCTGCAAGGCCTCCCAAGGAGGTTCTTGTATGTAATCCCCACTTTTTGGCATGAGCATTTCCAATGCTTTGGTGGGAGTTTTTTTGCATTGCCTTTTTGACACACTTCTACAGAAGCCCATAGGGGACACCAATTGGCCCACCCTTTTGAAAAACAAAGAACACATTTTCAATATACAGACTTCTGTACTCTTCAATTTAAAATACAGATTTCTGTATTTGCAAAAAAAAAAAAAAAACACTGTTTAGATTTGAATTATGTGTTTTATAAAGGGCATTGATAAAAAAACCCAGGAAAATCACGCCTACACGCGGTTTTACCGGGGGGCAACATTGTTGCCCCCGGCAAGCGGCTTGTGCCGGCTCGCCAAGGAATAACTCCTTGCCAAGCTGGGACAAGGTTGTACCAGCCCGCTGAGAAGCTATTCATTGGCAAGCAGGTGTAAGCCGGTACCTGCTTGCCAAGGGATAACTCATTGGTGAGCTGGTACAAGCGTGTACTAGCTTGCCAAGGAGCTATTCCTCAGTGAACCGGTACAGGCTTTAACCTGCTTGGTGAGGAATAACTCCTTGCCAAGCGGGCACAAGCTTGCACCAGCCCAACAAGGAGCTCTTCCTTGGCAAGCAGGTGCAAGCCGGTACCTGTTTGCCAATGAATAACGCCTTGGCAAGCTGGTAAAAGCTTGTACCAGCTCGCCGGCGACAACAATGTTGCCCCCCCGGTAAAACCGCGTGTAGGCGTGGTTTGACCGGGTTTTTTTCTCAACGCCCTTTATAAAATCATAACTCATCAATAACAAATAAAGACCTAAAAAGACCAGTACTAAACTAGGGTATGCACATACAAAGGACCAGTCATCAAGACCCCCTGTGAGGTACTCCCTGCAATGGCCATTCTCCGGTCATCAAGGGCAGTACACACACTGCCAGAAAAGTTGGCTTGGATGGCTGCATCCAAGTTTTTATTGGATGCGGCCATCCGATTCAAACTCGGGCGCGTGCCACCGAGTGAATTGCTGACCCATTCAAACTCAGCGGCCTGGGCGTTTGGCCACCAAGTTTGAATTGGTCAGCGATTCACTCAGTGGCGCGCGCCCGAGTTTGAATCGGATGGCTGCATCCAATAAAAACTTGGATGCAGCCATCCAAGCCAGATTTTCTGGCAGTGACACTCCCTCCGGCAAGCAGCAAGAACCGGTCATTGAGGGGAGTGTGTACCTCTCTTGATGACCGGTTCTGACTGGTCATTCCAGGGTGTGTACTTCCCCAATGAGCAGAAATAACCGGTCACCAAGGGGAGGGTGCGCGCCTCTCAATGACCGGTTCTGACCGGTCATAAGGGTGGTGTTCACGTCCCACATGCCTACATACTCCCCTGAATGGTAGGTAGAAAACAGCAATTAAGAGGAGTGCTTGATGACCGGCTCCTTATTGAGAGGAGGACACACCCCTCAACAACCGGTTAGAACTGGTCATCAAGAGAGGTGCACACTCACCTGGATGACCAACTCTGACTGGTCATCAAGGAGGTTCATACTTCCCTCAATGAACAGTCAGGAGCAGGCATCAAGGGGTTTAAACCCTCCTCAATAACCGGTTCTGACCGGTCATTGAGATGAGTAACACAAGCCTCTTGATGACCTCTGAGGTCATCAATATCAGTAACACGCCTCTTGGTGACCGGAAAAAATTGGTCTGTGAGAGGCGTGCACCGTCCTCAATGGCCCATTCTTGCCGGTTGCCAGAGGGGGTTTTGGAGCTAATATTACATTCATTTTGTCTATATGATCAGACCTTTGGGCCTTGGGCTTGTGTTGGGTGGCTTTTTGAGTTATTAGGGGGTATCAAATATGACCAAATCCACACTTATGTAATCACCTGGTCTTGACAAATCCACCATTTCCAAAACAGTTGATAAAATTTCAAAACAATTGCATTATTGCGTCAGCACCTATCAAGTATCAACCTAAACCCACATTAAATCTTGGGCAAAAACTCATTTTTTTGATATTTTTCCCGCAGCTGACAAACACTCCTGTGGGTAAGCTTCCACGATTCAACTGCTCCAATTTCATTCCCTAGCAACAGCCTTTTTATTTGCACTCATCCGTTTGCTACTAACTCTTTTGACTCCTCTCAGAATAGTACTTCACAAATCAACCTCTACAAATCACACCATTCCGTCAACTCCACAATCGATTTTTTGCTAGTTCACCAACTCCTCAATCAACCGTTCTCAAGTTCAGTAAGCTCAGTGCTTGCCATCCAGTTTGTTATGCTTATCATATTGATCATCTTCTTGTAGGAACTTAGCTGATACTTTTTCTGTTTACCTGCTCCCAGAATCATGCCTCCCAAAAAAGCAATCAAGAAGAAAGCACCCCCCAAGAAGCCAACCAGGGGACAAAAACCCACGAAGAAAGCTGCCGAGGTTTCTACCAATATCGATCCAGCTGAAAAAACCACTGGCCATCTGAAGAAGGACGACTACCTTGTTATCATCAATTGGCTAAAAATAAAGAAGAATTATGATGCCTGCTTTGGAACAGGGAAGGCACCTCTTGTGGGACGACCGCCCAAAGGTACAATCAATGGATTTGAGCTGATGGCAATCAACCTGCGAAATCAGTCAACCTCCAAAATCAGTCTTAGTTCTAGGCAGATGAAAGATCGCTTCAACAGTTACAAAGACAAGTATAAGAAAACTCACACGCTATCCCTGGCAACTGGATTTGGACTTACTCCTGAAGACCGACAGACGGGCATCCAAACGATCAAACAGAAGCTCGATAGCCTGTGTCCCCATTATCAAGCGATGCATGAGCTCATGGGTAACAAAGCTTTTGTAAACCCTTTGTATAAGGTGGATGCTCAGAAGGATGTTGAAACCACCAACTCGTCAGACTCTGACGACTCTGACAACCCTGATGACTCTGACAACTCTGACGACTCTGACGACTCTGATGACTTTGACGACTCTGACGACTCTGACAGCGACAAGGGCAAGGACGACTCTGACAACGGCAAGGGCAAAGACTCGGACATTGGTGAATTGGTAAGATGATCCGTTGCATTTACTCCTTTCTGTCTTAGATATACTGAGTTGTTTGGGTGATATTTTGCAGGTGGAAAATGTTGATAAATCTGTTGAGAGTTTTAATCATTATTGGAATAGACAAGAGAGCAACCAGGTGTGTTTTAACAGTTTTTATTGCCAACGTGATTTGATTCCAACCTTGCTTTTATTTACTCTTTTTTAGGGACACAATGACCCAGAAGGTCAAAACATGCATACGGATCCTGCTTTAGATCCTGATTTGCTTGATTACAACCCACAAAACCAACAAAGGCCAAAAACTAGTCCCAATGATGTGCCCCAACAATCCTCCCAGCGAAAAAGGAAACAAAACACTCGGTATCACCAGCGCCGCAATGCCCTCACAGCGGAAGAAAGGGCCCTAGACTCCAGCTCATCTGATGGTTCCTTATCATCTGACGTGATCGCCCCCACCAAGTCACCAAAGAAGAAGAATAAGAAGAATAAGAAGAAGAAATCCAAGGTCAGCCCCGATGCCAACGATCTTGCAACCAATCCGTCTCGGTCTAAAACTCCCCAAAATACTAAGGGCAAACAAAGGGCATCCAACTCCGACAACATCAACCCCAGGAGTCACTCCACTCCAGCTTCCAAGAACAATAATGCATTTGCCCACTATGAGGAATATGCTTTGAAAAGGGATGCTGGTAAGTATCTTCAGTTGCGGTACCTTGTGATATTATCCTTTGACTGATTCACACATCTCATGGTTTCAGGGAAGGCTCAGGTGGCTCAGGCAAGCCTTGACTTTGAGATCAATAAGTACCAATGCCAGCTTGCAATTGATAATAAGACGGTCGAATTGGAGGAGAAGAAGTTCATGCGCTCGTCCAAGTTAGAAGAAAAGAAATGGGAACGAGAGCTAAAGATGGATGAAAAGAGGTTGGAATGGGAGAAGGATGAGAAGGCAAAGGATCGAACATTTGAGCTTTCCAAGCTGGGGACTTTGGCGGACAAAGAAAATTTGGGGAAGAAATATGAGCTTGTGACACAGTGTGTGACAAGTGGCAAGACTACTGAAGAGATTGAACGTTTGGCTAAATTGTTTCAATAAATTTTATTTGCATCACATTTATTTACTATAAGATTGAAAGAAAGTAAGAAATTTAACAGGATTGATCTAACATAGCGCCAATATCTCTAATGATCCACTTTCTTTTTTCTGGATCCTTTTCATATACTTTATCTCTAATATTTATAAAGGCCCTTTCAGTCTTTTTAGGAAGTTGGACAGATAGACCCATTCATGTGTGTTGGTCTGATGAGGTTTGGGAGGGCAGAGTGAAATGAGAATAAGAAGTCGCTTTCCATGCACATTCCACTATACCATCAAAGCCTGTGAAGTCAATTCCACAAGATTTGTCCGGAAAAATGAATTGACCCCCCTTCACCTGAAGATTACGCTCCACAAGATTTCCAGTGTTCTTCTTGATGGGAATCCACATGACAAAGCTGAAGGGTGAAGCATTGGTATCCATGTGAGGTGTGTTTGCGAAGGCGCCAATGGTGAAGGAGAGATGAGAAGTGAAAGAGTCAGGATCCCTCTCAAAATGAGGTGCAAGGCCAGGCGCTTTGAGTTCTTCATGATGTTTCTTGACTTCATCAAAGAGTGGTTGAGAAACAGATTGGAAGCAATCGCCAATAAAACGATTGATTGTTGGAACATGAGTTTGAAGGTCTTCAAATCCGAGTTGATCCTGTTTAACTTTATCTGAAATGCCTTGGATGCCGACTTTGGTGTTTGCCTCAAATGCTTTCCGCCATCCAAGACTATACATTTCGCCAGAATATGCAGGGCCGTTGCTTTTGTTTGCGTTTTGGAATTGTGTTTGAGCAATCAGGTGTTGGCTAAGAAATTCATATTGGGCTTTGAGGGCTGGATCCATCGCTGAGAAGGGATGAAATTTGATAACAGCAATCAATTTCTGATGGGAGGGATCGGCCCAGCAGATAAACAAGTCACGCATTAATCGAATCCTGGCGTTGGGGTTGGAGTTGGAGACATGCGCATGGATTCAGGTCTCGCCAGAGTATTTGATGTTGGATGCTTGACAATTTTTCTTCCGAAGTTGTGCACTGTATAGCTTTGCTTTCTCTTGTTTTCTAGTCAGCTGCTTGACAGGCGTTTGGGCTGATTCTTCTGGCTGGTCGGTATTACTGGGACCATCGTCATTCTGAGGAATTGAGATTGCTTCAGGATTGTGGTTGAGAGAGCATTGCCAATAGACATCACAAACAACACAGGCCTGTCGGGAAGCCTGTGAAATGAGAGCGGGTATTTGAGGATTGGGCTGAGAATGACGGAGGCACTTGGGAGGGGGGGGAGGGGGTGGAGGCTGAGGAAGCTTCTTGGTACGTTTTTTGGAATGAGCTGGTTTGGAGGGTTCATCTGAGTAGGAGTATTCGGTTAAAGGTGATGAGGGCGCCTCACGGTTCAAATCTGCTTCCTCCTCCACTCTTAGACCACCACCCCCTTCCACCCTGCCACTAATCTGCAACCGGTCAGGAATTTTCTGAAAGGTGTGCCACGTGTGTGCAGTACCAATCATACTAGTTCCTTGGTGACCAGCCTTAGACGCTGCAACAAGGATTCCAGGGGAGCAGCTTGGGAGCTTCAGGGGCCGCAGATTGTAACGTGTTCGGATGTGTCGGCCATCTCGAATGGACTCGGAATCCACGTGCGTGCGCTTTAAAGACATAACTGAGGATGTGCAAAGTTATAACACAGGTGTTAGTTCATGTTGAAATGGCAGGGGGCTTAGAGGGGTGCGTACCTGTGATGAGTGAGCTGCAATGGATGACGGCCAAGGGGAGTCGGGGAGGCCCTGGAAGCTGCTGGGGAGGGAGCGAGGCGGCAGGGGCGGCCAAGGGCGGTCGGTGAGGGCCTGGGGGCCACTGGGGTGGGAGCAAGGCGGCGGGGGCGGGCGAGGGCCTGGGGGCCGCTGGGGAGGGAGCGAGGCGGGGGGGGCGGCCAAGGGGGGCAGGCAAGGGCCTGGGGGCCGCTGGGGATGGAGCAAGGGGGCGGGGGCGGCCAAGGGGGGGCAGTGGGGTGGGAGCTAGGCGGCGGGGGCGGCCAACGACGGTCGGCGAGGTCCTGGGGGCCGCTGGGGAGGGAGCGAGGCGGCGGGGGCGGCCAAGGGGGGTAGAAAGCGCGCGGGCTTGTCGGATTGCTAGCAGGCAGGTAGGTGGTGGTGGCAGAGAGCAGCAGGCTTGTTGGTTCGTGGAGGGTGGAGGTGTCAGAGACAAGTGGCGAGGGGCCTGGCAGTCTCTTTGGGTAGCAGAGTGAGTTGGAGGGGCAGAGATTGGTGGCAAGGGGCCTGAGGGGTTCCAGGAGGCTGCCGGTGGGTTTGTCGGCTAGCATCCTGGACAAAAAAAATGATGGTGACACTTATGCAAAGTGTGACAGGGTGATTGGGCGCAAAACACCTCGCAATCCATCATTTCTGTCTTCATTTTCCTGGCCAACCGGAGGTGCTGGTTCGGGTTCTTCTTCTTCGTAGAGCTTGTTCCACTGGTCCTTTAGGTCTGCAAGTAGGTTATGTAGAACAACACAGCTGATGATCCATTTTATGGCTGCCTTCATCTCGTGACGGTTTCTGATTTGAGATCTCATCTCACGCAAACTAGCAAATCGGCCCTTCAGAATTCCAATAGCATGTTCAATCCGCACTCTTGATTGCGCTAGATGGTAATTGAAATCAACATTCTCCGGAATGAGTAGGTTGGACCCCTTGTAAGCAGGTATTGTGTATTGATTACTTGGATAAGCAGAGTCGGCCAGCAGGAATTGGTTCTGATTGAAGAATTGTCAAGGCTGCTGAGCAAGCTGCATATTTGAGAACACATAGCAATTGTGGCATGATCCAGGATAGCCTGCAAGGTATGATATGAACTTCTTGTTGACATCACAAACTAGAGTGAGCAAAATGGAGTATCTTTTGAGAAAAAGATGAAAACATCAGTGGCCTGTCTATACAAATGGAGGTAAAGAAAGCAGACTGCACCTCTTCTTACAATCAAAATAGTGATTGCCATCTATAGGAGGCTTTTGACTGAGCGGAATAGTTGTTCCATCGACAAAGCCTACACAGCCAGGGAAGCCTTCTTCTTGCATGACCTGAGATGATTCTAGTTGTTCTTTGGTAGTTGGCCATGATGCCAAGCGTGAGCGCATTTGATAAATAACCTTGGTGACCCGAGTGGTGTATAAATTAATCGTTCCATATCCAACGTGGAAGAGGTTTTTGAGTCGGAAGACAGCAGCTCCGTTTCCATTAGATACCACCAGGGGAGAATTTATGGCACTGGCATGCCAGTGCCACTCCATGTGTTTTTACTGGAACCCGGGGCCAATGATCCTATGTGTCAGTTCCCTATGAACCTGAAATGATGTTGATGTGGGTTAAGATAATTGGACAACATCTTCTGAAGTGAAACACAAATCAAGCTGATATTCAAATGATCAAAATTGTAACTTTATAATGAATGAATCCACAAATCATATAGAACCCAAGCTGAACTCAAGTCAATCTTATGATTTTCTGAGTTCTTGAATGCTCCAATCAGTATTGGTCCATCTTTAAATAATTCTTCTTTAATATTAATACATCAATATTTCCATTCATTGACATGTGGAGAATCATTCTGATTAACAAGTCTTTATCAACTATCATTTATTATTTCTTTGCAGTGCCAAAATAATTTTCAATCTAAACCTCTTGAGAAAATCTTTTCTATAACCTTACAGATGATGAAAAAATATTCATAAAAAGGATTCAAACCATATTTAGTACATTTGGAGCTAAATTTAGAGCTCTAATTTTCTTTAGAAGTTGAATTTTGAAAGTTTTATACACGATTACATATGTCCCCTGGTTTTTAGATTTCATGAAGTCCTAAGTTTACCAAAAAGAATTGAATTTCCATCAGAAAAAGTATATCATACAATTTTTATCCAAGACATCTGAATTTTTACCCTCTTCCAAAAAATGACAAGTACACCTGATGGTAGTTGGCCTCCGTAATAATCCCCTTTAAATAAATTTTTGACTTGAATATTTTCAAAGATCATTTTTGCGCAGTCACTGTGCATTTTGCACAGTGACTGTGCATTGAACATGTGTAATAGTTGACTTTTTTTTTAAAAAAAAGTTGGGTCAAAAGTTGTGCCATAGTTTCCAAAGACCAACTCCCATCGGTCGCTTTTTTGCTTTGTTTGTGGTGCTTGGTGTACGCTTGTTACATTATTGTGACATTTGAATGTTTACGCTGCTGTACGCCCGTACACCAGAGTACAAATTCATATTTCACAGTGATTTACAGGTGTGTGAAAGGTTGTAAAGGTGGTTTTTGCTGTTTTGACCAAAAGATGGTTAAAATGGGACACCTTCGTTGCAAATCCAAATGATTGTTTGCTGGAAAGTTTGGTCTGAGCCAAAAAGTGTACAAATGGGGGTAGGTAAAGACCCAATTCTTCAGATTTTAAAATTCCTTCAAAATGCGGGACCAACTACAATGAATTGCGGCACCTCAAAAACAGAAGATTGTGAATTCATTCCATTCAAAAAAGCACATTATATTTAAGTTTTTTTTGCCTCAAAAAAGTAAAAAAAAAAATATTTCTTTGAAATAAAACAATCAAGAAGAAAGTAAATTTTCAAAAGAATGATGAAATCAGAACTGTGGTTGGTTTGGTATCAGTTCAGGTTTGCATGCTTCAAGTTTTCCACTTGAGTTGGACATAAAATCACATACACATCAAGCAACACTTGTTGTGAGATTGTTGGTGACTTCAAACTGAATTTCAGTTGAACATGCAGTTTGAATGTGCATACCTCCAAACACAGTTCAAACCAAGAGAGGGTAATGAGTTATGCAATGGCACCCGCCAACGGGTGCCATGAAATCTCCCCTGGTGTCCTAGACGACATATGGCAACTGCAAGCTGAACTGATGGATCTCGTTGTTGATTCCGAGAGGAGTTGTAGAGGATGGGATGGGATTCAATCAGTTGGAGGAGGTTGAGAAAACATGGCCATGCCATTCAAAAAAGTTGGAGGAAGCATGATTCAGAAAGTCCTTGCATGATTGACAAGTCATAACGGGGGTGGAATCGTGTTGTGGTTCCCCTAGCATTGAGGTATTGTTTCTGAAGTTTGGACCGGCAATAGGAATAATATTCTTCAAGTTCTGAATCATTGTTCTCTGAGTCAAAAAGCATTATCATTGCTGCAGAGTTGGCCGCTTGATGTAGTTGCTGGTGTTGAGACGGTGGTTGGCGCATGATTGGATGAGTGATGTTTTTTTTTTGATGGAGTGAATGTTTGACGAGTAGTGATTGTTTCAGGAGGAGTGATTTGTTTCAGGATGAGTGATCGTTTAGACTTTGTGAGGTGTGATAAAATTGACTTATTTGGAAATGATGGATTTGGTTGATAAGCCTGTGTTATTTGTTTTCAAAACCCGTTGGGTTTTTAGCTACCCCGTTTCGGAAACCAGTCAATTAGAAATTGTGGATTTGGCCATTTCTAATTGACGGATTTTATTGACTGGTTTGGTCATATTTGATACCCCCTATTGTGCTGTGATAAGAGAAATGGGTTTATGGGTTTACGTTTGGTGTTTTGGGTAACATGTTTCCGATTTCAAATTGCAATACAGAAATTTATATTTTAAATCAAATACAGAAATCTGTATTTTGGAAATGTGTTTTTTTTGTTTTTCAAAAGGGTGAGCCAATTGGTGTCCCCTATGGGCTTCCGTACACTTCCGCTAGTGTGCTTCTAATTCCTTTTTGGCATGTTACGCGCTAAGATAAAGCGCACGTTTTGCCATCCTTATCTTGGTGTCAAACCGTCCCTTTCCCAAGGCAAGCTAATTCACAAGATTAGGATTTTTCACCAGGGGAGAGGAGGGGGCACTACTCAGGGAGTGCCATAGCTTAAGTTGACCCTGGTTTTGGTCTGAGATCTGTCAGAATTCAATCACAAATTGTTGATGAACTATTCCTTTCAGTGAGGTTAAATGGAGGTGAAATAATGATGAAGTGATGTTCTAAACATTGTGAAATTATCAACAACTTTTGTGTTGAATTTATTTTGAATTCTAGCTCAACTTAATCTTGACTATGGACTACAATTGCTCAATAAATGCATGTTACGCAGACATACTGGTCAACAGGCTGGGCCTTTCACAGATGATTACTAGTTTGTGTTGGTTATGGGGTGTGAAGCCAATTTTGACAATTTCCCCCTATCCCGCTCGAGCGGGATAGGGGGACATTGTCAAAATTCCTTCTCACAAAAAACAGAAATGGAACATGAAGCTGAGAGTATAGAAATAAATGAAAAACCCCTCTTACCACAAAGTGTGTGGCAATGCAACATGATGTCCAGCTGAACCCTAACACTCCCTGGGTTGACTTCAATCATTTTTGGTACTGAGATGGGTACTGTTTTGTCACAGGTTGTGGTACAATTGCGGCAAATTTTTGCTAATGTCAGGGCAGATTCTTAGACTTATTTGGATGCAGAAGGTAAAGAATTCAATAGTATAACACAATTATTAATCAATTTTTTCAAAGAAGATCTTGGCCATGATGATCTGTTGGAACATTATCATCCTTCCTGAATAACTTTTTTGTACACTACTAAAATTTCAATCAAACAGCCTGGATTTTCACCAGAATTATTTTATAAATTGAAGAACAATTCAACTTGAATCACAATTTTTTTTTGGATATCTTTTCTATACAGATTAAACTAAATTTCAGTCAAATTCCAGATGAGTTCAACATGGGTTAACCAATACTTTGTGAAGTTCAAAGAAAGATGTAGGGGAGGTATCCACCAGATTTACAGAAAAAAGTCAAGTTATGGCACTCCCTGGGGAGTGCCCCCTCCTCTCCCCTGGTGTTTATTGTTTGGTCACTCGTGTCACTCCTCAAAGAACATATTTACTTATGCAGGCTTTCATGTAATACAAATTGTATGGATGTACCTCCTCCCGTAACAGCCCATAACGCATAGTACACCATTCACGCATATAAATACACCTGTTTCCTCAGTGTTTTTTGGTAGCACTCAGCTTGCCTACCTGTATTTGTATAGCACCACTGTTTTTGTAATCTCCTCCAGCTATTATTCCCCTAATAGCCCTTCTGCTATTTCCAAAGTAGAACAGAGTTGAACCTACATACAGTCATAAAAAATGAGCAGAACCAAGATTACTACTGCCAAGGATATTGAGGTCCTTGAGATCTGCACACTTCTCTGCACCTCCCCCACAAGGCTTGCACCAAAGCAGTTTATGCCACATTTCTTAGATTTTGGACATTCAAGACTTCCCAAAACCAGTCCCTGCAAGTAGAAAGGTGTTACGGCCGTTGACCAAGCTGAGCACAGTGTTAACCTGTAGAATCTTTGCTAGCTGCCTATAGAACAATTTGGCAATTTTGGCAATATAAGACTTCATGTCAGTGTTGGATTTGTTCATGATCTTCTGGTAGATGTTGACACCAGATGCTGTCCTGATCCTTGTGGGTGTTGAAAGGGTGGTCTTTGGGTTGTGTATCATCTTATTTGTATTGGAGAGAGGCAAATGAAAGCTGCATGGATTGAAGCTCTAGATCAGCCGCTGGGTAGGATACTCAATGCGTTCACTGTTCAACAACTGCTTGATGCACTGGTTGGCACATTATCCTTGTCATAATAACAATCATCATTTTTTATGCTTTATCAGGTTGTACAGACATACAGAGTTTGCTGTTGTGGAGGTACAGGGAAGACACATTTACCCGTAAATATTTGCCCAAGTGCATATTCTGCAAAGTGGGATTGTGGAAATCCTAAAGGTCATCTTAAAATCCTTTGGATAGAGAGTGCATGACTTCCTGTTGCGTCTGGGAACCTTCCAGATCTTGATTTAGACCCTCAAGATCTAACTTTTTGTTAAAAAGGAAAGTGTCTTTCTAAGCCTACCTTTCAGTACTGGATGACTTCCCATTGCCATTTACAGGGCTACAGATGCCATTCTAAATTCTAAATTTGGCCAGATTTTCAAAAAAGGTATTTTGGACTTGATACTCATTGTTGAGATGTTTTGAGAGGTTTTGAGTTTTTGGTCAGAAATCTAGAATAACAGCTCTAAATTAAGAATTTAGAATCCTGTAAACCCCAACGGGAAGTCATCCACTTTCATGTGTGCTGGAAGTGGTTTGGATAGGTTTCTGAATTTGGGATTTAGAAAGGAATATGGAGCTTTCTAAATGCTGACGGGAAGTCATCCAGTAATATTGTGTGGATTGAAATTTTGAGGAGGCCAAATTGACGCTAAGATGCCTGGCTATTTTGACTCTACAGTCAAGGCCTGCCACACACATAGTATTGGCTCTATTCACAATCGATTACAAATGATGATGAAATTCCTGAAATTAGAAGAAGCTCCCACGCCAGAATTTGGAGATAACTCATAAGCCTCTCCTACTGAGACCCCTCTGGGCGGGTCCCCCGGACCCTCTGTTTGAGAGGCTTAGTTAGGCTAGAGTAGGGTTGCCGTTCCATGTTTGAAAAAGGGCGCGCCCCCAGGCACCAGCCTGTTGGGCCCCAAACCTGGCGCCTTTGGCAGGTGTCCTCTCCATTTTGTTTGTATTTTTTTTTTTTTTGATAAAAACAACAATTTGTAAAATTAAAGTAAAACACCATCAACTGGGCAGGCTTGAGCTTTTTTTGGAAGTGCTATTTGGCTGTTAGCATTGCACACTATGAATCTACTGTGTCAGAATACTTACAAGTAATAAAAGAATCTTCTGAAGACAAACATCAAGATAAAAAAATATACTCAAAAGGGCAACACAAGGGAAGAAAGAAACACTGTGAGAAAAACTTGCTCAACTGATTGCAGTTGATGCATTCAGGGAACTTGAGTTTTACTCAACAGTGAATGGAATCCAAGCTTGGATCAAATGAGAACTTGAATAATATGATAGTTCACATTGGCACCAAATCAGCAAGCCTTGGGTTAATTTGAACCACCCCCAAATACGGTTTAGCCAACCGTGGCATACAAAGTGCATCTATAACACATCCATCCCCCGTTTGCTGATGTCTTCCACCACCCTATCTCCTTAGACCTCTTTCTCTACATCATTGGCACATGCGCTCACCAAAAAGATACATGAATAATTGTTTTTTCTCTTTGCTCTCAAGGTACATAGTTTACAGCCATCACAAGTCTGAACACTTCTTGACCAATTAATTTTGAGCAAGGTTCTTGGTTCTTGATAACAAACTCAAGTAGTTCAGGGATCTCAGCTGAGTTGCTGGAGCAGAAATCACACCACCGTTGTTGTGGAGTTTATTTTTTCTAAATTAACGAGTTATTTCTGAATTGATGTCATTGTCCAATGAAATCATGTATGATAAGAATAAGTTTCAGAGATGCTCTTGCTGTTTGGATAGTTGATGCATGACATTGATGTGAGTGATGAATCATGATGAGTTGAGGTTCTTTGGAAATGTGTGTAAAGGATGATGGGATGGAGCAGCAGTTGAGCATGATTTCCTTGCCATGCAGTGTGCATGTGGATTTTTCAAGAACCAGACACATGTTCCCAAATGGGTGTTATACACCATACAAGCTATATGACAAACTTTTATTTCCATTGTGAAAACTAAACATCAACCATTTCCCCTGGCCAAATTGGCTGGCAGTGGCACTTTGGAATAAAAGTGGTTCATTTGCTGTTGACATTTGTTTGCCCACATGTTTTTTTACTCCCTAAATGCCTTGCTGCATGCAGCACTAGGCTGGGCTGAAGTTTGAGGTCACAAGATCAAGCTGGTAAAGTAAGCTTATTGGCAGTGGCTTGATAGTATTTATGTAGAGAACTTCTTTGCTTGATTGAGGCTTTGGCATTGGCGAAGCCTCGGCACAACCACAAGGTGCAGGAGGACTGAGGTAAGTTGGGAGTATGTATTTGAAAGTGTGTTTGTATGGGACTGTCAAGTCAAACAAACTCAAGAAGAACCACGAACTATGAACGGAAGCACTGCACCAGTCAAGACTGACGATAATTCAGAGATGGATACTGATCGATCAAGCTCCAAACCGAAGAAGCTCATCATCTCGAACACCCATCTCCAGGCGTTTATCAGCTCAGCCACTCATGCGGAGGTGGTCGAATTCATCGAGAACCTGAATGATTCCATCATCGGTCTTCCCCTCGACCATCCCGTACTAGTCTCACCTGTAAGAAACAGAAAAACTGAATCGCATTTCGAAATGCGTATGTGTCTATATCGCAAGTGCTGACTCGGGTGGATTATTTTTTGAATACATTCTTCTCAGAACGTTACAAATCTACTCCAGGTGCTTGAGAGGATCAAGGAGATCGCACATTCACATCCACCGGTCGATAACAAAGCATCGCGATTCGGAAACCCAGCGTTTCGTGAATTTTACGACCACATCGACCAGGTCAGTCTTTCATTATTCAAAACAACCCACCACTTCTGAGCGGTTGTTCAATATGCTCATAATCTTAATTCCCGTTCAGGAATCGGAAGAACTGCATGGCTCGCTTGATGTACCAGAAGAGAAACGTGTAGAACTATCCACTTATCTCACTGAATCATGGGGAAATCGAACGCGGATTGACTACGGAAGTGGCATGGAACTCAACTTCCTCTGCTGGCTGTTGGTCTCGTCTCTTCTTCCACGTACCCCAATCTCAGCATTCTCCTCGCTCCAACGTAATATTGATTGTTGGGTTTCATGTAGACTTTGTCTGAAGAAGCTGGACGTTTTGGGGCCAGAGGATTACCCGGCTGTGGTACTGAAAGTGTTCTGGAAGTTGAGTTTGCTATCAAGCGTTATCCCCTAACAACAATAGCTTCCTGACTATATTGCTCGATGAGCCTGACATTCTTTACGTGAATTTCTTTTAGATATATTGAAGTGATGCGCTACTTACAGTCTACATATTGGCTGGAACCAGCAGGTAAGAATGAGCTTTATCTTGCTCTGCGAGTCAATTTTTGTCCAGGACCCACCGGCGCATTCACTCAGATACATCTTTTACTTGATACTCCTTTCCTTGAAGGTTCGCACGGAGTTTGGGGTCTGGATGATTATCACTTCTTGCCGTTCCTGTTTGGGGCTGGGCAGTTGAGAAATCACAAGTATCTCAAACCGAAATCCATCCACGATCCCGATGTCTTGGAAGGCTTCAGTAATCAATATATGTATCTAGCCTGTATTCAATTCATCAACTCAGTTAGTCATGGGTCTTTTTATTCATTCATGAAATTGATGCTAGGTTTGATCAAGACTCGACTGATATTTGACGCTTATCTAGATCAAGACCGCAAGTCTACGCTGGCATTCGCCCATGCTAGATGACATCTCTGGGGTCAAAACCTGGGACAAAGTAAGTCCCTCCGCCCATGCAAGCACCCAAAACTGCCAATCCCAGCTGACATCGATCAAACCTACCTAGGTCAACTCGGGAATGATCAAAATGTATCGCGCAGAAGTCCTTGCCAAACTACCAGTAGCCCAACACTTTTTATTCGGAACTCTGCTTCCCTTTCCGAACGTCGATCTCGAGCAAATCGACAAGAAGACTGATGAATCTTTAGTCGTAGATCATGCCGGGCACTTACATGTTAAAGGCCAACAAGGTTGGGGGGAATGCTGTGGGATTCCTATCCCCAGTAGCTTTGCTGCTGCTAACTGTGAAAACAAGAATCCTGCAATCCGGCGGATCCCCTTTGATTGACAGCTCTCACAACCTGCTTGCACAAGCCACATGATTTGTAAATTTATTGTAATAGCTCATAGCAAAAAGGTCCATAACAATACCAACACGTGAACCATCAGACTTTTAGGGAGCATAGAAACAACCACAAGTTACTCTGAAAAGTTTTTAATGAAACTTTCAAATCTGGAAGGTAAACCGGCAAAATAAGCAACGGACAAGATGCAGACACAGGTCGAAATAAGCGGGAGTAAAGTAAACATAGGTAAGGCGTTGAGCAGTAGGGGCTCGATAATCAGGAATAGATCGACAAAACTGTTGCTTGGGTGGGATGGCTCATCGGCAAACTTGTCAAAATTGGGGGTGATGGTTAAGTTGAAAAAGGAAATGCTAGAATGAGTAGTGGCCAGATCTGAGAGCGAGGCAGGAGCCTGATCTAGGTTTAAATGAAGGTGGACATGGTCACTTGCGTCCCAACTCAGTCGGACGGAAAATCGTTGCTGTTCCAAAGGTTGAGCACCAAAGAAACGCAGCAGAGCATTTGTTGAGCGGTCGATGGAATTGGAAAACGCGTCAAAAAGCTTCTCGTCAACTTTCTCCGTCGTCCGCCGACGTGGTCCATCTTGATCGACCAGGAAAAATAAGAGTAAGTCTGCGGAAGCGGTGTCTTGCTTAGCTTGAACCGCAGGGGTGAGACTGTGTTCGGTTTGATAGAGACCATCTCAGTTGACTCGTGGCCTGCTCCTCCTATCCAATGCTCTGGTCCATTGCCGGATTCCTTCACGATCTCTTTGAGTCGTGTTTGCCAGTCCCCTTCTACCTCATCATCCCGATCGTGTTTCGACTTGAGGAAAGCTTGATTTGAATCGGAACTAATTGCACCGAGAAATATAGAAAAGGGGTTCAGCCAGCTGTAATACTAATTCCCTTCAAAGATGCAAGACATTAATCAGTAGACCGTTCGACTGACTGCTTAACCAGGATGAATCTGCTTATCTGAAGGGCCTCCTTCTGGTCTCTTGGTAGTCCAAACGATTCGATGAGCGTGTTCGATTTCACCACACCGAAGCCGATGATGAACAACAGTGGGAGAGCCTTCCAGCGAATTCCTTGTTCCCTTACGCTGTAGCATCCGCTCATGTCGACCACCCGTTCGTTTCGATCACCCCTAGTTCGTTTTCTTTTCTTCTCATTCGTACCTTTTTCGTATTGTTGCAAGCCCAAGCATTCATTCAACTTGTCGAGGCTAGTGTATCCGAGCCCATTTCACCAGCCAATACTAGCGGATAGTCCCTTCATGGAACTATCCGCCAAACCGCTTTATTTAGATTGGGCCACAAGTCTTCTTTTCCCAGCACAACTCCCCCAAGTCCCCTTCTCGCATGCTCCCCGCAATTTCAACAATTGTGTCTACAGAAAAGCCCCCTTCTTTCTTGGTCGTTTGCCCCTCCCCCCCCCCCCCACCAGTTCCTGCATGTGGCATGTCATCAATCTCTGTGATTGGTGCCACAGTGTTCTCCAAGAAGCACACAAAATCAGACATGAGACTGAAGGATTTAAACACCTTGATGGTAACCTTACATGGTAGCCTTAACATGGTGGGTGGACTTGAGAGTTTGGGTCATGAAAAAGACATGTGAGGATGGGGCCTTGGCATTGCTTGTGCATTAATGTTGGGTTGCTTAAGAAATTTGCACAGCATTTCCATTTGCACCACATTTCCATGCACCATGTAAGAATGTGGAGTTCTGGTATGAATTCATTCAATATTACATAAATGTGTTTTCTTCACAAAGTTTTTTATATATACTGGCCTAACACATCAACAGGGTTGAAAAATTGTACTGCAAGGACAGCACTGGTGTTTTGAAAGTATGGTTCAACATCAATACATCTTGGCAAAATTCAATATCACCCTCAACATCAAAAGCGAACAAAGTCATATAACTTCCAGGGATGGTCTAGCTCTGGTTGTCAAGCCATCCCATGATATAATGATCAAAAAGCATGCCATGTAGGGAATAAGTAAAAGCTTGATATGGATACATCAGATGCAGCAGTTTGGCACAGACAGCACAAGGTGAAGGAAACAACAGCACTGAAAAGGTTGGCCAAAAACAATTGAAATCACACTGCAGTACAGCCCATTGGATAAAAATCCCATCTTTGTCAAGACACGCAATGACAGCCAGCCCTTGGACTAACCAGGGCCATCATAATTACAAATGCACAAGAGTTTCCAAAAGGACCATACAGATTCCACAACATACTAAATGTTTCATTGTTAATGGGCAAGGAGGGCATCAACACTCGAAGGAGACTCACAGGGCACAAGAACACTTGAATTTTTGTTTTCTGCTCTCTTTAAGTTACCACGCCACGACAGCAGAGAGGATATAGATCATCAGAGCAGGGTAAGGATGCAAATGATCTACAGCGGTCAAGGAATGGAATTTCGCCAAAAAAAAAAGATGGAAGAAACACCACGATGGACACTTGAATATTTTTTCAGAACAAGCCATCATCATCTACCTCATAGGAAGGGATAAAAAAAAGCAAGACAGGTTTCACATTATTCATTGCAAGAAATTGGCGGTAAATCTAGCAATGACGTGAACAAGAAAAGCGTTAGTCAGTGAGTCGTTGCAATGAGCCATGTACATAGACGGATGATCACTTACTCCTTGACAACCGACTTGATCTTGCTTTCGATTTCTGGGGTCATCTTTCCACCAGTGATGTCCTTGAGGAGAGCCGATTGCTCGTTCTTCAAATGGTCCCGGAAAGCCAGATCCCAGCTGACAATCTTTTCAACCGGAACTTTCTGTACACCCCAACCGGTTCTTCAACATCAGTATCCCTTCGCGTTGTGCTGAGGATCGCGGTCAGGCATCAACAACTTACGTCAAGCATACCGTTCACACCGGCGTAGAGAATGGGCACCTGCACCTCGAACGCCAGAGGTTGGTATTGACCTTGTTTCAGAAGCTCGGTGAGACTTGAAGTTTGCGAAAGTAGAGAACCCAAGTCAGCCAAACATTCAAGTAGTACTCCAAATATGAATAGCTCTCACCGGGCACCACGACTGAGCAAGTAACGGGTTGAAGCATCGAGATCGGAACCGAATTGGGCGAATGCCGCAACATCACGGTATTGGGCCTGGTTTGGAACAACTTAGCACCGATTCACACAAGAGGTCGCTTGATTCACAAAACTTTCTCAAAACTTACAAGATATAATTTGAGAGATCCGGAGACACTCTTCATGATTTTGGTCTGGGCGGCAGAGCCGACACGAGAGACGGATAAACCAACGTTAATAGCCGGTCGGACACCCTTGAAGAATAACTCAGCTTCCAAGAAAATTTGGCCATCCGTGATGGAGATGACATTGGTGGGGCTGTGGAAGAGCAGAAGATTCACATCCGTTTATTAGTTGTTTGGCAATCGTGGATAAAAATGTAAAGACTAACATATAAGCGGATACATCTCCTCCCTGGGTCTCGATGATCGGAAGGGCAGTCAATGAGCCACCACCTAATTTGTCGTTCATCTTGGCAGCCCGCTCCAATAGACGAGAGTGGAGGTACTAAAACCAGACAACATGTCAGCTAGACTGATTTGTTCAAAGAAGCATAATCAAGCTAACGTACGAAGACATCTCCGGGGTAAGCCTCACGACCGGGGGGACGACGAAGGAGCAAGGACATTTGGCGATAGGCCACGGCTTGCTTGGACAAATCATCGTAGATGATCAAAGCGTGCTTGCCGTTGTCACGGAACCATTCACCCATGGCACATCCAGAGAAGGGGGCCAAGTATTGAAGGGGAGCAGCCTCGGAAGCAGTGGCGGCAACAATGATAGAGTATTTCAAAGCATCGTTCTCTTCTAATGTTTGAACCATCTGCGCTACGGTGGATCTCTTTTGACCAACAGCAACGTAGACACAGTAAAGCTTCTGAGTCTCATCGGTTCCGTCGTTCCATCGTTTTTGGTTGAGGATGGTGTCCAAAGCGACAGCGGTCTTTCCAGTTTGTCGATCACCAATAATCAGTTCACGTTGACCACGACCAATGGGTACCATCGCGTCGATAGACTTAATACCGGTCATCATGGGTTGGTTGACGGATCGACGGGGCAAGACACCGGGGGCCTTCAAGGAAGCTCGACGACGCTCCTTGCAGGCGATCGGGCCTTTGCCATCGATCGGGTTACCGAGAGCATCGACAACACGGCCTAGGAGTTCAGGGCCGACTGGAACATCGACAATTTGTCCAGTTCGCTTGACGGTGTCACCCTCCTTAATGAGTCGATCACTACCGAAGATGGTCACACCGACGTTGTCGGCTTCCAAGTTCAAGCACATTCCACGAACACCGGAGGAAAACTCCACCATCTCCTCGGCTGAGGAACAAAATCAGACAAAGGGATACTTCAGTTGCTTGTTCAGGAATGGATCGGGATCGTGTAGCAGGAATAAAATCGATACCTTGAACATTTCTGAGACCGTAAACTCGGGCAATACCTAAAGGGAGCCAATAGAAGTGAGTTAGAGGACAAGGCACGGAATAGACAAATTGAGGGGCGGGGAGGTGGTTCTACGGGACACTCTTACCATCTCCGATGGTCAAGACCTATGTTGGTGACGGAGAGGTCAGCTCATTCATGTGAGAAAGTTTCAGATCGGCTGACAGACAGTGGAAATTAGCTTACACGACCGGTCTCCTGAACATCGGCGGCGGCGCTAGAGCCTCCGATGCGCTCCTCAAGGATAGAAGATACTTCGGAAGCAGCTGGTTGCACGGGAGGAGAGATGACGTCAATCAAAGTTCGATCCAACCGCGGAATAAGTAGGAGAGAAGATCGACTGACCTGGCTTGGCAGTAGCGTACAAGCGAAGCTGGGAAGCAACGCTGGGGAGCTGCTTGCGAAGCTGAGATGGAAGTCAGTGAGCTGGTGGAGTAGCAGCTGAAGCGACGGCCTACCACATGGCTTGAGACGGCGCTGCGGGAGATGGGGGCGGCCGATCGACAGGCGGAACGGATGAGGGAAGCCATGGCAGTGAGAAGTAGCAGTGGCAGTGGCAGTAGCAGTGGTTGTCTGCACGAGAATATTGCGGATGAGCTCACACTCTCCGATGATGACACGCTTATGTACCCCGCCCGCGGCCACGGGGGGCTTGCTCGAAACCTAACCCAGTCTGCGGCTAACTTAATACATAAAACCCGCTACCGACGGAGCTCACCGGGATGGCCTGATCTGGGAGCAACCCGGCGCGATAATGAGCGAGCGGTCCACTCGGATTGCCAGCTCATACTCCGGATACCACTCTGACTCTCCACTTTTATCAGCTGGATCAACTTGGCACCTTCACTCAATTAGGCACATCTCAGTTGTGGTGGTACAAGCAAAAAAAAAAAAAACACTTGTATGAATGTTAACACCTGTCAAATTCTCCAGTTCTCCATTCCAAGCACATCCCAAGGCACAGCCAAATCATTCCCAAACAGATGTTTATGAGAAAAAAAAATCTTTCAAAAAGAATTCTATCTGGAATTACACAAGGAAAGCCATCTTGTGAATTCAAAACTATGTATCATATACTTCTTATGTTCCACAAACTACTCTCCGCTGAAAAGTTTCAAGTATGCAGTCTTCCGTTGACTGGATGACTTCCCGTTGGGTCTGGGAACCTCCCAGAGCTTGATTTAGACCCTCAAGATCTAACTTTTTGGTAAAAAGGAAAGTGGCTTTCTAAGCCTACCTTTCAGTAATTTCATGTGTGCTGGAAGTGGTTTGGATAGGTTTCTTAATTTAGGATTTAGAGAGGCATCTAGAGCTTTCTAAATGCCGACGGGAAGTCATCCACTCTATCTCCAGTATTAAAGGACCCATGCTCTTTACTTTAAATCTAACGGACCCGGTAGTGTATGTTTTTTTTTTTTTTGGAAGTACATTTTGATCGGATAGCTCATTCTAATCAAATTTGTTTTTTCCGTATTTGTCAAGCATGATGGCAATTCTTTTTCAGGATCAATCTTGACTAATTATTTCGATATCTTGATTCATCATTTCGATATCTTAACTCATTCCGCCAACAATGAGTTGTAAAATCATCGAGATTTGGGGAAAGTAAGCCCCTCTGATTTAACTTTTGATGACCCTGCTGCGAGGTGGCATTAGGAGACGACCTCATTTCATAAGGGTTAAATGGCCTCAAGGCTCTTGAGTGGCACTGGGACGATTAGCTGAGCTAGGAGTGTACGAAAATAGACCCTCTCAGAGATAACGAGTCAACAGATGTTTTACTTCCTCAATATCTAGATTTTAGAATGGTTTAAAAGACTAGAAACAAGGAGGCCGTATTGGGAGGGCATGGCAGTGAGATATAAATGAATGCGAGTTCAAAGTGAATCATAAAAAATAAGCAAAATTGGAAGAAAGGAGCTGAGAATTCCAACAAATTTCAACACTCTTTGATAACGTTATATGTTTTATTTTGATGGGTAAAATATTCGACTGGCGAACAGCGTGAAGGAAGAATTAAGAATTGTATGATCCAGACGATGTGGTGAGCTTGGCTGGTGGAGCTTGATAAGAGCTGGCCGGAGCTGGTTTGTAGTTACCGTAGCTTCCTGAAGATTGACCAGGGTCCAAATTTTCTCCCTCAGCAGTACCACATTTGGGCTGTACTGGCTCCGATTTCGCGAAAGCATAGCTGACACTAGGCCAGGCCGGAGGAAGACTGAAGCCACGGTAGTGGGAGTCGTGGTCCACTTGTTCTTGGGTGGTGTCCGCCTTGCCTTCATAAAACTTCCCATTACTCCTCTCATACCCGAACGCGCCCGTACGAGGATTCGCAATCGGGTTGGTGCCCGGCCCGGATATCCCTCCAAGGTTACTGAATTAAGCCGAAATGATTTAAGTGGGGAGATACACCATAAAAGTGAACTTGCCAAAATGATAAGAACTTACTGCCAAAAGAATGAATGGTAGTTGGTAAAGTCGGCTTCCATATCGGATGGCGACGGCAAGCTGGTATACGCGCAGCAGGTACCGTAAGGCTAACAACAAAGCTTACCGCCACTTCAGTCACCCTAGGAGCCGTAGATAAAGCAGCTCCGTAAAACTCACACAACCATGGTGGTTATCATCAGCATGATTCACTTGGAACGTTGCAAAAACTTGAACTGCAGAGAAAGGATATTCTCAGTATTGGCTTGAAGCAAAAAAAAAAGTTCTGTCGGCACCCACCATTTGGATACGATAACCTGGTGTTTTGGGCACATTCCGCGACTTGAATATCATTAAAGCACCTTTCGCCGCCTGAATAATGCACGTTCCAAACGGTCATAACAGAGGGTCAAAAATCCAGCCCTTGGAAATGAGAGGAGAACTACAGTATAGTGGGAATCCTCACTTTTGTGCTGGCTAAGCCAACTTTGGGAAGGTCTGTAGTTATGGAGATGACCCGTTGACGGATCCCAATTCGCCGAGACCAGCTCGACACTGATCAACAACAGAGCCATCAAGGATGAAGAGATCATACGCTTTGCAAAACTCATCTTGTTTTTTCTTTTCGAAAGATTGAAGATTGGACAATGGACAGAAGTGGACTGATGGAATGAGGATGGATGAGAGCCTTGGAAGAACAATAAATATCGTCCTTTTATAGAGCCAGGAGCATCTCGTCAGACTTGTTGGAATGTACTCTCTCGTGAAAAAAGAACTCTGGAGCCTGGAGCAAGGTATGGCCAGCTGCCAAACCGATAACAAGGCACACATTCTACCCTATCCACTCGTCATTCAAAGTATGGGAATAGATGCATCTATCATAAGCTGCGACAATCTTGGCTTGGATTCGATTCTGGTGAAGGGAAGAGTACGTGCTGTAAGAGCCACTGCGACTGGAAGAAGTCATGTGTTCAGCTGGCGAAGGGCTATTGTCCTGCGCTTCAGGGGGACAACGCGTTTCCTTTCATTTTCGACATATTTAGCCATATTGAAACTGCGACACGAGATGAGATTTATAACACATCATGGAATTGACGTCAAGGGAAACTTGAAAACGAACTCAGGTGCCGCACGATTCTCGGTTCTACGTATTCTCCAGAATCCAGATCACACTGCTGCCCTCTCAAGTTCAACGCATACACTGCAGAAATTATACCAACGTGAGTTTGACGAAGGAATGTGAGCTTTAGAAACGGTTCTTTCCGCAAAATCAAGCTCAAAAATAATACGGTACCAATCATACCTCTCGTTAGAATATCGGATCGATTGAACTCTGAAAGCACTTCGGTGCTATTTTTTTTATCGTCACATTTATCTCGGGTGGTCCAATCTGGATCCAGGTGGAACCGCTTCGTGCTGCGGCCCATGTGAGAATGAACTTTCCGACATGACCGACCGAGTTGTGGCCGGATGGGCCGGATGGACGAATCAATGGTTGCACCCCCAGATTGAAGTTGCACCTGGTAAACCGCACTGCACATCAACACTTTCCTCATGGGCCCACAGAATGATCCAATCAATTGGACCCCAAATGGTCACAGTTACTATCAATCATGGAACCTTGTCTCAGAATTAATTCAGGTGCTATGTATTGAAGTTCTTCACCAGGTTGTCAAAGCAGGTGAGTCTACTGGTGTGAATTCAGATTTCATGAAAGATACAACCACACAGAGAAATGTTTAAGAAATATTCTACGGAATAGCTTTGCATACCATTGGTATGCAATTGATGAATTCAATGAAGGACAACCATAGGGCTCCAAAAATGGCTTTCCTGGGACTCCTACCCCTCCAGGCAGTCTGACAAATTCAATAATGCAACTGTGATATAGGGGTTTTTTTTTTGGCTTGAACACCATTTTCTGGGAAATATTTATGACATTCTTGAACCTGCATGTATCATTTTCAACCATTAGATTTTTTTTTCCTTTCTGGGGGTTTCACATAATTTTGGGCTATTATTGTATCTGTGTTCATTTTGGTATTTATTTTTTAAAAAAACAATTGGGTATTTATTTTCTGTCAATAATGGAAATAGAACTGTGTTGATAAAATTCAAAAAAGTCTCACCATCAAGATTTAATTCCATTGGAAGAAAAACAAGTTTGATAAATGATCAACATTTATTTTTCAGTATTACTCTTTTCATTATGAAGCTCTCCAAAGCAAATTTAGACATATGATGTGCAACTTGATTTTCTTTTGAAAGTAAGGATGGCTAGTGGGGGCGGCACAGTTTACGCACCAGCCATCCCAAGGAAGTACACCATCTTGTTGGGTGTGTGTTAAAGGAGGGCCCCTGGCTGACCAACAACCAGGAAATAATGGCCATATCTACCATCTCAAATTTACAACAACAACCCTTTTGTTTGGAAGGAAATATATATATAGGGCCTTGGTTATACAACTCCCAAGGATTTCTTAAACGAATCCCGCGACGTTCCCAATGTTGCGGATGACAGTTGTTTAACTAAAAACCAAGTGGATTTGGGAGTTGCACCTCCAAATCCCAACTCCGGCAAAAGTTTGGAAAAATATTAAATCTGGGGAGTTGTTCCCCCAAAACAAGCCTCATATTTGGGAGTTGTTCAACTTTCCCTTTATGTACTGACAGACTTTTTTTAGGTTCTCATGAATCTCATAACCAAATCAATCTAAACATATAATAGATTTTTAAATGGAAAGAATCAAAAGATCAAAAAATAAAGAATAAGATTCATTTTTATCACCAAAGAAGAAGAACATTAAGGAAATTAATAACTGCAGAAAAGTAATGCAATCTAATGATAAGTGTTATTTGCAGTAGATTCTGCTCCAAGTCTTGCAGTCAACTGGAAACAACTAAACTATTTTGCCTCCCAACCCAAAGGTTCTGGCATAGCAGTTTGGCGCCATTGCTGGGGAGTTGAGGGGCTGGAAAATAAAGGACATTGGTCAGCTCAACAACAACAAAGTTGTACAAAAAAAAGGAAAGCAATGAAAATTGGAGGTGTTTTGTTTTGTTTCTGTCAATTGACTCCCAAATATGGGGTTTGTTTTAGGGGAACGACTCCCCACATTCAATGTTTTCTCAAACTTTTGCTGGATTTGGGATTTGGAGGTGCGACTCCCAAATCCACTTGGTTTTTGGTTAAACAACTCTCATCCGCAACGTTGGGAACGTCGCGGGAGTCGTTTAACGAATCCTTGGGAGTCGTATAACCAAGGCCCTATATAAATCTAACTTAACAAAGTCCCTCCTGTAACTTGCGTGCGGGAGGGCTCGGACAATGATGTTGTCCTTGGCAAAGGAGCATCTGGTCAAGAATTTGTCCCAAGTCATCTCTCGACCATCCTTGGTCAGGGGTGCCTTGGGTCGTGCTTCTGCGGCAATGCTGGAGCTCACTTGTGAGCTAGGAATCTTGCGAGTGGGTGAGAGCAATGGCTGGCGGGATGAATTTGTGAAATCCAAGCGGCGGAAATTATGGTTTACCTCCCGTCCAGCAGGGCTGCGCGCAACCTTACGTGCCGGGGAGCGGTGGACGTCCAACTTGGGTTTTGGGACCTCAATATCGGAGGATGATTCCCCGCTGGGGATATCTCAATGGGCCTCTGAGACAGACGCAGGACTGTCCCATTTGATGGGCAAAGATGGCAAGTCGTCTTCTTGGTCGGAGGAACTGTCTGCACCAGTTCTTGAGCAAGAGGATCAATGATGGCCTTGCTCCTTGTCCAGGGATTCATCGGGGGAGGGGGACCGATCAGACTTGGGAGGGGAGGTGTTATCAGCCTTTGAATGGGAGCTGTTGTCGGCGGAGGGGAAGACAGGAGGGACTTTGTTAAGTTAGATATATTTATATATATATATAATATTTTTAAAAAAAGAAAACAAGTCATCTTCATCAATCTTCCAAACTACTTTCATATTCCAAGACTCCAATACATAGAGGCCTGCTCACTTGGCGCAGTAAAGCTGGCGATTGCTGAGCTTCTGGACCAAGATCACAGACCATTACCACCACCAAGCTTTAATGTAGTGACAAAAGACCCCGCACTCACCTCGAACCAAAAACAAAAAAAAAAACCCTGCCACTTGACTGACTGATTTTGATTGATGGACTGACTTTGATTATCTGTTGACAAAAAAGAAAAAAAATGCAATAAATTATGAATAACATCATAACACTGACACATACATTAACACACACACACACACACTCCAAATAGCACACACACACACACACAAACATAGACCAAAGAGAAAGAAAAACAAGGGGAAATAGAGAGAGGGAGAGATGAGAGAGAGAGATAGAGAGAAATGAGAGAGGAAGTATCAGGAGAGATAAACCGACCAAGAAGAAATAAAAAAGAAGAAGAAGAAGAAAACTGAACATGACTGTTGAAAAAGAAAGGTCATCCAAGAAAGAAGGAGAGGGAGAGAGAGGGGGAAGGGGGGGGAGGGGCACAGATTAATGGAGAGTATGTAAGGAGCTAGTGCTGCGGTTCCAGTCGAGGAGGGTAGCCGAGGAGGGAGTGGCTGAGGCGGAGGAGGGGGCGGGAGCAGCGGAGGAGGAGGGATAGAACGAGTTGGAGTCGGAGGAGAGGACGAGGTGGGGGCCGACGGAGCGGCTGAGGAGGCTAGTGGAGATGGGGCGGATGGGTCTGAGGGGGATCATGCCGGCGGAGGGGCGGTCGGGGATCGAGGCGGCGAGGTCCGAGATGGAGCTGGATTCGCGCGGGTGGAGGGAGCCGGAGGAGGAGGAGGGCGGCCGTTGGAGGCTGAGCGAGCTGGCCGCGCGCGCCCGGCTGAGCGCCTCCATCGCCGGCGTCATGGCCCCACCACCACCACCACCACCTCCTCCTCCTCCTGAGCCGCGGGGGTGGTGGTGTTGCTGCTGCGAGCACGAGAGCTCCGACGAGCGCGCTGAGCTGCTCAGCGAGAAACTCTCCCGCGCCCCGGGGCCAATCGGCCCCGCCGACGAGGTCGACCCGCGCCGGTCCATCGTCCGCATCGCCTCCGGCATCGGGCTGGCCATGTTCAGACTCGTCACACTCGTCAGCCGCTTCCGTCCCCACTCCAACCATCCCTCGCTCGCCTGCTGTTGGTGTTGTTGTTGTTGTTGCTGCTGCGGTCGTTGGTGTTGCGGCTGGGGGCTCGATGGGAGCTCCTGGCTCGACGAAAGCAGACCCAGTGATGAACCCGTCATTGTCCGTCGCATCAGCAGATCCGAATCTCTCTCCCCGCTCGTGCCCGCCCTGAATTCCCGGTTGGTCGTCAGCGACTCAGAGCGCCCATGTGTTGGCCTCACTCCTCCTCCTCCTCCTCCTCCTCCTCCAAGTAAGGAGAGACTGGCCCTGCTGGAGCTCCGCTGGCCGAGCTCCAACCGATCGCCCACTTCCGCTTCCTGCTGTCCGCCTAGACCCTCCTCATGCGTAGATCCAATCGGTTGCACAAAACACGTCCCCGCCCAGTCCACCGTTTTCCGTCGTGAGAGCACTGGACTGCTACTCTTCTCATTCCCCGGTGGGCTGCTACCTCCGTTCCCCGCCGGGATCTCGATGCCATTGGAGAAAGGATGGTGGAAGGACCGGTTGCGGATCGGAATCCCCTGCGAGCTCAGACTGGATCGCAGCATTGTCGACGAGGGCGGATGATGATGGTGATGGCTGCTGTCTGACGCCTTGATCGTCGAGCCCATACTGCCTGCCGGATCCGTCACAATCTCACCGATCGAGCTGAGCGATCGCGACGAGTCCCATGGGTTCGAGCATGACCTCACGAATCCACCATCCATCATCGGCGCTGACAACATCGCCGTATCGATTCTCCGTGTCGAGCGGTCCACTGTGCTGATGGGAGGGAGGGTCGGTCTGGTTAAAAGCATCTTCCTTGATGAGAATTGAGGACCGTCTATGGCTGTGTGAAGACAATCAACGGAACGAGAGTGATCATGACGAGCGGACGTGACCTCCAAGCGCACGGAGGGTGGATCCACAAGCGCCAGACTCGAAGTGGGATTGTGCGAGCGCATCAACAAGTTTGCGCGAGAGGAGTGTCGATGGTTAGTGTGAATGATCGGAGCATAAGGCGGGGCGGTACGAGGTTGAATATGATCAGTCAGGGATAGTTTTAAGCCACTGGGCGAAGATCGCGCACTGATGGTAATCGCGTTACTGCTCGTTGTTGGAGGCGTGAAGGAAACTGGTCGACGGCGAGCCCACGCGGTGGCCAGAGAAGGTGAGTGCGGCATCGATCTAACGCTCCCGTTCTGGGAGCGAATCGACTGGGAATCCAAGATGGAGAATGGATCACTCTGTAGGTACGCAATCGCAGCCTGATAGCTCACAAAAGCCCAACTTCGAGATGGTTTCATAGATATTAATATGCGGTAAAAAAGAAGGGGACTGATGAAGAGTAAAAAAAAAAAACTTACTCTGTTTCTGGCGATAGTGATCGACTTATTGTAAAAACCTTGGTATAATGGATCAAAGAGTGTTGCTGCTGAATGCCAGAGCGAACGATGACTGATGCCAAGAGAGCCAACAAGTCGTCAGGGGTGAGTCTTCGAGCCTCTTCATCCATGCCAGCTTGGGTGGACACATCGGTCCACACGGAGACGAGGATGTCGATGGTCTGCTTGATGATCGAGATACATTCGAGGGGAGTCTTAGCCATCAAAACGTTCAGCACGGTCTGCTCGTCGGCTGTATCCATCGCCACAAACAATCGCTGTAAGATCTCCGGTGAGAGTGGGGATGGACTTGTATATGCACCCTCGTAGGCTCGAAGTTGATTAAGCTTTTCCACAGCTTCTGTCAATAAACTTTCGTCCTGCAGTGCTGTGGGCAGTTCAATCTCGAATTCACTGAGCGGGATCAGTCGTTTCCGATAATTGTGCAGAATACTATCTAGATAGTCGTCTTCACTGGCGTAATGACAAGAGATGCCTCGAGAGTAAAGTGTCGAATGTAAGAAGGCGAACAAGACATCTACAATAATGGTTTTTTTTTTTTTGTGAAAAAAGGACCGGTCAATCACGAAACAGAAAAAGTGACACGATATGAAAACCGACTTACTCTCGACTAAATTAGTAAGCCGTTCCCAATCTTCATTGCCCCAAGACTCGACGGTAGCATGGCCATGTTTCTTGAGGTCTTCTCGAATATCATGAGTAATAGGCTCAAATATTTCGCTCTTCAATTGCTGTTTTGTCGGAATGAAGCACCCGAAAAAAAAGGAGATGAATTTTCATATATCTTGTATGGGATACTATGAGAATGTTAAACCGGCGACTCACCGAAATAATGTAACTCTCAAATCCTTTCAAGAACACAACAGTTTCACAGAACCGGTGGCAGTGCATCCAGACCTTACTGACGCTTTTCCTCAGAATCCCACACGCGATGGCGCCGAATTCTTCCGGCGGACTGAGAAGAAAAGTGAAATCACTAGAGTAGGGAGATTGAAGCACTAGACGTCAGAGGAAAATAAAGTTCATCAACCTTATGAGATCGGTTCAGCACTTACCCTAAGACCGATCTGTACTTGTTTGTGCCGCTATGCCTCAGTACTGATAGTCCGGAGGGCATTCTTCTAGATCTTCTCTTGTTAGATTCTCGTCTGGTACTGGACCGACGGCTGGACCTGTCGTCCTCAGGCATGAGGATACTACTTGATCGTCTACCCATCGATTGCGATTGGTGTGTGCTAGAGAGCGTGGAGCGTTGGCTCAGGCTGGTCGAGCTGCGGTTGGTCATTCTCCTGTGTTCCGCGCACGAAGTTACCGTCGATGTGCGGGCCCTAGGAAAGGGAAAGACGCCACCGGTTCGGGGAGGGTTGTTATCAAGTTCACAGCGGTCACAGGCCTCCTGATGCGCTGCTGATAGCTGCTGAGCAGAATGGCCACCTTCTTCTTCCTCATCTCGCCCCGTCGCAACCACTGAGCTTTGCCACCAACATTCAATCACCGGGCTTTTGAGACTGACCAGCCGAACCCGTTCCAACTTGGTCCCGGTGCGCGTCATCAACGATAGCTCTCGATCTTGTTCCTCCCTCAGCCGTGCTGTGGCAACAGCTGCAGCCTTCTCGCGCCGTTCCTTCTCCTTCTCCTTCTCCTTCTGCGCAGCGCCCGGGCGTAACCATTTGGGTGCCTTGAAGCGAAGCCGTTGCTCAACCTCCTTTCCCTTCTTCGCTTTGGATCCCGATAAGGCTGACTCCAGGCCACCAGTGTCAGAGGGCGGGGCACGGGAGGAAGAGGCTTCTTGAGTACTTGTGGCCGACTTCTGGGGTGTTGGTTTCGATAATACGGATGGGGAGCGGTACATGGTTTCTTCCGAGATAATCTTGGCCGTCTGAACTTTGGTGACAGTTGTGCTCGGGATTGAAATCGGATTCAACAGAGGTGCAGTCAAGGGTGGCCCCAATGGTAAGTCCAAGGTGCTTTCGACTTCTTTCAGAGTGCTAGGTAGATGACTCTTGCATACTCCTGAGCGTGATAGAGGACCCATAGTGGTAAGCAGATTAGGTGGTGTAACGGGCATGTCTGACCATCCTTCAGAAGACGCACGTGAGACGCCAGAAGAACATTGAGTAAATGCCAGCGAAGATTCTGTGGCGGTAGAGGGAGAGCGGACGATAGTAGTGAGGGCTGGTAAAGTCTTGCTACCATTGAGCTGAGGTCGTTCAATTGAAACTCCGGGAGAGGGATTATGAATCAATGGAGGAGGCGGTGGTGGTGGTGAGGTCAAAGATTCTGCGAATGCAGAGGACTGGTAATGATAATCGGAATCATCCGCGCCTACTTTGGCGCGGATCGTCCGATGTGGGTCACCCTCGAGGTTTGGACGAGTAGGCACGAAATCAGTTTGGCCAGATGACTCGGGTAACTTGCTGCACGGAGGGCTGGGATTGTTGGAGGGTATAGGGGGTGCTACTTTGTTGTAGGTTAATCGGACTTCAGCAACGCCAGTGCCTGGCTTCAGATAAAGATGCACTTTCTTATCCTTTGTTGACGTGATTCCAACCCATTCAATCCCCTCCTTTGAAGAATCGGGAGCCAATTTGCTCCCCGAAGCTGGATTTAACGAATCTGAGGCTGATACAAAGGTGTGAGCGGCGATCCATTGTTCCCATTCGGATTCAAATTCAAGAGTGGGATCTGGTAGTTTACGGGGCATATCAAGTGGCAGGGCTCTGCGAGTGGGTAATAAGACGAGCTTGGCAGAGTCGTATGCACTCTTGAGTCGGGGTGATAGAGATGTAGAGAGGACGATGTATAGGGGATTGGAGTCGTAGTCTTCTTCTTCGTCTGTCTCCTCTTCCACGCCTAGTTCGGTCGAATCAAGCTCGTGGCCACCATCCGAATATTCTAGCGAGCCATTATCATCTTCATCGCTGTAAGTGGGGAAGATTGCAACAGGAATAACTGGAGGGGATAAAGGTGGGGCAGCGGAAGTCGCAGCTGGTAGTACCTGGGGGATATGACTGGGGATAGAGGTAGTGGTAGTGGGGGCAATTGATGGCTGATTGATGACGCTGGTAGGTAGCGAAGCGGGAGGTGTGGGAAAGGCCATCGAGGCTGACGGGGCTAGGTCGGTTGAGACAGATAGCAATGATGAGACTTGAGAGCTCTGGTAAATTTCAAAACAAAGTGGGAGAAACATGTCAGCGGGTGAAGACTCTGAGGAAATTCAGCATGGGGAGAAGAGGAGAAATGATTGTGTGTTCTGTATTTGCGTCAGTGAAAGATTCTGCAGCAATGTGTGGTCAGTTGCAGGGGTGATAAGTGAAGAAAGCGAGACAGAAATAGCTGAGAGATTAGAAGGCGATCAGCGCGCTCACTCGTCTCGGCATTTCAAGCAGCGGTTCAGGATAAACTGAAATGAGAGCATTTCATATATGATAATGACTCAGTAGAGGAGATTGAAGGAAAGAGCTGTGGAAGTACAGGGGAAGGGGAGTAAAATGAAATAAAAAGGTAGGAAAATGAGAGCTCACCACGCCAAGTTTAGAGGTACGCTTGACGATTTTAGGTTCGGCAGGTTTGTCGGTAGCCTGCAAGAAGAAGAATAAATTGTTGAGTGTGCGTAACGCGTTTGAATAGGAATCAGGAGAGATGAATCTTGTGTGAGGGATGCCTTACGTTAGGGTGATCAGGTGAAGGTCTTACAACAGCCAGCTTGTCGTGGCCATCACCGGGAAGACCCTTGCGTCCAGAGATGACACGAAATGAGACGGGTTCTTGGGAGGGCGGATTGGGAGCGGTTGAGAGATTGGCGGATGGAGGTTGTGATTCATGATGAGACTTGGGGAGACAGGGCTTGGGGGGTGTCAGATCTGAGTGAGAGTCCATCTGCCGAGCCAGTTGAGCGACTGCTTGAGCTGGGGTGAGTGTTTCATGAAGTGAAGGGACCAGTTTAATATCCTGTTCAGGGTGCTGGTGATGGGTGGTGTTGGGAGTGTTGGTGGGTGATGAGGGTATTATGGGTGGTGGCTGAGAGATTGAGAAGGAGATTCGGACCTGGCGAGCGATCTTCTGGGCTGGGGTCATGTCAGCCGAGTCTTCGGAGGGAGGTTCTGCTGGAGAGGAGTCCAAGTTGGGCAGGGAGTGAATGGGCTGCTGATGGTGAGGTTGACTGAGCTGGGGAAGGGGAGTCTGCTGCTGCTGCTGCTGCTGAGGGGTTGGCTGTTGGTGGTTTGTCTTGATGCTGAGTGACTGGATGGCTTCGGTCTTGCTCCGTGGGTGCTGGCTTGGGGCGAGCTTTGAGTCGGGAGTGATGGCGGGGAAGTGGAAGGTGTGTGATGACTGACTGGTGAGTGCTGTTGCGAGTGAGTCGAGTGAGGGTGTTGCGCTGCTAATGGGAATGAGGGATGATCGTGATGGGGTGTTGCTTGAGCTGGGAGTGTGCTGCAGCGAGTGCACTAGTGCGCTGCTCTGCTCGGTGGTCATTTAAATATATATATTGCTGGGTGAACTCGTAATTTTAATCAGTGCGTATGTAGCTGGGAGAAAACAAAAAAAACAAAAAAAAGGGGGGGGGGGGAAACAGCAGGAAAATATTATAATAGGCCGCACTTCTTTTCAAAGTTTATAACAGTCAGACTGAAACTCTCATGAGAGCCGACTGTCACGCTCGGGAGCTGTCACCAATCATATTTAATTTCACTCGTTTCATCGCTACACAATTTAGAATATCCCTGCTGCAACCGCATCATGAACCCATGACCCTTATCCTTGGCCGGGACTCGGGATGCGCGTGACTAAAGAAAAGATATATAACTCCTCCCGCCCACTGACTATAATAACCATGCTGAACCCAGCTACCTGTTGATCACTACATAGCCCGCCTCACTTGACATCCTGACTGGAAAAAAGCAAGGCACCAAAAAAAAACACACACACACACAGGCCCATGAGTACTTAACGCCAAGAGTACTACATCCGGACACCAAGCCAAGAAGAAGCTTAAACGTGAGAGAGCCTGGACGAGCCCGGTCTGTGGTCAGGAGCAATCGCGAAAAAAGAGAAGAGGAAGATGATGTAGAAGAATCGGTAGATCTAGAGTACTGGTTGACGAAGAATCTCTGTCCACATGAAAAGGCTCTATCGGCAGATAGAGCACAGACTCATCAGAAACTCTAGGCCTGGAAGCATCAAAGGTCACTCTTCATTATCAATGGTGATCTCTCTCATCTCCACTTCAAGTAATTAAATATCAGGTTGGTGGTAAGGTGATATCAGCTTCGAACCTAGAACTTGAAAATCTTTATAATCAGATCATAAACTCTCAATTACATTTAAGCATAATATACACCAAGCAGTAACACACACACACAGAAAAAAAAAAAGAAGCAAAAGGGTACCCAATGGGAGTATTGGTCTATGGCAACTTGGGCACCAATTTGGGTCTGGGCTTGATATAAAGATGATCATACTAATCTCACTCATTTTCAATCATGGATCTGGAAAAATTTGTGACTTAAAATTTTACTAATAGTGGAGTATCCTCGAGGCAAACTGGAAGAAGGTACCCTTCTTATTCTTGTTGGATTCAAATGTGTTGGAGGCAAGAATGTATATATGTTGTATGACATCCAACAGAAATTCCACTTTTTTTGTGTAAAAATTAGGACATCTTCTTCACTTGAAAGCTAAAAATTTGGGGCCAGATGTTGAATAATTTATTAAATGGATCTCAAAGATACTTTTTTTTTCCCCACAGAGTTTATAGTTGAAAAATCAGAATGGAATTGCCATGAAATCATCCATGATGTATTATAGACTTGTTAATCAGTATTATTCCTCATATTTTGATGAATGGAAAACTTGGTGTGTATATATATATATATATCACCATGAAAAAACAATTGTCACTTGATATCAAGTGACATCCGGCCAACTCCAGCCAGCTATCCACAATCTATCCAGACCTTTTCTTTTCCTAAAACTATGTAGAATGAATTCTGCTCAGTTTCAATGAGAACTAATCTATTTCATGGGGATCCCTGAACTTTGGAACAATGGGAGCTGAGCAATGCCACAGTAAATGCCAAGCTCCTGGCCACCCTGAGGCCTGAACTGAACCAAAGTTGGCTATGAGCTGAACTGCTGAGCAGGCTGAGCCTTGCTGCAGTGAGCGCTGAGCTGACGCTCATTTTTTGCTGATTTTTTTCAAAATGAACATCAAGAAGACCAAAATTAAATTAAGAGTAGTAATGGAGTAGCTTTGAAGCTGTAACCAAAGTTGAGTAATGTCACTTGATATCAAGTGACAATTGTTTTTTCATGGTGTATAAGTCATTCAAGAAGATTTTTTTTTCTTCAAAAAAATATTAGATAGCACATGACAATTGGGCCACATACAAATTCATAAAATTAGATTCAGTTGAGTTCAGCCTCAGTTTGACATGGTTTGTAGAGTCACTGGAGGACTTCCCTTTGAATCTGTAGGGGTCTACAGAGTCAGATCTGTAGATCCAAAAACTCAAATTATATTGGATGACCTCCTGCTGGGGTTGACAGGATTCTAAATTCTTAATTTAGAGCTGTTAATCTAGATTTTTGACCAAAAATTCAACACCTCTTAAAACATCTCAACAATCAGTATCAATTCCAAAACACCTTTCTTGAAAAAGTGCCCAAATTTAGAATTTAGAATGGCATCTGTAGCCCTGTAAATGGCAACGGGTAGTCATCCATTCCCTTGCAAATTTTGGTAACAAAATTTAGAATTTGAAATTCTAGATCTGACTCTGTAGCACCCTACAGAACCCAAGGGAACTCCTCCAGTCTTGTCATACATTACAAATTTGATCCCTTGGCCAATATTATCAGCTTGCTTTGAATTGTGCTTCACTTGACAAAATGTTGCCCACATATGCATCTTAATCACCCACATGACTATTCCTTCAAGTTAAATTGAGGTTCTCATTCAGGTAATTGTTGAAGGTTTCTAGCAAAAAAAAATTAATGCAGTACTGGCCATGAAAACATCTCCTCTGGTGGCTGCATCTTGAAATTTTGATTGAATGAAATAGCATAGTGTGGAACAAATCCTGAATTAAAGAGCTATATATTTCAGAGGTCAAGGTTGCCAAATTGTTGGTTGATGGTGGTGTTGTTTCTGGGTAAGATACATAGGGGGAGTCCAAATGTGCATGTTGGTCATTTGGCCTGAATCGGAAGCCAAAATTGCGGGCAGGTTTGCTGCGGTTCGCGGGATTTGGTCATTCCCACAAGTCCCTCTAACAGGAGGGCTTGGGCGGGCGCAAAGCGCCCCTCTTCGGAGGCCGCGGGACCGCCCGGAGGGCTCTCCTGCGGAGAGCCCTCCGGGCGGGTCCTCCGGACCTCCGTTCGAGAGGCTGTGTTGAGCTAGATAGTCATTGTGACGGA
The DNA here is from genome assembly GCA_002873125.1 of Puccinia coronata f. sp. avenae. Lineage (NCBI taxonomy): Eukaryota > Fungi > Basidiomycota > Pucciniomycetes > Pucciniales > Pucciniaceae > Puccinia > Puccinia coronata. The sequence goes on from PGCI01000045.1 coordinate 239,033, forward strand.
TTCCTTTCCTGTATTGAGGCACAAAGTGCAACACTTTCCTCAACTTTCCTTACATCCTTCAAGTTCACCGGCAGCATGGAGCTCTGCCGAGTGGCACGCCGATTCTAGGGAAGGTTCGGGAAGGTTCCTGCGATCCATAATGTATGGATCATGCAAATAATCACCATTTTGGTGAGCTATAAGCCTATGAACTGTTTCCGAGAGTACTTCTCTTCATGCAAGAAAAGTAGAAGTAAGAAATTGCTAGCAATTTATTTAGGTCTAATTCTGGGCGTAACAGTTGGAAACGTATGTATCCATACGTCATCAGATTATCTGTTGCATCCCACAAACTGTGATGAAACATCGCATCTTGATCACCTGGCAGTCGAGACAGGTCCAGACCGACCACTCCAAGGCGGTTATTCTGCCTGTGTACATAGTCAATTCTTCATTGTCGTAGTGGCACTGGAACGGAACGCGGGGTAATTTCCTGAAGCAACAACAATATAAAATTTAGACCTGTGTCGTATGTTGATTACAACTTCTTTTCTCTTCACTTTCTCCATGACCATACTATGCGGCTGTTTGAGGTATGTGTGGCTTGAATGTATGCTGGCGCACGCTGGTACACGGAATCAGTGGTGTGAGGCAGAGTGTGGGGATCTTCTGCATGACAGAAGTACCCCAGATATCTGAATGCCCAGTCAAAACATGTTCCAGACGTGCCCCCCTGGAGGCTGCAGAGCCAACTTGAGCAGCTCACACCTTGCCCGAAATGAAGTGGAAGGTGCCGATGGAGGTTGTGACTCACTCTATCCCTTCAAATCCCAAGCCACTTACGTCTTATCTTTCACCCCGCCAGTACTCAATATGCCTTGGAATTTGCCACGATCTCTTCCATCCAAAATATCAGTGGCATGTTGTTGTTACATTACCCTCGGGATGGTGTGCGCTATGCCGCCCTTTCGGGGGTGGGCCGAAAATCACTCTGCCGCTGGTAATTTTCAGTCCAGTCAAGCAGGCCTTGAGGAAGTGTTCAGCCCTACAAGCCGGCTTGTGAACAAGAAGAGACCTCCGGAAACTTTACCGAACCATCAGTACAGACTAGACCTGCCCGGCTTTGACACCCATTGGGCAAATTATGCCGTTCCCGATGGCTCTCTAGGTGAGAAAATGGTCTTGGTTCCCACTATGATCATCGATTTCACGATTTTTATCAACTGACCTCATTCAAATCCCATAGAGGTGCAACATGGAGATGGTATGATGTCAAATGTTGCCAAGCGCCAAAAGACGGTGCAGAATGGTTACAGTGCGGATCATGTTCCCGATGGTCTTGGCTCGGATGCATTCTCTCTCACTGGCCCCACTCATCAACCGATGTTCAAGCCCGTAACAATCACAGGTGAGAACCAGTCCTAGTCCTGGGAGATATAGTAGTTTGTCTGGTCCGTTGCTGAGTTTGAGTCACAAAATCACCAATCAGACCATGAATTGCACAGATTAGACCCATCCTCTGTGTCTGCATCGCAAGCTTCACCCTGGCCACATCCATCTCATGATGCTGCGTATCATGGTAGTATGGATTTTGAAGGAGAACACACCCACCCTCTCACTCATGACGCTATGTTTCAGTCTATCTCACCCTACCAGTTGCAAACGCCCGATGATGATCACACTTTTTCTCAGGTATTGGCGCAGTGGCAGTCCTCTGATTTTGCCAACATCAACGAGTGGCCAGAGCTTTCATTCTTGAATCATGTCGATCAAGAACACCCTTTTCTCCCCGTGTCAGAGTCGATCCCCGGCAGAAATCTAGGCCATGGGCCGCAGAAGAACTCCCCACTCGTAAAAGATTCCTACGGCTCTCAAGGTTTTACTCAGCTTGGAGCTCCGAATCAAGTTCAGAGTCACCAACAATTTGATGAATCCGTTGGATTTCCTTCTGTGTCCAAATCGCACTCCTCACTCTGGCCATACCCATCTCATGGTTCTCCATATAGTAGTATAGAGTTTGAAGGAGAAAATTCCAACCTTCTTACTCAAGACGCCATGTTTCAATCTGTCTCAACCTACAAGCCGCAAGCGCCCGATGATGATATCACTTTTTCTCAGGTACTGGAGCAGTTGCAGCCCTCTGATTTGACGAACTTCAATGCTCAGGACCATTCCCCAATCATAAAACATTCACATGGCGCCCAAGCTTCTGCTCAGCCTGAGTCTCAGGTTCAGATTCAGAGTCACCAGCCATCCGAGGATCACACTCTCAATCGAGGTAGGCACAATGTACTGAAATGACGTACTTCTGGATCAGCATAACTGATTTCTCCTTCAGACTCAACAGCCATCCCGTTCAACCTAGGACCGATAACTTCAGAAAGCTCAACCACACACCCCTCTGGTGATTTGTTTCAAAACACGAACAAGAATGGAGAAGGTTTTTTGAAGGAATCACCGGGTGGCGCTCGCTTCGATGCCATAGGTGGTCATAGTCCAGTTTTCAACAAATCTCCGAGCGATAATGAGGACCGACCTGTCCATAAGAGCCTGATGTCAGATTCTGATCTTGGAAACCTGCGTTTCCCAAAAAACAGTTTAAATAAAGATTTACTGAATTCTCACGTCTCTAAATTCATAGAAGAAGTCAGCAAAATCTTTCTCGGAGGAGCTCATGGAACATTCAAAGTTGAGCATGCTCTGACAGACCATCATCCTGTTACAGTCTTCAAAATTCCCAAATCCGGTCTTTATCATATCAGAATTAATGGCGACAATGATCCTACCGACGGGAAACCTCGCGCCAAGAACCCGAGCATAGAAAGCTTTAGGTGCAAGTTTAACCAGTTGGTTCAATGGCTCCTCCTCGTTAACACTACCATCTGGAGAACTCTAAAACCGACGCAGGCTGAGGAGAATGCTGAACTAAAACCGACGCAGGCTGAGGAGAATGCTGAATTCAAGTTCAATGAAGAACTGATAGATTCGCTCTTCAAGGAAGCCTTCCACCCTAACAAGGGCTTACCTATTTTGGGACCGGTTAAACCTGAAATCTTTGACACAATTCCAGTAGATGAAGCATTTGGACAAATTCAAAAAGATTTAATTGAATATCTATCATCGCGGTATTCGTCAAGGAAGGCCCTATCAGCTGCATTATCTTTTATCTATTGCTACTATCAAGGTGCGAAACCCGAAATTTGGGATGCGCTGGGAATTCGGAACCTAGTCCAATTATATCCTCTCGCCGAACGTGCCACTTTTTCCGGCATTAACATTATCAGCCACGGAGTTAGTGAACCCATCTGGGCCAACAAGCTGGGGGACTTCTCTATCCGCAAGCTACAAGACTTGCCCGATTCACTTAAGCCATCCAATCCCGGGATTAAATCCCAATGGGACTTCCCTGTGACACTTGGAACAAAAGGAAACCAAATTCGGACGTATTTCGAGAGCCTTTTCGCCAACCAGAAGGTCCATCGGAAGAACGATCGGCAATTGGCATTTGAGCCTGATGATTTTCCTGTGATGATTTATCAGGCCGGTAAAGATGAAGACGGAAGACCACGTGGATTGGTTTGGCTCAAGATTGATGGAATTACGTTGAAAAGAGAAGCGACTCTTATCAGGATAAAATCATTGCTGGGGAGCCTCAAGATGTGTTTTTCCGAACTCATGGGATACATGAAGACCCAGTCGAAGTTGATGGAACACAATATGGAGGATGTGTTCTTCCAATGGATTCATGATGCCCTCCGCAACCCTGGTAACGACAAACTGCCCGTCATGGGGAATTTTGTTCTTGGGGATGGAAGAGGGGAAAATCCAATCTTTACACTCTCTGATTTCGGTGAAGTTCAAATTTTCTTGATCCGTATCTTATCCGACACCACCTCATACTCGAGGAATATTCAAGTAGCTTTGGCTCTAATTGGGTATTGGCTCAAGAATGAAAGGCGTTCTGTCTACACTCAGCTGTTCCAAAACGATGAAACATATTGGGATACCCTGATCAATTTACTTACAGCACAGTACAATGTCAGTGGTACTCGAACATCAAGACAACAAAGATACATGAATCTTTAGTCTTTTTAGTAAAAAGTATTGAACCTGCATGTATCCATTACTTAGCTGAGCACATATCCATTTTGCATAATAAATCTATAATTGCATCTCAGCAATGATAATCCTTAATTCAGAATCCTTTATGCCTTTATTTACTACAGGCTAGCTTCAACACTGTCTGAAACATCTTGATGATGACTATCACATCCAAAACATATGTACTGGAGGATTTCCCTTTGCTTGGGATTTACTAATCTGACCTTTCTGGAGTCAAATTCCAAACCTCTTTTGGTGGTGGGAACCTAAATTTCAGTGATTTTCACCACCAAATAAGGTTTGGAATCTGGAATGAGACTGTGTACATTTGGAATTCCAAGTGGAGGGAAGTCCTCCAGTTATTTGAATAATTTTCAAATTTGGAAGGCCATCTAGAGCCCTGTAAATGCCAATGGGAAGCCATCTAGTACACAATGTGAATTTAGCAGACAAAGCCTGATAGCACCTGTGTCCTCAGCCCAGAGGCCTTCAGTTTCCTGATTATATGGGACTAGGGGAGAGCTTAAGTGCTCTTCTAGGAAAAATTTAGGCTATGTAGATTCAATGGTTTTATTTGATTGTGTAGTGAAAAAAGCCTGTGTATTCTAAGTACACCATAAACCTTGTGGTTGGGAAGTAAAGAAGAATAAACACCAGAAGCTTTTACAGACAAAAAATGAAACTGGTGTGAAAGTTAGGAAAAAGAGGAAGGGGAATAAAAAAAACTCAGCACATGTATTGCTACAAAAGGGGTTCATGTATCAGTTACAACCCCCTCGTGATAAGGTTGCCCAGAGGCAACTAGTATGGCATTGGATGACTTTGAATCCCATCAGCCTTTACACAATTTTAAATTGTAAATTTTGAGCTGATATTCTAGATTTATTGAGCAAAAAATCAACACCTCTTAAAACATTGCAACAATGATCAGACATATATATGTTACCAGTCCAAGATAACTTTTTTTTTTGAAAAAGTGTCCAACTTGTGAATTTGGAATGGCTTCTAGTACAGCCCTGAAAATGGCCATGGGAAGTAATCCATTGGTCTGGAAGACCAATAAATATTCATTTTCCAGGCCCAAAAATACCTTACAAAAATTGGGTGATGTATTAGTGGGCCCTGTCAATATAAAATTGATCTGGGTGAATATTGCTAATTACCTTCACCAACATAGCTGCCAGGGTTGTAATTGATAAAACCTCTAATGTGGACCTTAAGGATGGCGGATTGGACCCGGGTACTTGCCTCAAAGATTAGGCTTTCTTGGCACCGGCACCGGCACCTGCACCTCCCAGGCTGGACCCAGGGGGGGACCTGGGTACTACCAACAGGTACCTGTGGGTGATGAGCTTCAAATCTGTGTAGAACAACATCTCAAACGTTTCTTCATACTCTATTGCAACAAACTTTAATATCCCACTCAAGTAAAAACAATAGAAAACCCTTTTACTCAGGGCCTGTACCATGGTGCGCGCAAAAACCGTTTTCAGCCCAAACTTCACACTTTTTTAGGGAAAACAGTTTTTGGCCAAAAACGTGTACCACAGTGCCTGTTTTTTGGGAAAATGAAAAACAGAATTTTGGAAAAAAAGCCCAAAACTTGAAAACACCTCAGACCCTGTTTTTCAGAGGAATTTTTGCACTACCCATGGATCATCTCATTGACCCAAAGGTGCTGTTGGACAATCCTACCATGCCATCAAACAAAACTCATACCATGCCATCAAACACTCATCCAGACAAATCAACTATCTCTCCGCCGGCTCCTGTTGCACCACCATCAACAAAAGCCCAACCAAAAAACAATCCGACTCCGTCAAAGAAGCTTCCCAAGAAAGAGAAGGACAAAACAAGATCTCCCCCCCCCATACATTGACAACTGAGCAGAGGAGTACTCTCCTTGAGCTCATTGCTGAGCAGAATGCGTTGGGTCAAGCCACCAATGACGGCAGCATGAAGAAAGAAGCCTGGTCAACCGTTATTCAGAAGCTCAATGCCAAACACGGTCTTAATCTGTCCTCCAAACAGGTGAAGAACTAGAAGAACGCCTTCCAAAAGCTCTTGTTTGACTACAAATTCCTTTGTGCCCAAAGTGGCTTTGGATGGCACAATGATAAGGGTGTACCTACTGCCAACAAACGTGTATGGAACAAGCTTTTTGAAGACCATCCATGTCAAGAATTTGCAAAGCTCAAAGGAAAGCTGTTTCCACTTTACAATCTTTCCGCAAGTGTCTGGGAAGGAACTGCGGCCACAGGTGATTTTGTAGAGTCAGCTTTGCCTCCAACCTCAACCAATGCCGTCAAGTTGTCAGCTTTGGAAAAGAGAAAACTAATGAACGCCAAGGATGAAGATAGTGATGTGGAACTCAAAGCATCAACATCTGTCCAAACAAACACTACAGCTACCACCAAACAAGTCAGGGAATCTAAAAATCAAATCATCAAAAGCAAGATGGAGAGCATTAACGGGGCAATTGCTGCAGTTAACAAAAACTCAAAAGATCTTGTGGGAGCATTAATCTCAAAAATTGCATCAGCCATGTCAGCAAAAACCACCAACAACAATATCAAACAAAAAGATCCTCCAACTCAGTTCATTCTCACAAGCAAGGGCCCATTGGACATGGCACTTGACATTTGTGCAGATTGTTTCTTAGGGAAAGTGACCAATGACATATACGTTGAATTTGTCTCCATACTAGAGGATGGATTAAAAGCGCAAATGTTCTTGTCTCTCAGTTGCAATTCAAACAAACATATCTGTCTCATGTGGCTCAAGAAGGAGGTGAAGAAGTCAGCCACTCAATGAATATGAACAAGTGTGTCGCCCTGTTTGTTTGGCCAATGATTTTGATTGATTCTTTTCTGACATTGATCTACACTTGCTAGCACAGCGCATCCTGCTCTTACTCTATATACAAATTGGAATTCAACTCTCTCTATTCCATTGTCTTTTCTCTTTGGGTCAGCCTAAATGCACACCAAACTTTTACTTCATGTACACCAAGATTTTGGTGTGCACCAGTATGTACACCAATAATATTGGTGTGAGGCCATAATGCACACCAAGTAGTGGGTGTGCATATACATGCACACCAAAAATGTTGGGGTACATGAATATGCACCCCAAAAGAGGCAATAAATTGGTGTGCAATAGAATGTACACCAAGTCATTTGATGTACATAAGTAGCACACACCAATATCTACATCAGGTTGTTACCAAAAAAAAAGAAAAAAACTTGAAAAAAAACAAGCCAATGAACAAAAACAACCCTCATGTGTGATGGCTATTACTGATGGTATATGTCTGTGATTTTTGCTCTATATACTGATGTAAAACTGAGTGTTGGAAATTGTATTTGCCATAACTCCTGATCCATCCATGCAACAAAGATTCTATGAGTTCTTTCTTAGGGTCATTTTCCCTGTAGATTGTGTTTCTGAAGTTGTATCTGGTATTTTGAGGGGTTTGTAATGGTTCAGCCTCTAGGCACACCAGACTTTTACTTTATGTACACCAAAAAGTGGTTGTGGGTGCTAGATGGTGGGGGGCAGGTTGTGAACACCCCCAATTAAAGATATATGGGGTGCAGAGGGGCTCACCCCTTTCACAGGTTGTGAATATGTGGCAATTTGGTGTACTGGGTTAATTCACACCAATTAATTGGTGTGAACTTGCTGTGCACACCACTAATTTGGCACCTTTTGGCGTGAGATATAGTGTACACCCAAACTCATTGGGGTATACTATGGTGTACACCATCTTTCTTGGTGTACATACACATGCACACCAACCAATTTGGTGTGCATGTCCAATGTACCCCTTTTTGGTGTACATGAAGTAAACGATTAGTGTGCCTAGAGGCTGACCCTTATTTTTAGATTGAACTCAGCCAGAAGTTAGGCCAGAGTTGCCAGAGACCAACTCCCATTGGTCACCCTTTTTCTTTTTTTGTGCCACTTGGTTGTTGCTTGGTACCTAATTGTGAAATCTGAATGAAACCCTATTGTGCGCGCCTGTACAGTAGGGTATGCATTCAGATTTTAGAACATTTTACAGACATGTGACATGTTAGAAAGGCCGTTTGCTCTGTTTTAACCAAAAAAAAAATGTAAAATGGGACACCTTGGTCACAAATCCCAACAATTATTCAATTGCTGGAAAAGTTTTCCCAATCCAAAAAAAATGTACGTGTGGGGGTAGGTTCAGAACCAATAAGCAATCATCTTACGTCCACGCTTGTCCAGCTGATCAGAAAGTTCTGGGGGGTTGTAAGCGGTGTATGTAGAGCTGATCACAGCTTTATGCACTTTCTGTGCCCTTCCTAAAATCAAAACGCATGTGTCAGCCGTGCAATTTATAGGGTGAGCACAGTCTGCAGAGCTTACGGAGCTCTTGTTCATTGGTCAGCTCCTGCAACTTTACCGGTTGTGTGCTATCAGTTGCTGGGTGGTTGATCTCGGTAGGTGCTGGATTGTCCTCAGAGTCATTGATGAGATTGACTGTTGGTTGATTTTTTTTTTCTTTTGAGAAGGCTGAGATGGGGAACTAGAAGAGGATGATAGTGTTGCCTTGCGGCGCTTCTTCCTTTGGCCGCCTGCCATGATGAGGTTGAGGTTGGTGGTGAGGTTTGAATGAGGACTCCGGTGCACTGTGGGTATAGCATATATGATTTGTATATACATATATTTAAGTACATATATGTATATACATACATATATACATAAGCTTATGTACATGTAGCCCCATGCACCTATGTGTCTGGCTGAGTGGAAATGGTGGGTGTTTGGCGGGTGTTGGCGGGTGGGTACCTCCGGTGGGTACCTGCCTGTTTTTTTTCCCAAAATCCAGACACCCGCACCTGGTACCGTAGACAGGTACCCTCCAAAAACTGGGGGTACCTGCCAATGGGTACCTCCGGCCATCCTTAAATTTGGTAGTGTATCCTTTTTGTGATTTTCCTGCATGTTGCACAGTGACATACTTTTGATGAATGTTTTCTCCTGCTGCTGCAACATGATGAATGCATATGAGTGGTCAGTCATTCAGAATATGTAAGTTTTTTTTTTCTTCTTTGAATGAATGAATAAATACTTGTGTACATAGATTTTTAAGAAATCAGAGGATTTCACTTGTCCATAAATTACAGAACTGATGTCCTCCAGGGTCTCAATGAACATCTACAGCAGCTAAAGATAGAGAAGCAGATACCCAAAGTGCACCACTCATAATTAACCTTTGGAGAAAACTTATTTTTTTCTTTCTTTCTTGAGAGCATAACCATATTGTCACTTAACCTACAAAAAAAAAAAGGAAAAGAAAAGGGAGCACAAGGTGATATAGATAGGCCAATAGTGATGATGGTGATATCTCAAGTAGTACCTATTCTTAAGTCTATACAACAACAAAAGAAAAGGATGGACAACATGCTGAGAAGGAGGGATGTAGAAGAGGCGGGGACGGGGTGTGTGGGGAGTGATGCTCGAGACGACTACAAAGCGATACAACAAAGAACCGTGAGATAAATAAATAAGAAGAAATGATTATGTCGCTTTTTTCGGTTTAAAATCTCATGAAAGAAGAAGAAAAAAGAGCATTACTATGATATATATAAAATAACAAGAAAACCAACAATCACATGTTTATTAGTGATTACAGCAGTCCCCACCTCCCCACCACCGCCAAAAACGCAGAACCAATACATGCCAGGGTGTTATTTCCGGCGCACCCTAAACGTGTGTATGTAAGTATGTATACCAACCAAGAAACATTGACTCTAAAACAAACATCGCCATGTGTTTTTTTTGGGGGGGGGGGGAGGGGGTCCATTGACGCATACCCTAACCCAGCCGGACCATTCCATGCCAGGTTCCCGCGGGGTCGACCATCGCCGTCTTGACGAGAGACCCCGGGAGCACACGGCCCCCCGAAAAAAAGAGAAGCGTATATATATGTTTTTCAAGGTGGTGAGGGGTGCCGAAGGGCCGCGCGGAGGTCACGTTTAAGCTGATCGGGAACAGCGAGCTACGAGACAAAGAGATACGCGACGTCCCACAACGTGAGTGACCCAACATCCAACATATTTTCATAAGGGGGGGACTGACCTTGTTAGATTTCAGGGCGGGGAGCCGGGCTTTGGCGTGTCGATACAGGCTGGCCAGGTCGCCGCAGACATGCTCCCCGTCCTCCTCGTCCTGCTCAAGCGCGAAGCCTTTGACGGGGGTATCGTGGGGGTGGAGGAGGGTGGAAGAGTTGAGCGAGTCGATGTGAAGGCCGACCTGGTTAGGGTACTCGTTGAACTCGCTCTGCGAGGAGCGAAGGTTGTGGACCCATTTCTTGCGACACTCGCCCGAGTAGCAGGGTTTCCAGTCCGTGGGGAGGTCCGCGCCGCGGGTGAGGCGGCGGAAGAACTTCTCGAACTCCGGGTAGCTGGCCTCCAGCACCTCCGTCACTTTATGCCAGAAGGCCCCATCCAGCGGCGCCGTTGCCTCGTCGTGCCCCTGCCCCGCCGCGGGGAACGGATCCATCGTGTTCTCCATTAACATCTTCCCATACGTCTCGCGCGCCGAGTAGTACTTGAACCATTCCGGCCCCGTCTGGAACGAAGGCGCCGACAGATTCGTGATCACCTCGTGCACGTCCAGCACCTGGTATGTCACTGGATCCACGTCATACACCCGGAAGGCGGGGTTGCCCGACTCGGGCGTCACCGCAGGGCCAATGTAGATGATCCCAATCGCGCTGTCGGCCGATGGATGCTGAGGGTTCTCGTACACGATCTCCCATTCGGACCGATGTGTGTGACCATAAAACATGGCCGCAATCTATGGAAAAAGAAAGAGAAAAAAAACCACATGAGCCGCCGAATGCATGTGGATGAATCTTTGTGTGCGTGTGTGTGTGCGTACCGTGTGCTTGTACCGCCGGAGGATCTGGTTGATGTAGCGACTCGGCTCGTGCAAGCAGTCCGCCTTGCCCGGCGAAAGGTGGCCGATGATCCACGCTTTCTGTCCCCGGTTCTCCGCGTCCTGCAGCTCCCCGATGAGCCAGGCCAAGATGCCATTAGGGTCGGGCTGGAAATCGTCCGAATCATACAGCCAGAAATTCTGCAAGTTTTAGTTTCAAACATGACATCAGCTGCTGGGGGTTAAGAAGTAATGCTTCTTGAGATGTGTAAAGATTGGTGTTTTTTGTTTTGTTTTGTTTTGTTTTGTTTTCTTTGACCTACAGCCTTGTACCAGAAGCCGGTGTTGAGTGAGATGATCTTTAAATTGGTACCGGGATGGACACGACTGTAGCATCCCGAGGTGGCCTGGAGGAGCTGGGCGCCATCCTCGCCGATCCATTTAGCCCAGGTATAGGAAAAGAGCTCGATGTCCCATTGCGATGAGAGTGTGGTAATAGTGGTGTTCCGAGGGAACGAGTTGGTGGGCGCAACATCACTATGGATTGACATCAATTCCAATGTCAGCCTCAGTGTGGATGGATGCAGAGGCCATCAATGTTGCTCAGGCACTGACTGGTTTCCAATGACACCGTATAGTGGTATATCTGAGTAAGTATGGTACTGGGAATGGCCCTGCGTGATCCCATCTTCCACTTCTTTTCGAACAGAGGTCCATACGGCGTCTGTGATATATGAGATGCATCATTTAGGTTGATATATAACATGGGTCGAGAGTGACTCGAGATGTATGTACTCACGATCGACCATGTCTCCTGTGTGCATGGCAAAGCTTGCATTAGGCGCATGACTTGAAAAAAAAAAACGAAACCAGAAGAGACATCAGCCCAATCTGATATCTTGTTCAACTTGTTTTGATCTTGCTGGATGAGAACTGACACATTCAAGGCCTTCAACATGCTGATATATAACGATTCAGGGGAGTCGCAGTTATGATGACCATACGGCCCAGCAGGGATGACGGTTTTGTTGGGCAAGTCTGTCGGCTGGTTGAGTCGGCAGCAAAGATTTCTGTCGCATTTAGCATCGGCGCCGACCTGAAAATAGCATATACAATGGTGAGGATCTCATTTGTGATTGAAAGGGTGGATGGAAAATAGAGAAAACTGACGGTGTATTCCCTGTCGATGTGTAAGTCGCTGATGTGGATCACTTGGAGCGGTTCTCGTGGTTTAGTTTTGGAGCGAGATGAGCGAGCAGGGTGGGATCGAGTGGAGGGAGAGCGGAGTAGGGTGAGAGGCGGCAGGGGCATGTCGGGCCAGTCGCGGACGGGAGGGTCGTCGCATAAGCCGAAAGTTTTAGCGCAGAAGAGGGTAGCAGCGGGGCCGCTTAGGGACATGGATCTGAGGGAGTGGGCGAGGATGGGTGCCTGTGCGCCGAGGGCGCCGCGACAGACTTCCGGGTCCTGGATGCCGAGGCCGGTGCAGAATGCGACGAGGGTGGCGAGCAGCTTGTGGTCTCCGAGATGGGCGATGGAGACGAGCGGGATGAGGAGGGCCTTGCAGGAGGCGCAGGTGGACAGGTTCTCGATGGAGTGAGCCAGCTGGTCGACCAGATCTCGACGGGTGTACCAGTTGTAGAGAGAGACGGCCAAGGCGGCGAGCACGAGGGAGAGGATGCTGAAGAGGGTCCGCTGGCGGGAGGGGAACTTGCGGTAGTGGACATGGTAGAACGGCAAAGAGGGTGCGAGGAAGGTGAGATAGGATGAGTTGGACTGAGGGGGAGGGACGAGCGGAGAGTGTTCGGTAGTGTGTTGGTGGAGGAGAGCCATTTGTAAAAAAAATATGAAAATAGTATAATATATTATAATATAATATATTATATTATTGGGGGAGAGAAGAAAGTGAAATATACATATTTAAAAAGTGACTCTTCTCTGCATGGGAACAGGAGAGTAGTCAGAATAATAAAACTATTTAAAGTAGTTCAACAACAGTTCACAGGGGCAGCAGAGAAGATGAAGATGAAGATGAAGATTCATTCACACTGGTAGACATTCTGGCTTCAAATCAGAATCCACCTGCGCAAGCAACAGGAAAGAACTATCTGGAGCACCCATCCTCCGCTGGAACACAAAATACTAGGGAAAAAAAAAAAAAAAACTCAGCCACAAAACTCAATATACACCCACAAGAGATGATGATCATGCACTCACTTCCATCACCAGCTGGGGCTCAGCATGAGAGCCAAACACCAGCAGACCCCGCTCATCACGGATCTCGAGGCTCTGCAGGCAACGCGACCTCACCGCGATCTGCACCAGCGTCCCACCCTGGTCAAACGGAGCAGCACGCATGGCGCAGACCTCCAGCTCGGGACCATCACTCTTCTCTTTCTTCCCCGTTGATTCCTCCACTCTACTCTCATGCTTCTTCCAGGTCATCACATGGCTCCCGCTGTATGTCCCCACTAGCTTCTCCCGCTTCTCCCGCAGGAACTCGACCATCGACGGGTGCAGGAACCTCTTCACTTGCGCTTCCTCAAATGATCCCCTAGACACACACACACACACACATATATATATATATATATATATATAGAGGGAATGGGAGGGTTAGGATCACCACTTGAATCATGCCACTTTGGTGGAAAACGAACGAACGTGGTGATGCTTTCATGCGCCAACATAATGCTTGCGCGAGCTTGGTCCATAAAATCCTTCATCCAGGAGGGATTCCCAGGAGACAAAATTGAATCCACATTCTGCTTCCTATACAAAAGAAAGAAAAAACCAATTCACCTGATCTCATTATCATGGCTCCTTACTATGTAGTTAAAGAAAGAAGAAGAAAAAAACAGTATCACACCCACGATTGTCTCTGTCCAAGCCACTGGCCCCACGCTTCTTTCACTCGCTTCTTCTGCCACCCCACTTTCAGGTACGTCCACAGCCCACCAGATGACGCCGGATTCGGCCCCTCGTATCCTGGTATATACGGAACTGAGAGTAGGAAAATAAAACATCAATCCAAACCACGTCCTTGCTTTGAAACTACCATCTCAACTGGTCTTCTTTTTGGATTTTTTTTTTTTTTATCAAATTGAATGGGTACACCAACTTATCACCGAATCTTTCCTTCCCATCGATTGCTACAATCCAGAAGAAAAGATACATACATAGAAGGACAGAACCCATTTGTTAATTCATGACCATGTGCACTCACTTTTCAAATCCATCGATAAATAAGTGAGAAATGTCTCACCCCATTAATCTCAGCTCTGCGTTCGTTCCGGAGCCTTCTTCTAGCCTGCTCGGCCTGCTTGGCGGGGAGCCGGGCAAGCTCGCGCTCGATGTCTGGGTCGAATTCGACGTTCCTGATTGGCGGGATCGCAGACTGTAATGATGACGGTGATGATGATGGTTGCTGTTGCAGTTGGGAAGTAAGAGCCGAGTAACAGAGGCGTGTCCCGTGGCAAACCCTGGCTGTTTTCCGGGCATCCACTAGCCGGTGCGTGCTCCGATGGATGGCGTGTGTGACGAGGCCGGCGAACGAGTAGTGCATGTCTGTCCCTCTAATTTCAAGAAATTCCTGCCGTCAAAAAAAAAAAAAAAAAAAAAAAAAAAAAAAAAAGGAGATGTGTGTGTTCCGATCACTTGTTCATGTTTCCCACCCCCCGTGGAATGCCGTATGCTGCGGACTGCGGACATGCCAGCCTTAATTCCGTGACATGGAAGCAGAGATATGTGACAGGGGAAGCACACACTCTCTATGATTCTCACCCACCCAATTTTTTTTCTTATTTTGGAGAGAGAACACAAAATCCAAAGCTATCATCCAAACTACGAAACACAAGATCACCAAATCGGATATCATGACCCATCCCACAGAACTCCAGCTTACGAAACCAGACACCAGCCACGAGAAAGAGATCAGTGTTACTGCGCCGAAAAAAGGGACACGAAGAAATGCAGAGGAGGAGGAGGACGCACTGGATGGGCATCTTTTCGCCTGTCTGAACCTGCTAGACCAGTACTCCCAGTCGTACGACGACCTCCAATCTCACTTGCGATCGGTAAGACTCTCCCTTGTTTGATACAAAAAACAAAGAAAAAACAGGAGGTTCCCTTTTTTTTTTTTTTTGACTCGTGTTGCATTTTGGTTTGAATTATGTATGTATATAGGCATTTCTGAATCTTTCAAAGGCTAAGAGTATCTTGGGCTACTCCAGAGTCGGCTTGCACAGCTACGATATGAGCGCTCGAGTACCCAACAAGACTGTGTAAGCTTATAAAGAAATCCGTAAGACTCTCTTTCTATAATGTATTTTAATGATAAATCAACAAAAATGGGTAAAATGTTAATGATTTTCTTGGGGATTTGTATATCCACAAGTTCTATTCACACCGGAACGTCAGCAGATCCGTACGACTTGGATCACATCCATGCCCTCGACCGCGAGGAAACGTTTCGATTGGTACACCACCACGACGATCACAACGGCACGGCCATCCGGGATACC
Source organism: Puccinia coronata f. sp. avenae (assembly GCA_002873125.1). Lineage (NCBI taxonomy): Eukaryota > Fungi > Basidiomycota > Pucciniomycetes > Pucciniales > Pucciniaceae > Puccinia > Puccinia coronata. The sequence goes on from PGCI01000045.1 coordinate 254,545, forward strand.
GCAAAGGAAGCATCATCATCATCAGCCGTAGCAGTGAAAAAATGTAGCGAATGGAAGCCGGGTTCCGGCGCAGAAACTACGGCGAGGAATCGCAAGAAGAAGCACGCTGCTGAGAAACCCCACCAATCGAATGAAGACCCCGCCCATCCTGATGATGATGATCATCATCATCTTGATCAGAATGAGACAACTAATCGCAGGAACCCCATTACCCAGTTCTCCCCATTACCCCCGCCGCCCCTCCTGCATGCCCAATCCCACTTCGATACCTCTCTCCACTCCATCATCCGCATCGTTAACCTCAGAGCCGACATCCTCAGCATGCACTCATCCATCATACAGAACCAGAAAAACCACTCTTGATTCATTTAGTCAATTTGCTCATTAGGCATGTTAAAAAAGTCATCGCTGGCATCAGTTCTCCTGCTTGTATATGTGTACCATTCTATGTCATATTTGATATTCAATATTAATAATAAAATCATCTTCAGAAATCACTTCTTCTCATTCATATATGTGATAATAATCTTGTCAATCTTTTTTTGTGAATTGGAATGTTGTAGTCTACTTAACTTATATTCAACCCCATCCTCCTTGAGATTGTATGCCCACTTCAGAGAAAGAGGCAGCATCAGGGAAAATGCTATGTGCCCTATGTAGAAGATCTCCACCACTGCTCACTTCTGACATGTGACACACCTTGCTCAACATGTCAGCCTCTGTGATGCCAAGGGCTAGTACCTTTTAGCTACACAAGGTGATAAGAGTGCAAAGAGAAGGGTATTTGGAATATTTCCACGGATAAGAACAGTAAAAATAAAAATAAAAATAAATAGAATATAATTCTTTTTTTATAGAGGGGCCTGCTGGCGCAGGGGTGTTTGTAGGTGCCCTCTAAATCAGAGATCTGCAAAGCAGGGTGGTATCTGATTAAGCAAACAATGGTTTTCTGCATAACAGAAGGTGGTACCAAAGTGCTTTCCAATTAAGGAATCAGAATGGGGACAGAAGGATAAAAGGGATACTCACTGTTGCTTCTTTTATGCCAAAAAGCCACGTAGGGGGGTGAAGTAGAGCTGCTGGGTAGATTGGTGGGTTTCTGCGCAGGAGCTGGACACTTTGAAGGTTGATTTTAAGATTGAACACCAAGAATAAAACAGGCAAACAGGGCAGGACAACTGAAATAGGACAGAACACGGCGTAACTGATTGACAGTAATATAAAATGATGATGGGGAACATATAACAGGGAGAACGAGGGCTCTTTAATACTAATTTCACTAATAGTAGAGGACCTTTCTTGCCTGTGTGCGTGTAGTTGCTATATTTCAGTGCAATGTGGCCAATTTGAGAGATTGGCACTAACAAGGCTCATCCCAATGGCACTGCTGGTCATTATTTCAGCGTCATAAGTGCTCTTCATGACCTTTAGAACCTATTTGGTCATTGTAACTAAGGTACATAGCAACACTGACATGTAATTGTATCTGAAATGGGCCACAGATGACAGAAATGGGCCACAAATGGCTATGGCCAATCATTGAAGGCCACGCTGGCTATGATACTCTTATGTATTCAAGATTTTTATTAAGTAAACCTTCCAAATATGTCATGTAGAATCTACCTGTACACTGGTTATGCTTGTACATACCTGGTAACTAGGTAATTGCCCATTTCCAAGCATTTGGCCAATTTCCAATTGGATTATATAATCCACAGGCGGGGTTGGAGGTTTAAACCCCAATTGGGCCTAACTCTCAAACTATACACAACACCTCAATTATAAGTCCATAATTGGTCCTTTCACATACAGTATGCATATATGTCAAGTACGTACGTGAGTAATGTGCATCTGTGACACATGGGTGGGGCAAATTCTTGCAAGTAATTGGTTCAAGGTGAAGGAGTAGGAATTTGGGGGTACTTCCAGTGAGGGACCCTACATTATTTTCCATGAGGATTCAGAATATGACATAATACTCTAAGTTATCCTCAAGGTTTAGAAGTTATTCATACTTTTTGTGAAAGGTAGTTATTTATTTTAGTTCTAACTTATTTTCAAGGGTCCAGAACTTTGTTAATGTTTTTGGGTAATAATAAGGTTACTAGTTATTATTCTTACTTTTATGTGTTACTATGGTTACCTGATGATAATTCCTTATTATTATGGTTATTTCATGTCTATTTGTTATCAATTATTAGCATATGTACTATTTTCAGGGTTTGTACATATGGTAATAATGTTGTTTTTATTGGAGGACTTCCCTTTGATTGGGATTTACAAATTTGACCTTTCTGGAATGAGATTTCAAACCTCTTTTGGTGGTGGGAACTTAAATGTCAATGATTTTTACCACCAAATAAGGTTTAGAATTTGGAATGAGACTGTGTACATTGGGAATTCCAAGTGGAGGGAAGTCCTCCATTTTTCATGTAATTCTATTAATTTCTATATTACTAGTGTTGCTTTGTCAGGTTGTCTCTGACTCAGTAGCAAGCTGACACAACATGCCAAAAAGCCTAGTGGGCCTTGACTTTTGTTTTGGTGTTGTCACACATTGTGTCTTGAATACAAACTGGAAAAAAACCCTTTCAAAAAAAATACTCTTCGAAGATAAGTGGTGCTTCTTCAAGGAGAAAAAAAAAGGAGTGAAAAAAGAAGGATTTCTATGGCATGGCAAAGGCATGGATCTATGGATGAACAACTGGTTAAAAGAAATGACGTCTATGTACACGGCACGGAGGAAATGCGAAAACATTAAAACGAACAAACAAAACCCAAGGGTACAGACGGGATGCTAATACTAATTCACTGTAATAGGTTCAGAACGGGAAGGGATCCGATTGAGGGAGCTGGTTAGAGTGTTGGTTGAGGTCGGCGGTGCACGCGGCATGGAACTTCTGGTATGCTTGTTCCAGGTCTTTATTGACAATGACGAGGTGGGGCGAGCCCGACTGAATGCGCGGAGAATGTCGACAAACACACACACAGAGAGAGAGAGAGAGAGAAAGAGACGAGAGTCAGACATGTCTCTTCTTTTAAATCAGGACTCCGAGGAAGAAGAGCGGGGGTTATTACCTTGGCATAGTCGATCTCGCTCTGGCTCATCGCGAGGCGCGATTGCATGCTCTCCTTGGACTCCGTCCCGCGAGCTTCGAGCCGCGATTGGAGCTCAGCAAGCGACGGAGGACATATGAAGATGATGAGCGGGTTGAGGTTCGGATGGTTCTTGAGAATCAGTTTCACGCCCTTTTTTTTTTGAAAAAAAAAGACATCAGTTTCAATAATATATCCTACATACTGTCGGGGGGGGGGGGGGGGGGTTTGCGAGTCTCTTTTGGGGAAGCTCAACTTGGGCATCGATGTCGAGGATGCATCGCTTCTTCTGGTCTTCAGATACCGCCGACACCGCGCCCAACGAAGTCCCGTAGCTAATGGCCACCACATCCATCAAACAATCATTGCAGCACAACCTCAAAATTAATACCTCCACAAAAAAAAAAAAAAAAAAAGGAAAAGGCAAGATCGGGATGGTTTCTTTCATGCGGATGATGAAACGTACCAGTTGCCGCCGAACTCGGCGTGCTCAATAAACTCGCCCTTCTGGATCATCGCGTCGAAATGCTCGCGTGACACGAAGTGGTACGCCACGCCATCCGCTTCTCCCGTCCTGGGTTTCCGCGTCGTATCTGCAGTCCCACATACATACATACATACATTCACAAAATTCACCAGAGAGGAAAAGAAGAAGAAAACACTGATCAGTGGGCGATGTATCCAAGATGATCACCCGTGGATGAATGTGTAAATTTTCAAGGTGGAACAAAGAAGGACTAACGGGAGACGGAGAAGGCGAAGTTTGCCCATTCGGGAGACGTCTGGAACTTTTTGATGAGGGTAGATTTGCCGCTCCCCGAGGGTCCGAAGAGCACGATGGGTCGCAAGCGGTGGGAGTCTGTAGTCGCCATGCTGTGTCTTCTTCTTGGGTGATTGTTGCCTGTGAGTATGGATGTTCTCAGTTGGAGTAAGCTCGGTTGGCTAATGAGTCGGAGTGTCCGCTGACTGAACATCGATCGTTTCCCGTTTGAGATCACTCCTTCTGATCATCAAAACCCGAACTCCGCATGGAGTGCTCCCCCGGGGGGGGGCAGCCCTGCAGGACGGCCGTTGCAGTGGCAGCCTGGCAGCATTCAGGATTATACATATTTATGTTCCCCCCCTTTTCAACACATTATTTATCATTACTCCTGGAGGATTATACTTGCTCAATATCTCCCAACTCATTCCTGACCCAGCTATCACTGATCCAACATTGAAAAAATAACCTGTCTTGGGAGAGGAATATCTTTTGTTGAGTTGAATCACAGTAAGTACAGGATTTAAATCTAGACAGACAAATTGATGGGCCATGCATTGAAGATGGAGAGCATCCAAGCTAATACATTTTTATCTTGCTCACACCACATGGCACATGCAATGAGCACCACTAATTTTTCTTAGTTTTGAATCTTGCAGTGTTGGAAATTGAACCTAAAGCCTACGGAGACCATTGGAAAGAATTATTTTTTTGATATGATTACGTGTGTTCAACTCTTCATCTCATGGACAAGTTGAGCCCAATTAGGTTATCAAATAAATGGCTGTGTGTAGTGAAGGACTTCCCCATGCTTGAAATCCCAAATTTACTTGTCTCCATCAATCCCAATTCCAAACCTTATATTGGGTGGTGAAAATCATTGGCATTTGTGTCCCCACCACCAAAAAAGGGTTTGGAATCTGGTTTTGAAATGGTCAGACTTGGAAAATCTGACTCCATCAGAAGTCCTCCAGCTTGGAACATGATCTGGAATCAGATCTCTAGCTAATTTCTCTTCACTCTTGTCTGAGAGTGTTTTTGTTTTATATTGCTAATTTTGATGATGAGAAACTGAGGGAAATTTCCCTTCTATTACCAGATTTTTCATCACTATTCATGTCCCAATCACTCCACAATTATTAGGTGTTAGTGGATCATAGTTTGCCTGCTTCATTGTCCCGCTCCACTGAGACAAGTAATTCATCACTTGCCAAAATAGTTTGTAAGAAGCTTACACACACTCTGTCATTCCATCCACCATGTGATCAAAGAAAATGTATTCATGCTCAAAAAATAATCACTAGCCAGGTGAAAAAATATTATGAGTGGTGTGCCACCTCACAATGTCATCCAAGACACATTCTGAAAACAAAAGAAACTAATATACATTCAATCCCCCACATGAAATATAAGTGTGGATGAAGTTAAATCATTGCAAACAATACATGAGGATGTGGACAAAAGCCCAGTCATTGCAAACAAAACATGGGTATTCCTTTCCGAGATTGAGAAGGTAATCTACAAAGAGGCCTTGTGGGCAACATGATTGCCCATCTAACAATTGATGAAAAGTGCAGATTGGTCATACAGTGTTATACTAAGACTGGCTTGCAAAGGACACCCAGATCCACTGGGCAGGGGATGTATTATCAGGTCAAAAGACAAATGTTAGAAATTACAGATGGCTTGGGAGGCTATGTAGGGTGGGAGGTTTTCATAAGATGGGCTGAGTGAAAGCATACATACAACATAAAACACATTGTGTTTGTGAACCTCAAGAAGAACTGGGTTATGATATCACCCAATGTAAAAAAAAAAACTAGAAGTACCAGAATATTTGTACAATGTAAATCAATCAATCAATATCTAAACAAGAGAACCCAAATCATACACATACACATAGAGAGAGACAGGTTTGGGTAGCTGATGATGAGAGTATATGAATGAGAATCTTGTCATATGTAGTACACTGAAAGAAAACTTGGGATGAGAGGTCTTTAAACAACAGTTTCAAGCTGATGTATATAAAATTAATAATCCATAACACATCTCTCTCTCACAAAAAAAAGAGCAGAACAAAAAAAAAGTGAGAAAAAAAGTAGATATATATGTATCAAGAGAAAGAATATAAGTGACAATGGATCGACGGATGGATGGATGAAGGGGGTCTAAGAGTGATAAGAATACACATAGGCGCAAAGGACAGGGATGAATCAATGCATGTTTTTTTGGAATGGCTCCTAAGTACAACAAGACGAAGAAGGAAAAATAAACAACTCGAGCAGTTTTATAGATAGACAGTGTATGCTTTTTTGTTCGGTTTAGCGGTACCAATCTGTACCGGAAGGATTGACGACGAACGAATCTAAGTTTAAGATACAGATGAGAAGAATGCCCCCGGAAAGAAGCAGTATTAATGGTGTGTCCTCTAATATCCCATGATCAGATTCAAAGCAACGAAATGGAAACAAAGCGCTGACCACTCCAGAAAGAAGGGACCAAAGAGATTCCATGAGTTTCAGCGGCGTGGATCAAGTCGCTGAGTGGGTGTTCGAGGCGATAGGGGCCATGGATGCCGAACTCGAAGGCGGGGTCGGCGAGGTGGGAGCGAGGGAAGTGAGGTTGGGACACTGGAGGGAGGAGATGAGGGCGGTGATAGTGCGGGTGAGTTGGTCTGAAGATTTGCGGTTCCAGGGCCCATGATCGGGCAGCCTGGTGATGTCGATAGAGAGCTGCTCGAGGCTGCTTGGGATGGACTGCCAGACGAGGTTCTGGACGACAGGTTACGCCGGCTGGGTCTCGGCGGTAGCCTTCCCAGTAACACCGCCGGGTCCATCGGGTTGGGCTCCCCGGGCAGCGTCAGCGATTCCGTCTGCTGCTCCGGTGTCGTCGACTGGTGGCAACGCAGCGCGGTCCCGTATATCGAGCTCAAACATAGCTTCCGGATCCCTTGCAGCCGCGAGAGACTTTCTGCCATCAGCACAGACGAGAGTCCACGCAGAAACACCGTTTGGAGCTTGAACAGCCGCTCCACCTTTGCTGCTTCGTTTCCAGTCGAGATTGGCGAGGTGGACATGGTGGAGAGAGGACGACCCAGGATGGCTAGTAGATGCCGCTCATCATCTTCGTCGGCTAGTTCGAGATGTAAGGTAGTGATTGATTGTACGGATGGTACAACCAGTAGGTTGAGGATGCTCTGGTACCAGGGCATGCCCGTCCTGAGCCACGCCTCCAGTGTGCGTGCGGATATGCCAAAGGAGCGAAGGTTAGAGGAGGGGAGTTGTTCACGGCTAAAAAGGGTGTGGTGTTCTGCGGGGATGGTGGTAGTGTCATCGTGCGAGCCGATGCAAAGATGGAGCAGAGTGGGTAGATCACGGAGCACGAAGAGCAGTTCGAAATGTGAGAGTGGAGTGAGCAAGATGAGGGTAGTGAGGGTGGTTGGATACCGGTTCACGAGTGGGCGATGTAGAGGGTTCGTGAAAGGTAGCTCGACAAACACCAGGGCCTCGATTTGGGTACACCAGAGACGATTGAGGATGTCGTGCAGCGTGGATCGGTCCACCACATCTGGTCTGCTGTCGAACGAGGCGCGATGCCTCCAGCGACCCTCGCCAAAGAACATGAGACGCTTCATCTGGTCCATCAGGGAGCAAGTTTTGGGGACGCGCTTGACGGACTGCATTCTCTCGAGCTCGTACTCGAGCAGTTCGCCGACCAGCCGATCGAGGAAACTGATGGCGCGTCGCTTGGATCCCATGTTGATCATGGGACTGTTGTACAGGATGGGTGTTGTGAGTCGGTACCACTGCCGGGAGATCAGACAGCATTTCGCCAGGGTGACGGTGGCCAACGGGACGGGGAAGGAGTGGGCGATGAGGAGGAGGATGGCTTGGATGAGTTCGTCGGGAGGCGCCGGTGCCATTCGGCTGTCCTGCTCCGGTGGTGGGCGTGTGGTGGGGCAGCTGTTGGTGATGATGATGGTGGCAGTCGGTTGCAGGCCAACAACAACGGCTGAGGGGGAGCGAGGCGGACAGTTGGTCGGACTGGGCGAGCATCGGGTACGAACACGGAAGCGGGACGGCCATCCCAGTGCACGGCTGCTGGTTAAATAAATATGTAGAGGAGTGGCGATGTTTTGCTGAGGAATGGGATAAAGATCCATAGACCACATGATCAGCTACATAGTTGCTACCACTTTATACTTCTGTCTTCATATACATAACACCCAACAACACACTCCAACGTCAACAAGAAAACCACAACAGTTTAATTACTACTTCAATCATCTCACACCAACAAAGAAAAAAAAAAAAAAAAAAAAACAACCATCCACCAACAAATGCAAACTAGATGAAAGAAGAATTGCAACAAGACAAAAAGATAGACTGCTCCTGAGGGTATGCATGATCTGAGAGGTGGTGGCGAGGATAGCGGTCAAGACGCTTTTCCAAACTATAACGACCGATCAACTAGCAACGCCTACAAAATATCTGGAAGACGTTTCAAATCTAGCTTGCATATAATGTACAGCCAATCCCAAAAGCTTGCGGATTCGGGGGGCCCCCCTGGCCGCGGAATTTTTATTTTTATTTTTGCGCCACACTCAGATTGCGCCACCAGACCTTAATCTTCCAATACATGGCCTGTATCGGAAGAAGCTCGATTCGCCTCTGGCAGCTGGACTGGCCACCCCTACCCTTCCGATCAGGCCCAAAAAGAAAAAAAAACGAACATTCCAGTCGACTCAAAAAAAAACCCAAATACCAAAACATCTCAATCGATCAACTCCCAAAAAGGTACGTACACATTTATTTGACATCAAAGAAATTCTAATGGTCTGAATCACATCACTTTGTTAGTCCAACAGATCACACTGAAAGCTACGCCCAGAAAACAACCCAATCGCTTCAAACAACGTGAGTCATTTTTATTTTCTTTCATTTTATGGATGATTTTCCCATCCATCTTGCTGACGGCATTCTGTCCCTATGCGTCAGGATGGAATACCTGAACGAGGCTGCCTTTGAGGATCATGCCGATTCCCAGGAGTCTTGGCTGACTCCATCGCCTGGAACGACGAGGCGCGTCCCCTCCTTGGATTTGCAGACTCAGGGCTCACAAGTATTCCCCAGGAGCACGGCGGCATCGGGTGCATTCCCGATGATCATTCCGGCCAGAAATGCGGCCGTCCTCAATCAAAATGGACCGCTCCCATCCATGCCGACTCGAAATGGGGCCGTCCCCGAGCAAATGGCGCCCCCCCCAATCTGGTGCACCCACGCAAATCCCTGGACGTCACTCAGCCGCGCCGACCCCCGGAGGCCACCCCCCTTTCTGTAGGTTTCCACCCCCAGCTTCCTCCACGTTGAATCTGTCGGTTCAATCGACTCCCAAGGACAGGTCCCAGCAAATCGGGGTGACCTATGTCTGCCACACACCTACTCCTGGAGGTCACACCCCATTCTGTGGATTCCCAGCCCCAGAATCCTCAACGCTGGTTCCGTCGGTTCAATCGCCTTCTCAGGACTGCTCCCAGGAGACGGCTCAGGACAACTCCCAGCAGACTGCTCAGGACAGCTCGCAGCAAACCCACGTCTTTATGCAACCCTGCGTCAAACGGACTGTTCATCTCGACTATTTTCTCTACTCTCGATCGGTAATGGCCGACCTCATCAAATCTACCCGACCTTCCAGCTCCTTGTCAAAGAAAGATATTTCAAAGAAGGAATGGGAGAAGTACACCCCCGTCGGCAACTTGCGAGTGTGGGAAGTGGACCTGTCACTCTACAACCTCGACAAATTCAAAGTTCAGGTTGTTGCTAATTTGGGCGAGGGTCGGACGCACTTCCACAAGCTCCTCGAATGTCTGCTCAGCCGCGGGGATGTCAAGTGGCAGGCAATTATATCCAACAGCCGACGATACGGGCCAAAGAAGTATGCCTTCCTCGCCACCGACCAGGATTACTACGAGTTTGTTGAGGCAGTCTACAAGGCCCTCAACAGCAAGGTCACTATTAAGTTGATGATGGAGAATCCTCAGGGTAAGGCCAAGCAACTCAAGCATGTAAGTACTTTGCTCTTGTCAGTACTAGATTGAATGGGGGTGCTTACTTGGTCATTGTTACCAGGAGCGCAGCGTGGAGGAGAATCTCACGTTGGCTTTTGGAGCGGACGACGAGAGGATCCCATTGGAACGCGAGGTGGTCCGCCTCGCTGGGAATGTAAGTTGTTTGGGGCTTCATTGCGGCTGGTCGCCAACTTGGGCTGATTGGGACTTTTTTGCTTCAGCCAAAGGCCGATGTGTCTCCAAATCCGGTGGCACCAAAGGTGGCCGAGTTGATGGAGCACATAGTGAACACGTGGGGGCGCAACGATGAAAAATACTGGATCGGAAACCTTAAGGATCGATCCGAATCCATGCACATCACCTGCGACCTCTTTCCTATCTGGGCACGCGCGCTATTACACAACCACAACCCAGAAGTCACCCTCGATCACCCTCCCGCGACAAAACACTTTGTCTGGATTAAGAAGCATACCCCGACCCTTGATGAACTCAAAGGGAAAGCCCCAGATATCACCGACGTCGAGGAACCCCCAAACAGCCCTAGTCCATTGCCCAGTATTCCCCTTACCCTTGGGGATTACCCAAGGGATCCCAGTCCTCTCCCCAACCACCCCCTTGAAGAGGTCGAAAACAAAATGACCGCGCCCCCCCCAGCTCCCAGCTCAGACATAGAGGTCGTCCGGCGCCAGGCAAAATTGGAGGATACGAGTTATGACTTGCCTATCTCGCTTGAATCGTTGCAGGCGAGGTCCCCTGATGATACTCCCTCGCACAAGTATGCTCGCAGCCCGACCGATGCACGCAGCCCAACTGGGGAGCTGATTGGCGATGCCATCCGACGTCTCAGCGTCCAGAGAGGTCATAGGGGCCATCGTGTGCCCTCTGTCTCGCCGATCCGCAAGCGACCAGGTTCCCGTGGGTCTCTCACTCCTCAAAACTCGAGGAGAATTTCGGCCGCCGGGAGAGCAGTCACTTGGGACGATTTCCTCGACCACTGCAGCTTTGCGACTACCAACATGGCTGCCCGGGGTTGATTCAACTGAATCACATCCCCCACTGGAGCTTCTTTTTGACCACCTCTGTCCAATCGCTCATGAAGATGATCTTTCCATTCCCTGAGGCCACCGCGCAACAATTTATGTATGGTACATACACAATGCCAACCAATTACTTTGAGAGCAGCTGAATTTATCCTATTATACCTATCAGGCGTTCCTCTTTCGTTCCTCTTTGTCTTTTATCTTGTTTCTATCTATATTATTTCTGGTCCCACCCCTGCTGGTTATCCACATGTCCAAAGTGTTTCACGTGCTACCGCAAGTACGCTCCCTACCCTGATCCCTTCTACTCGTGTGATGCAATAAAATAACTGCGTGATTAACTTCCTTTTTATTTTCAAATGTGAGCTTACACCAAGAACAAAACTCTCCCAATGAGATACGCGAGAAGCCAGCAAGATAAGCTAGGGGGCACCTCTCTGCGTGTGTTGAGAGTGTTTGCTAGACTAATGAGTGTTTAGACTCAAGTCGTTGGTCTTGCTGTGTCTCTCTAGAGGGCCCAGTGTGAAGGGGGACCCCAAGATTATGGAATCACTCATTCCATTCTCAGCATTATTACCAAAAAAAAAAATTGAATATAAATGAATTGTATTGTCTAACAAACTCAGCCAAATTCAGTTGGAAGACAAACTAACATAACGGGGGAAACAATCAGGAAAAATGAAACAAAGATAGAGCCACACGCTCAAACAGGGTAATTACAGCTTCTGAACAAGCCAGCCATGAGATTGGGTGTGCAGATCTCTTGAAGCAGCGCCTTGATTTTACCGGGGTCCTCATCTGTACCGGTGAGCAGATTGCGCCGTTTGATCTAGGATTTCATCACGGAGAATACCTTCTCGATGGGATTCATGTCCGGAGAATATGGCGGGAGGTATTTGAGAAGCACGCCGCGTGCGTCGCAGAGCTTTGAAGCCGACCACCGATGTGAATCCTGGCATTGTCCATGATTAGGACACTGTTGGGGCCCGGGAATGCACCCATGTTGGGGAGCTGAGAGGGTACATAATTAGATGATGCATGAGCCGAATGAATAGGGGTTGTATTGATGGGGGAGTGACTTACCAACTGTGTCTCCAAAAAGTGCTCCAAATCCAAACAGCACACCGTCCCTTCTTGAGCCATTGACACTATGTAGCCCTCAAGGGAGACCGCTGGGAGCACACTGATCCTATTGGCAGCAGTTGCGCGGGGCACACACCGTTCGGCGTCCACGAGGGGCCCATGCTCGGTCTTGACAGTGGGTCTTCAGGGAGACGCCTGACTCGTCTGAATGTGAGAAAAGGCATCAATACCAAAATCCCACAATCAAGTATGAGAAAAAAGGGGTAAGACCACACTTTCCTAGAAAGACAAGATGGTCTGAAGGTATGAAGCTGACTTGACAGATGTAATCGGCCCGCAGGAAGGGACATTGCGACGGATGAACCGTTTCGTGCCAGCTTGGATGTGAGGAGAAGTCGGTATTTGATTTCGTTGTGAATGGTTGATATGGATAATTCCTGCCCGTTGGTAGTGCTGAGATGAGCTTGGATCTCATCAAGATATAGAGTCGGCTCAAGCTCCAGAGCATCTATAATGAATTGTGATTCTTCTCGAGTTACACCACCGGACGTCCTCGGCGCTCGTAAAGGGCAGGGTCGCAAACAACTTCCAATGTTCGTTGGTAAAGCAATGCCACCGTCGAAGAGATTCTTGCGAGATACTCATATCCATCTGCAGGTTAATTTCCTCCAGGTCCAGTCCCCGGAGGCACATCTTGACGGCAACAAGCTTGACATCTTTGGAGTACTTGCGGAAGACCATACCTGAGTGCAGCGTGAGATACCATTAGTCTTTCGAGCCCGCTAGGTACGAAGCATCAAGCAGAGGGATGGGACAAACGACAAACCTGTAACTTTGGAAGGAGCCGAGTGGATGGGATGCAGGCGTGGCTTCCTGGTGCGTTCAATGCATGTGGGTCAGGATCGGATGACGGAGGATGAGAAAAAAGAAGAGGGGGGGGGAAAGAAAGGCATACGGTCGTTTTTGGGTTTTGAGGCAACTGGAATTTTCGTTTTTTTCTTTTTGGCCTGATCGGAAGGGTTGTGGGAGGGCGGGAGGGGTGGCCAGTCCAGCTGCCAGAGGCGAATCGAGCTTCTTCCGATACAGGCCATGTATTGGAAGATACAGGTCTGGTGGCGCAATCTGAGTGTGGCGCAAAAATAAAAATAAAAAATTCCGCGGCCAGGGGGGCCCCCCGAATCCGCAAGCTTTTTGGGATTGGCTGTATTATTGCATAGAGAGGATTGCATAACTGCATACCTCAAAGCTTGCTCTGACAATGTCACTTGGTCTGATGATTTGAGAAGTGTTCTGGTTTAAGAAAAGCGATCGTCAACAAAAGCCACGTTGATGTGAACAAGAACGCGAGTGGTTCGTTCTGACTTATTTGAGTTTGCAGTTGATGGGGCGTCGAGGGATCTGAAATTTGAGTATGTATGTATAGAGCGCGGCTTGATCAAGATAATCTTTAATGAAGATCGGCAGGAGTCTCGAGAAAGCAATGGCCTCCGTCTGTGGCTTAACGACACTTGCTCATTCAAGAGTGGCTCGCGATTCGCAGCATCGGAATGTTTCTGCTAATTAGGTCATTGACTGACTATCGTGCCGCCGACAGAATTGCAAACAAGAAGCCCCGCCAACAAGATTCTTTCCACTTCTGGTACCGTATCACGGCTGGGATATTATGATACCAACAGCGCCCAAGGATGCAACGATAGCCCCTCACATTCAAATCCCAATCGACAAGACCAAGCAAAAGTCTCATCAGGAAAGTCATACTGGAAATGTCAAGTCGCGGGGCTGCTAGTTTGCGAAATGCATGTCGTTAAGTTTGGCAAAGCTGATGAGCAATTTGCATTCAGAGAACCCCGATTGTAGGACTCAGTATTGCCCATGTGGAGAGGATCTGTTTCATCATTATCTTCCAAGCTGAGGTCTAATTCAAACCGGCCTGTGAGGACCGATAAGCCGTCATCCAAATATTTCGTTGAATGTAGCTCAGCTGCTCGTCGCTGAAGTAAACCGCAATTTTTGAAAGGTTGACGAGCTGCCTTGAACACGTTGACGTAAGTGGCTAGCATGATCTACGATTAAAGATTATTCAGTCTTGCTGTTGATTCGTCGGATATCGACTTTCGGGAAAAGAAGCAGAGTTCCGAATAAAAAGTTTCGCGCTACTGGTAGCTTCGCGAGGACCTCTGTACGATGCATTTTGATCATCTCCTGGTTGACCTACGTAGGTTTGATCGTGGTCAGCTGGGAGTGATAATAGTGAGTGCTTCGATTAGCGGAGCGACTTACTGCGTCCTAGGTTGTCCTAGGTTTTGTGGCGTCATCTAGCATTGAAGAAGGCCGGCGTAGTTTGCGGTCTTGATTTGGATGAGCGTCAAATATTATCCAGTCGGGTTCTTTATATCAACAAGTCTGCCATCAAGCTAATGAACGGATAAAGAACTCCACGACTAACGGAATTGATGAATTGAATACAGGCTAGGTACATGTATTAATCTATGAACCTTTCAAGACATCAGGATCATGGATGGATGCCGGCTTGAGATGCTTGTGATTTGTCAACTGCCTAGCTCCGAATACACACGGTAAGAAGTAGTAATTATCGAGTCCCTCAACGCCATGCAAACCTTCAAGGAGAGGAACGAATATGTATGTTAGCAAAGCGCAAAGGGGTCCTGGACAAAAATCAACTCGAGAGCAAGACAATGCACATTCGCAGCTGCTGGTTCCAGCCCATATATTGTAGACTGCAAGGAGTGCATTACTTCGATGTATCTACAAGATGTTTCCGCAAAGAATGACAAGGTCAGTCTCATCGAGTATCATACTCAGGAGAACGTGATTGTTGGGGAGAAAACTTGATAGACAACTAACTTCCAGAGCACTTTCAGAACCACAGACGGGTAATCGTCTGGTCCAAACAGGTCCAGTTCCTCCAGGCAAATCTACATGATAGCCAAAAAAAATTCAAAATAAGTCGGAGCAGGCGGAATTTCGAATGAGGTACTTCGAGGAAAAGACGGGACTAACAACCAGCAAAGGAATTTTAATTCCATGCCACTTCCGTATTCGATGGGCGTTGATCTTCCCACGATTCAGTGAGATATCTAAGTGGATAGCTCTACTCGTTTCCCTTCTGGTACATCAAGCAAGCCATGCCAGTTCTTCCGATTCCCTGAACGGAAGTGAGAACCAAAAGGATCTTGATTAACACCTTCCTGCTAACATTTTCAAAATTGTGGGTGGTTTTAAAGAATCGGGGGACTGACCTGATCATCGAGGTGATCATAGAATTCACGAAACGCGGGGTTTCCAGATCGCGACGCTCCGTTATCAACCGGTGGATGTGAATGCGCGATCTCCTTGACTCTTTTGAGAATCCGAAGTATGTAGATTCCTAACAATCTGAGAAGAAATATGATGAAACAAAAAATCCAAACAAGTCAGCATTTCAGATTTAGAAATAGGTATTTTTTTTTTCTCTGCTTCTTCCCACTGAGACTAGTACGGTACTACGGATGGTCGAGGGGAAAATCACCGATGATGGAATGGTTCAGGTTCTCGATGAATTCGACCACCTCCGCATGAGTGGCTGAGCTGATAAACGCCTGGAGATGGGTGTTTGAGATGATGAGCTTCTTCGGTTTGCAGCTTGATCGATCAGAATCCATTGCGCGACTGACTTGACACCATGGACTGGTCCATCACTTTCGTTCAAAATTGGTGGTTCCTCTTGAGTTTGTTGACCCATCCACACAGTTCAAGCAATCTCAAGTCCGAGGAACCAAAACACCCCAAACACTCCCAGTTTCAAATTGTCTACACGGTCCAAAAATATTCAAGAAGACATTTACCACAAAACTTCCTTTGCCAGCTTGATCTTCACCTCTTATGAAACTCAACCTGCTGTATGTACTACATAGGTGCACATTTAATGGGTGGTCAATACATACACCATGACACAGCAAGAAAAACTTGCTCAAGGGCCAGCAGTTGACATGCAGCCACTTGAATCTTACTTGAATCCTTACTCAAAACAAGCTTGGATGTGCAGTGACTGTGCATCAAAAGCTAAACACAAGCAAAGCTCAATTTCCCTGTATGTCAGCTGTGAGTAGTTGAGTGAGTTTTCTTGCAGTGATGAGGTTAATAAATCTCAAAAGCCATCAACAACTTTAATGTGCTAGCCCAATGGGCTAGGGAGTATGGCAAATGTTCAGCTATCACAGGGTTAAGAGCATCTTTACCAGATGAGTTGAAACCAAACATATTTTGACTTGGGGCTATTGCCAGCTGAGATAGTAATAGCCAAATCACTGTATTGGTGTGACTTTTTTGGGTGGGGGTTGTGTAATAGGCACATGCAAAGCAAAATCTTGGCTAACCATTGCTAACTTGAGCAATGGTTAGCTAAGATCATAGCTTTGAGTTAGCTTGAATTGATGCGGTTGAAATTGGTGTCTCAAGTCCTAAGCTTGCGTAGAGCTAGCCACCAATACCCATGCTCTACCAGTTTTAAAGTACTAAATAGATGTCTCAAGTTTATGTGCCACCAGAAAAGAAATGATTCAATGCCACTTTGATGTTATAGCTGTATTTGGAAAGGATGTGAATTTGGGTCGCTGAAAATCCTCCAAAATTTGGAGTGCAACTTCAGCCACCCTCCTGTACAGCTTAGATGTACAGGTCCATCCGAGCCTGTATGCAGTGCTCTGGCAACCGGAGGGCTAGGTCAAAGCAGGCCACGGCCCAGGCACAGCTCATGGAGGGGCAGCCTGGACCCATTTTTGCACCAGCAATTGTTTGGTGCGGGTCTCACAACCTCAAAGTCAAAGACAAGGGAGATAGGATTTTTGGTATGCTCAAGTTCCTGTATTTGGAAGCAAATACAGGAGCTGAGGCTGAAGTTGGGTTTTTTGACAAAAAAAAGCTGCTCTGAACCGCATCCTTTCCCAGTATGGCTGTATGACTTGTGGCTTCAACACAGATTCTACCTTTGACAGGAAAAGGGGGGGTTTTCATGACAAACATGGAAGAATGCCAATGAATGATTAGCCCACTGTGAGTGAATGAGGTGAATTATAAAGTAGACTGTACCACTTGTAATTAAGTAGGCTGGATTTGCTGTGACTTCAAACAGCCTCAATTTCTACCACAGTTGTAAAGTATGAAATCATCCAGTGCTGAATTAGAATTTGGGAACAACATTAGAAGCCAGCTATCAAGTTCTGTTAATAATTAGATTGTTCAAGATGCAAAGATTCAATGCAAGTCAACATGAACACCCCAATCCATATATCAACTTGTGGGTTTGTTCCTTAATAAATCTCACCTCTACATTACAGATTCCACTTTGTTGCTGACATATTGAGTGAAAAATAGTATACGTGTATTGGGAGATCAGCCTTCAGACAAGTTATCAATAAACAAAAAATTTAGAGATTCTGAGTCTGCTAGACTCATCATGAGGGCTATTGCAGCGTAAGTTGATTTTATTCCCAATTCATAAAAGCATTGAACCAAGCTCACTTGTGATTAAATCTGATTACAGTCAAGTAGTTGTGAGTTTTTCATCAGCTTCTTTTTGGTAAACCACAGGTGACCCTAATGTATCAATTCCAGCCTCTGATGAAGTCTCATGGAATGGGATTAAATAGCTTCAATGAATATGAATGGAATTCTGAATTTGCTGGCCGTAATGTAATTCATTATAGCCATTCTGTTAGTTGTAGCTTATTGCTGATATCCAATTTATTCCATAAACAACAGTGGAATGGAGGTGAAATTATTGAGCTTGTATTAAGGAAGAAAGATGGTAGATTTTTGGTGAGTTATTTATATCACTATTCAGAACAAGGGTGAATTTCAAGTTTCTAAATTATTCTATTTTGAAAGCCTATGGGTTATCTCTTAACAGTCATGGCTCATGAATTGGCACATATACATCACAGTAAGCTTAATAATACCATTACTGGATTGATAGTCAAACAGCCAAGAATAAACATCAACACCTTGATTTCAGTGAATCATGGTCCAAAATTCCAGAAGTTAAATCTTCAGCTCAGAAAAGAAATACAGCAATTGCAGCAAAAAGGATACTATGGTCCAGGTGGGTTATGTCTGCTTTGCATAAGAGCAGAGTTGTGCTAATTTTCCAAATCCATCTCTTTAGGATTTTGGTCCTCTGGTCAAAGACTGAGAGACTCTGCTGTTCTTCATGGTGATGCCAACCTTACTGCTTCTGAATTGCCTGAATATACCTGGTCAGTGATTGATCCACCACTTGGCTTGTTTCAAATGCTCATCATATTTTTTTTTTGAATCAAGCGGAGGTTCACAAAGGAAGGGCACAAGGAGACGGGTATATAGACCCAAATCTGTAACTAAAAGAAAAGCTCCTCCTTTGTTGGTGATGGGCAGAAGCTTCAAGTTGATGGCCCCTCTTCCTTCAGGTATGTTCTGATCCTGAATAACCATTCAAGGTACTAAATGAGAAACTGAAGTCTTTTTGTACATAGGAAGAGGGCCAATGCAGCTGCTGCAAAAAATGCTAGAGCTCTGGCAGCAGAAAGGCGCATTGAGGAGTTCAAAAAGAAACAATCTGAATCATCCCAAAAAATGTCTGGTGAAGCCTCTACTGGGGATGAAGGAATGAAGAGGTGGAAATCATTACATTGGAAGATGTATGGGAAGACTTTGAGCCTCAAGTTCCTAAGTCTGCCCAAGATTCTGAAGATGAAAAAGGATCTCTTAGAGATGAATTGAAGGGAATATTAGACAACTTCAAGAACTTTCAACCATTTGATTCTTCAAGTTCAAAACAATCAACATCAGCAACCACTATTCAAGATGATGAGATTCAATTTCTTCAGTCTAAGAAAAGCATAGTTCATGATGATGATGATATTGAGATCATTCAACCCATTATATCAAAATCCAAAGGGAAAATGAAGGTTTCCTCTCCAAGTGTTTGGAAATGTTTAGTTTGTTATACAGAGGTAAGAAAGCTTGCTGTATATTCATTGGATTTTGCTGAAAATTAATCTTGGACTTTCTCATTTTCAGAATCATGTAGATTTATCCTGTTGTTCTTCTTGTTTGAGGCCAAAGGGCTCACCAGCTCCCAGATGGGAATAGTACTAGCTCTTCCAGATGTGATTATTAAATATAAGTTTTGTTTATGTTTGTAAACAATTGATTTTCAACAATGGTAGGCATGTTCAAGAACTATGGATCTTCTTCAGTTGTTAAGAGTTTGCAATTTCAAGTTCAAGGGCATTTTGAGTTTATGTTTCATCTAGTTCAATCAGTTTCAGAAAATGTTTGAAAAGGGACTACATATCTTTTTTGATTTTTGGAAGAATTAACTTCTAACATCTCTATATTGTGATATCATAACAAGCAAAAAAGAAAACCCCTTTTCAGTTCATCCTCAGTATATTGAAAGTTGATGCCAAATCTCCACATACCATTGAGGAGTGGTCAATACCAGACAGTCAATTTCAATCCGGAAGATTGATGCCAGAAAGTCA
The DNA here is from genome assembly GCA_002873125.1 of Puccinia coronata f. sp. avenae. Classification (NCBI taxonomy): domain Eukaryota; kingdom Fungi; phylum Basidiomycota; class Pucciniomycetes; order Pucciniales; family Pucciniaceae; genus Puccinia; species Puccinia coronata. The sequence goes on from PGCI01000045.1 coordinate 274,114, forward strand.
AGACATAGGCACTCAAATCTCAGACACCCTAAGAGCAGACCATGTAGCCCAGGGAACACTACAAAGCAGTGACCTTGGAGGAGTTGGCAGAAGACATGGTAGGGGAAACCTTGGAGATATAGTCTGAATTTTGAGCTGGAAGGATCACCTGGGAACAAAAGAGAGGATTATCAAAAACCAATATTTCAATGATAAGTTTGTTTACTTGAACCCAAAAGGGAATGAACATGTATCTGAAAACTACAAGCAAAGAGGTGTATCAAAATATCAATAAAGGAAAAACCTTACAATTGATCTGCTTGTTGCGCAAGCCAATGAGATCAAGAGCAGTGAGTCTGATGAGGAAATCTTTCCGTCAAGCTCCAGGTAATGAAAAACAACAGAGGTGCCAGGCGGGACATTGAACTGGTGGATGCAGATTCTTGTTATTATTGACTGCACTGAGATTGATGAAACCACCACCCCAATGAAACACAATAGCAGTGCCAGATGGGAGAATAAACCAATGGATGCAGATTCTTGAGGAGAAAATTTCATGTGCAGTTCCACTGGCACAAGCAGCCCATGTGTAGTGATGATGGTACTGCTTCTGGCTGACCAGGTGGCAACAAATTAAAGATAAAAAGACAAACTTCTTCACTAGTCTTGCTCCCTCATCAATCCATCTGCACCCTCCTACCCCAAGTCACTACCAATTCTAGCATGGAAAAGCAGAACGTGTCAACTATCTGTACTCTATTCCACGAAAAGTGGCGTGTACAGATAGGAATAATGAAGAAAAGTGGATCTTTAAATATTATAAATATAATATTTAAAGACAATTCAAAACAGCACAGGTACTTGTTATTCAGAATATGAATAAACAGGTTACTACCCTGCTGCCAAAACCTCTTATGATGCTTAAAATAAGCAATAAGAAGGGCCAACTGGATTTAAACACAGTTCTTCCAACCAAATAATACTTTAAAAGTGTTATTTTGGCTAGGGAGGAGTTTTTAAGTGGATTATAGATATGATAAAGAAATAAGGCCAGTCCTCTAATACTTACTAGAGAAGGTGGACGCCTTTGTATCTTATAATGATTTATCTATGTATTTTAAAAGCTGGGGGAAGGTGTTCCTCAAAATGAATGAGAAACACCTCCTTAAATACCTTTTTTTCTACTACAAGTGTACAAGTAGTGGGAATAGAGGTACCAGGCACTAAGTGGCGTTTCCTTACGCCAGAAATGTCTCTTTGGGCGTGAGAAAACAAGTTATGACATCATATTTGTGAAAGATGATGCCATTTTAATTTATTATTGCCAAATTGGGCCATAAGTGTGAAATAAACATAGAGTTTATTCTAAATATTTCACTACAGACTTGAAATGGGGGTGTTTTGCACCAAGCTCACCAAGTTAAGAGGGAGCATTTCGTGGTCAAAGCCTCAAAACATTATCACAAGTATTTTAATCCTAGGGTATAAGGCAAATACAGAGAAAATGTGAATATAGAGAGTGATTTAACTCTAAAAAGAGTTTAGTGAATCACAAACTATCTTCCTCAGGTTTATTCAGCACATGAGGGCGCCTAAAAGTGGAGGTTTTCATAATGAAGCTGAAAAACTCTATAATTATTGTATAGCTTTATTGTTCTTTATAGAATATCAAGTATGTAATAGAACAGTAAAGTTATACTAGTAAATCTTGGAACTTCCAGGATTTTCCAATGAAAAACTATCAAAATAAAGACTTCTTAATCCATAAAACATATTTATGAAAATGGATTTTCCAAAGATTTGCCATAATTAAATATGAGGTTATAAAAATAGACAGAGAAGGGTATCTTACTTTTATAACTATGGTAAGGCTTGAACCCAAGGTCTCTTGCTCCAGATTTTGGGTGAGACTGATTCTTAACCATTAGACTAAAGACAAGTTGTAGAATTAGTGTAAAAATACAAAATATAACGTTAACATTATTCAAACTTGCAGACCCAAGTATCACATCTTATTAGGTAATATCTTGGGGGCTGACAGAACGTGGCCAAGCCAATCCCCACTGGCTGCTGATTTAATATCTGAGACTGAGAGCCACTCAAGCTTGGATCCCAACAATGTGATTCTATTGGCCATCCAATCCACATTGCAGTCAATCTTCTTTCTATTTACTCCTCAGAAAAATCATCAAAATACCTTGATCTGGTCTCCAGGCTATGCTCATCCCACTATGCAGAACTGTTCTTGTCAATGAAAATCCACATGACAGAGACCTGGAGAAGATCGAAAAACTCATCAATGTCAATGAGGACCGTCTGAGGCTGGAACCTACCAACATACTGATCCAAAAGGAGCAAGAAGCCAAGCTGGCTGTGCAGTACAAATTCAGCAAACAGATAAAGTATATCTCCAGTTGTGTCACTCAAGAAATGTATGGAATCTATCAAAAGCTGTTTCCAGGACCTTTGAAGGCTGACCCAAAGAAGATACATGGCTCCAACCCATTGTCTTCTCCTCGTGAAGAATAGGAAAATGTGCAAGCTCAAATTCTGGAGAAGCAACTCAGAACAAACCAGAAAGAGATTGATTGGATCCATGTTGAGCATTATAATTAAACTATTGAGAGCCTCCAATGGCAAGTGACAGCACAAGAGGAGGATATTTGAATCATCAAACAACCCTTACAGCATAGATTGTCTGTGAAGCGGTCACTCAGCTACACTCTCACCAATGCAACCCCAACCAAAACTCCCAATCCAGTCTGAGCTCTATCCGGTCTACATCTTGGAACTCTACTTGATTATTCATGCACCATCCAAGCAACCACAACCTTCCTAATCATTTTGGTTCACCTCCCTCAACTAAAGTCATGTCAGCCTACTTGATGCCAAGAACCAAGTTCTTCTAGCTACACGTGGTGCAAAGATATAAAAAGGTGGTTTCACGTGTGGGTTTCAATGGGGTAAAAAAGAGAAAGAAAGAAATATAACAAAAAGCAAAAGCTTGTTATTAAAGAGGGGGCTGAGTTACAGGGGTGTTAATACGGTGCCCTCTGCAAATTAGATCCTGAAATAACAGGGGTGCTTTAATTATCTGGTCCTTTGACAAGGAGTACGCCCAGAAATGACAAAGAAAGAAGTACTACGGGGAATTTTACTCACTAATGCTAAAATCCACGCAGAGTGGTCTTCTTCAAGCTTGGCAGAGGTCTTGAGGAGTCAAAAACAGGTCAAGAGCTGATTGGAAAGCTGGGGATTTTTTGTGGTAATGGTTGGTTAAGTTAGTGATCAAATATAACAGGTATAACAAGGCTAATAACTAGTGAAAAGGCTGGTTGAGTGCGTTGGTATATGCTGGTATGATAAAAGATGATGGGGATTATCAAAAGTGGGCAAACAGAGCTCTTTAAATATCAATTTTGGGCTACTGTGTATGTGGCAATTTTGCCTTAATGGCAGGCATGGCCCATTTCAAACCAAACTAGGCTATTGTTATGCTGGTTTGGACCAAAAGAGTCAGCCACAGCTGCTTCTAGGTAAATACACAAGGTTATGACACAATTTCTGATGCCAAATAACCATGTAAACCAACCTGGTTCAGTACTACAGGCTTAGTGTAGTCAAAAGTAGTACTGAAGGAGTGGTTACGCCTGAAAAGGGCCATAAATATACATCCTAGGCCACGCTACAGGTGTTACACATGTGTAATTAAGGTTTTCAAAGAGGAAAACTTGTTCATATATATACAATGCAAGGTTCCTGAAACCTAGTTACATACATACTGCCATAGTAACATGTATTTGTGTAGTTCCTGCGGGGTTGTTAGTGAATTGGGCCAACTTGTGTAACCAGCTAGCGGGGTTGGAACATTAAACCCCAATTGGACCTAACTCAGCCATTTCACACAACACCTTGAAATGACGTCCATTTTTGGTCATTTCCCAGTTGGTATCATAATAGTCAACCAACATGTTGTGCATAGGTGCCGTGCAAACCTACAGGTGGGGGACATGGGTAAAAAGGGTGAAGGAGTAAGAATTAGGGGGTACCATGAGTGAGATACCCTAGGTTTTTTTGCATGTAGATTAAGAATCTACAATAATATTCTAAGTTTTCTTTAAGGTTTAGAAGTTATAGTAATAATTTGTGTAAAATATTACTTTGACAAGGTTTTTCAATGTTTATTCTTGTTTCTGTTTTTATACATAAACATGCAATGATGTATTACAAAGTGAGAGAAAGTCCTACATATGTAATAATGTCTCTAACATATGTAATAATGTCACTAACTTTGGTAAAACAATTTTATATTTTCATTTTCAATGTTTATTATGATTTTATCTTTTTAATGTACTCTTTGTTAGATTGTCTCTGAAGAGTAGCAAGCTGAAAAGTCATATGATGACCCTAACACCAGCCCAGTCTCTTAGCAGCCTAAACCAATCAACAACTTGTTGTCACTTACTTTCTTCTTCCTCATTTCCCTTTCTTGTTGAACCTCTTGTGAATTACCAGCTTGTTCCCAGCCAGATGCCATTTCCCAAGCTGAGCTGGCTAACCCAGCTGACTAACTGGATGGTGAGCTTACTGGTTGTACAGGGCACCTCCCTGTTTGACCTCACCCGTTGAGCAGCACAGTGGTTGAGTGTGCCCTTTTGGCCAGGCCGTGTTGAGTGGGTCCACGTCCTGCTTCACCAGCTGGCAGTGATTGAGCAAAGTCAACCCAGCACTTCTGGCACAGCTTTCTACAAGCATTGATCCTGCCAGGTTGGCCAAAGGTGGTAGTGTGACCTTCCGTTGATGCCTGGCAAGATTGATATCTGAGGGAGTGTGTGCACTCCCTTCAAAGACTAGCTCTTACTAGTCATGAATGGAGTGCACCCACTCCCTCCAATAACCAGCCCTGACAATGCTTCACCTCTGTGGCATCTAAAATGCATATTGCCAGAAGTGGCTGCAGCTTGAGCTGCTTTTGGTATTTAGCATGGACAGAGCTCCACACAACTTCCTTGACGTTGATTTTCAGCAAGAGATACAACTTTTTTTTTTGTGTAATGAAGATGGATGGAATGTGGTTGAACATGTGACTGGATGGTGATCTTGAGACCACAGGGACAATACGATGGATTGCCTGGATCTGGTTTGTGTTTTTCTTGCGCACGTCCAGATCTAGAATTAGTTGACCATGCTTCTGTGAGCTTTGACTTGAAATGGCATCCAGACATACACATCATTGTAATTTTCTTTTGGAATGGTTAGCTTGAGACAAGGAATAGGTTGAAATACATACATAATCCACAAAGAACCAACTATCCTGGCCATTTCATCTGTGTGGGGGTGCTTGTTGGCTTGCTTGGGAATGGATGATTGATTATGTGCCTATCAAAGGCTCTTACTGTCCCTAGAAGCCAAGGTGCTGAGGTGACTCAGCTGGTGTATGTCAGTTCTTTTTGGACTTTGGTCACCTTGTGTTTTTTTCAAGCTATAAGCCTGCTATTGTGTTAGGTGGATTAATTAGGGTGTTTTAAATAAAAGTAAGGCTGAAAATAAATGTATTAAACAACAAAGGTGGTATTATAAGATGGAATGTTTGGGTGATTGTTGGATTTGGTGATGTTGGTGGATGGTTGGTTGTGATAAGATAAGATAAGATGATGAGTGAATGGAATGAGGAATGATGGGCTATAAAGGGCCAAGTATTTATAGAGAAGCTTAAGCTGAGAAAATGAGTGCTGTGGACTTTCCACATGAAATGTTCTGTGGCCCATTTATTCTTTTGCACATATAAGAAAAATTCATTATGCTTTTCTTCTCTTGTGATGAATGCTTCATTCTTCTTTTGAATTCCTTTCCCTCAAAAAGCAATCAGCTGCAAAGCACACAGGATTTGTCTCAGATGTTAACTCAGCTTCTGCCATGGATGCTTCAGCATTAGGACACATCTCAGAAGTCAATGCTGAGATGGAAATATTCCCTTCTACAGGGATTACATGGAGGGTACATAGATTTTTACATACTCTAAATCACTTTTACCCATTACGTAACAGCCTCTGCTGTGTTCAGTGTGGCTTAAACTGACTGCCTTGCTCCAAAGATAGAGGGGTCACCAGGCCTTAACTCTTTGTGCTCACCGCTGGACAAACAGTGTTCTTGTTACCGGATGGACCACACTACCTCTGCTAAGCTGGCATTCAAATTAGACCAGTTCCTACACAGAGGGCGCACTTGGCACAAACCCATTGGTCCCTGGGATGCCCCTGTCCCACAGCCGTCCCAGGAGAAATTTTTCTGTACCAGAAACGGCTGTTGTTTCTCAGATTGGCCAAGTGCCATTCCATATCCAATCCACTGTAGAGGACGCCAATTGGCTACCTGGATTCTACCACTGCACCCTGGTGCCACACGTGCAACACCTCCTGTACATACACATGTTACACACGGGACAAGCCGTCTCATGCAGCCTCCATGTACCCAGTTGCTGTCCCACTGTGAACCTGGGTCTCTTATGTGACAGCAGGACACAAGAATGGGGGACAAAAAGGTTTATTTCAAGAGAAATAAGGGAAAAAAGATGAGGAAGAGAAAGAGAAAGAAGAATAGATATGTGTCTTTTCAGAATAGTGTAATGGCTCAACCTTTAGTAGGGAGGAATGCAGAACCAGGAAGAGCCACAGTCTCTTCAACCTGAGAAGCAGGAGAAGGTACAGTCAGAGACTGCCTTATTTTTTAGGCTTAAGGCCAAGGTTACTTATAAGGGAACCTGAGTGGATGGGGTAGCTTCACTGGACCAAGAAGATAAGTGTCAGCCTTAGAGACAACAATGTTGCCCAAAAGGCTTCAACAATGTTCTCTGCTTATTCCTCTCTTCAATACGAGTATTTTCATATCATAATATCCTTACTTTGTTGTGTATAAGTGTGGAATAATATAAGTGTGGAATAATATAAGTGTGAAGTAATTAACATAGAAGTCCACATAACATCTACTCATTTACTAAGTTCAACTCTACATTGCATATTCATTTTGATAAACATGGTTCATCATCTTCAGAGTTGGGCAGATGAAAATTTTCATCATCACTCATCAACCAACTTAGAAGAAAAACAGAACAACTGGACAAACACTCCTCACTACTCAGCATCCAAGGTCCCATCATTTCCCCTCGTTGTATTGTCGTGGTCATCTGGTGTCATCTGTCTGACTAGTAAGCAGCTTTGCCAACTTCTCTTTTTCTCCAAGTTCCTCTTGAGCTTGATCTTTCCTCCAACCCTCTTCTTCTTCACTCTCTTTCTCTTCATCTCAAAGAGGCACCATCATCACTTATCCTTAAAGGATCAATCATCTTCATCTTAGTCTCGTGGCACTTCACACCACACAGGTTTCCTTATAAGTATCCTTTGCCTTTGGCATAAAAAATAAGGCAGTCCCTGACTGTACCTTCTCCTGTTTCTCAGGTTGAAGAGACTGTGGCTCTGCCCGGTTCTGTTACTCTTGCTCTCCTTGAGATTGAGCTCATTACCAGTCTTTTCAGACTCATCTTTCTTCTTCTTAAGCCCTCCCCTTTTTTGTCCTCATCTTCCCTTGAAATATATATTTGTGCCCCCCATATCTTGTGCCCTGTTGTCACATAAGAGACCCAGGCTCACAATAAGAAGAATGATTCTTTGGGATTGATTGGTGAGATGTGCCTCTAGAAGAAGAAAAAGGGAAGGAAGGAATGGGGAAGGATAAGATCAAAGCTCCAAGGGAATTTTGAAGAAAGAGAGATTGGTAAAGCTGCTTACTTGTCAGACAGGTGACACCAAATGACCACAACATGACGACAAAGGGAAATGATGGGACCTGGAGTTCTGACAATGGTGGGCAGATATGTTAGGATACAATACAGGTCCATTGTCAGGGATTGTTACTATTTTTATTTATCCAAATCCACAGGATTTTGTAACGTAAATGATTTTACCTCTAAAGTATTGTACTGTAACTTTTTTTTTCAGGTGAATTTTTGATCTGGGTAACGTATAGTTATATGGGGATAATTTTCTTTGGACAATGGGAACGTAACTCCTGCAGGGTTACGGTACGTTAACAAATAAACCTCCCGTTACCCACGTTACTTGAGCTTGGCAGCAAAATCCCAGCCAGCTTGCTTGACACCAGGTCAGAAGCTGTAATTGAACCCACAACACTGCTGCTGTGCCCCCAGAATAATCCTGGCATTCTTGCCACACAGCTATCTTCCTTTTTGTTAGGGGGCAGCACTCTTGACCAGTTTTCACCTGCTCCCTTGCTTAACCTCTCTTGTTCTGCAAGGCTCTCAGCTCTTTGCAACCAGCCCCCTCTTTGCTCAACCCGGCACTCTTTACCTTCCCCTTTTGTCTGCTTTGCTCTGCGCCTGACTTCTCTCTTTGAAAACACACTCTACCCTCAGAGTCAAATAACTCTTTCGTCATCTCATTTTACTTGCCTCCAAAAATTGCACCATGGTCCCTCCACAAACAACTCATTGCTCATGTGAACAGCCTTCACATGCCACCGGTAAGTTTATTCTTCCATCCTTCCTGTTTGAATCAATCATCCCCTCCTTCCTGATTACATTTATTGGCAGGAGTCAACCAATCCAAGACGTTTGCAGGCGGCAACAGCACGACTTACGCGGATAAAGTCAATGAAAACATTTGGCAAGCGCCCGCTTGTCGCTCCGCTTGCCTTGTGGCTAAAAAAACTCAGGTAGCAATGGATTGATTAACGTATGCCGATGTTGTAAAACCAAAGACAGCAATGCGAGCTGCCTTGGTTGCTTGCAAGTTAATGGTGAGATTGCTTTTCACCATCAGTCTACGTGGCACCAGCTTAGTTGCTTGTGAAACAAGTCGCTGATGTGTTTTGACCTCCTCATTCAATAGGAAGTAAGCCATCAAGCAATCACTACCAAGAACATTAAAAAAATTCAAGAGCTCGCCGCAATTGCCAATTGGCCTCGGAACAATATTGATGATGTTCTCCCTTGTCGCAAGATCCTCCCAGTCACTGATGGTGAGAAATATACCAAGGCCCTCTCTTGGCAATCTATATCTGATCCTTTTGGTCACACAGCAGTTTGCGTGGACACTCTATCTTGTTGCAACATTCTCCTGGCATCGGGCGGGGCGAGAGATGTCACGTCCCTTTCTCAGCTTTCTTAAGTTCATCCGCTCGGTCACACACCATCTCGTGCAACTAAACAAAAAGCAAAGGGTCCTCATAATAAAAAAAATATGTCTTCAGCGTCTGAATGATGAGATCTTGCTTATGCTCATTCTGACAATGTGTTTTTCATTTGCAGAAACGTCAAAAACGTCCGGTACCTTCAATAAGGAAGATGAAGCTGGTTTGCACAACCAATTGCTGTTGAAGGATCAGAGGTGCTCTCCAACTGGCACGTCTGGAAGGGCTAAAAATGAATTATTGTTTGTCTCTGAAGCGTTGAGCTCAGACTTGTCAAGTCTTGGGGAGGACAAAGGTCGGTGCACCCTTAAAAGAAAACAACCATTGTTTGTAAAAAATTTCCTGTATGTTGGCAATGATGCGCAGTAGTTGATACTGATTGCTCTGTGTGTTCTTTCCTGTTGATTGACTTCTCCCTCTGGATGGGTTCCTCATAATTTGCTTTTGGGAACTTTGGTTACTAAATATTCATTTAAATTCATATTGAGCACAATTCATCTTGCTCTTAATGAATGTTAGTGAATGAGTAGCCTGAATTCCCATCAGAAAATGAAAAGGAACGCATGTACAAGTGAGAGGAGGAAAGGAAAATGGGAGAGGCACAGCCTTAAGAATTTTACTAGCAATGCTCTGCCTCCGGCCTTTCATATCATTCAAAAAAAGGTGGAACCAATCAATCTCTTCCCTGCTGTAACACAGGATCTGAAGCAGAGAATATTGGAGCATGAGAATCTCCGGGCGCTATACAAAAACAATCCAACCAATCAGATTGAACCTACCAAATCCAAATCATATCCTCAAAACCCAACCAACAAGGAAAACGAAATCGCAATCAAAATGGTCAAAGACACTTTCTATCCCATTGAATCTGGTTATGCCAAAATCTATGACAAACAAAATAATCAGATTATTGCCATGGTCAAGTTTATTGAGTTTTCCAATCTCTCAAAACAACAATGGAACAATTTGAATTATCTATCTGTCTTTTTACACCAATGTAAAGAGTTTATTTCCCCGGTTGCATCTCAATCTCAAAAGTGTGGTGGAATCACGTGGGCTGTGGGCTGGAGAAAGGGATATAAAGAGCTGGAGATTCTTGGGCGTTATTGTAATCAGAAAGCTATTGACAATAATCCACAAGGATTCGCCAAGCTCATGAAGAAATCAAGTCAGGTGGGACAAATTTTATGGGATACATTCCATTGCTTTGGAAACGTAGCGGTTGAGAAGAATCACAACTACATGAAGAAACACAACATTCCCTTGGTTGCAGATAACAACTTTCCAATAACACCTGGCGACCAATCCCCCTTTGGTTTTGCCTTGAATCTGGCTTTCTCCTCTCACGGTTTCTATAATCATCAACACAAAGACAGAGGTGATGCAACCAAACTTCCTCTTGCTTTTGCTTTAGTCATTCCTACTTCCAAAACTACAGGTAAAATTGCAACTAAATCTGAACGTTATGACGTTGACAATGGGCAGTTCATTTTTAGAGATATCAAGATAGCTCTTAATTTCAAAACTGATGTCATATGTAGAATCATCTTCCAAGCTCAAGAATATGTGCACAGAACACTTCATCCTACGGAACCAACCAATTATACCAAGTTAGGAATTTCATTGCAGGTTGCAACTAAAACTAGCAACATTTGTAAACAATACCTCAAAGGTGAATTTGATGATGATTCTGACTTGTAATTTAGTGGTGTTGATAAGCTATTAGAATGATACAAGTTTCACTATATGATCTATTTTTAATATGATTGTGATTGTTATTTCAAGAAGAATCTTTGAGCCCAATTGAAAACATTTATCAGATCAAATTGTTGCTTTTGATTATTTGGAGTCATGAATCCTTTTCATTTCAATTTGAGTGAATAAATTGCAATGAAATTGACATAAACCGCAATGGTTCAAGGAAATTTTTGTGTGTCAAAGACAAAGATTCCAATAAGCTTATTGTCAATTTGATAATCTAATTACATTATGATTGATTATCAATTTAATCTTGAAGATTTAAAAAAAGAAATAGCAGATTTCAAAACAAAAATTGAACATGGTGGGGCTTAATAGGTCAACTAGAGTTGAAGGCGGCTACGCCGCCGTCAGGTTTAGGCTCAATTCTAAATGTTTTTCTCTTCATCCTCCACATTCACATTGTTTTGAAAACCACTTTTCAACTGTATTTCACCACATAATTACAATGAATCCACAGGCTTCTCATTGATTGCATATCCCCTTGAAAAAAATCCTTTGGAACAGCCAAGCAAATCATTGTTCATTGTCCTCAACACCATTTTTTGATTCAATATGGCAAAACTGTCCTTCTCTTTCAATTTTGACATTGAAACAATCTATAGAAGATCCACAAAGGTTTTGCAGACTCAACCCCCCCCCCCCAAAAAAAAAAAAAAAAAAAAAAAAATCTGTAAAAAACAAAAAATCCTTTTGTGCCATGTGCACAAGGTTGCACTATTAGATAATCTTGCTGAATTGCCAAAAATTGACATGTGGCCACTTGATTATTACCCAAGTCTTACTTAGAGCAAGCTTAGATGCACAGTGAATTTGCATGATGCGCAGTCACTGTGCATCAGGAATAAAACTTGAGTTCCCCGCATGTCAACTGTTTCCAGTTGAGCAAGATTTTCCACAGTGTTTTTAATTTGAACATGGGTCTGCAGGACTTCTGCTGATTTCATCAAACTTTTTTTTCTCATTCATTTCAGAAGTCTGTCATGCTCATGTTCAAATGTACAACCTGAGAATTAGGTTCTTTTTCTTTGTCTTTGATTTTTTTTCCTTTTTTTGATTCCAGAAAACCTTTTTCAGATCTAGTCATATAACCTGGACCAAGTAGGACAGCTTCAATCTTGATTTGAATTCTATGTTCCTAGGTTCAAATAATTGGCCATCATCCTAAGTACCAAGCTCTGATGCCCATCACATTCTCCAACAGACTGCTAGTCATCATTTGAAACCACTGTCACAACAATTTCAATATCAACTCCTGTGTTCTGCACCAATCTCATTCACAAATATGTTAGGGCCTGTATCATAATCTTCAATTTTGCAATTTATCTACTTTTCTTTTACTCTGCACAAAATTTGAAAGCAAGAAGAGTGTTAAACTTACAGTATTGAAATTCTTCATTTTTGAGCTCAAGACTGACTGGGTGAGGTTCAGCTTTGTCTCTAAGAAAGATTGAGAGAAATAAAGTTGAAGAAATTGAATTTTCATGCCCTATGGTACAAGACCTTAGGTTATTCAAATCATAGTATGGTGTTTTTAAAGAAAAGTGAGTCTACTCTAGCCCGACACATCAGGTAAATCATGAGGGGTCAATCATTGTCCAGAGAGACCGGAATGCATGGACCAAGTGTCCAAGGGCCATGCGGCATTTAAGCAAGCAGACCTCGTACAAGCTGTTTGCCTCCTGCCTCTTATTGTCACCCTCATAGTTGTTGATGACGGGGTCATCCAACTTTTGGTCAAGCCCAGTGGCCTTGCACCTCTTGTGGACCTTAGTATGAAAGGCAACATCTGGATTCTCCCTAACCTGTCCGTTTGCCAGCATCAGACCAGCTTGTGTCCCACACGCTGTCCACAATCATCAGCTGGCGTTCTTTGTGCTTGTTCCCGCAATGGTACTTCTTATTGCATGATGCACCTCAAGAGAGAAAGAGGCGGACAAAATGTGAACATACTTGGTCACCCAGGGACCTCTTGGCAAGCAGGTGCGCACCCCCTCACCAGGAGGTCTTGGCAAGCAGCTTTATAGCTGCTTGCCAAGGGCTCCCAGCAAGCAGTTTCATACCTGCTTGCCAATAGCTCCCAGCAAGTAGGCCCGCGCCTGCTCACCAGGGCGGAAGGTCTTGGCAAGCAGGTTTATAACTGCCCGCCAAGGGCTCCTGGCAAGCAGGTATGTACCTGCTTGCCAGGATCCCTTGGCAAGCAGGTATGTAGCTGCTTGCCAAGAGCCCTTGGCAAGCAGGTATGTACCTGCTTTCCAGGAGCCCTCAGCAAGAAGGTATGTACCTGCTTGCCAGAAGCCCTCAGCACCTGCTTTCCAGGAGCCCTCGGCAAGCAGGTATACACCTGCTCACTGGGAGCCCTTAGCAAGCAGACGTTTCCTGCTTGACCTGCTCGCCAAGGGCTTTGGGCAAGCAGGTAAATACGTGCTCACTGGGAGCTCCAGGCAAGCAGGTACACCCCTGCTTACCGGGAGCTCCGGGAGAGCAGGTACACACCTACTTGCCAAGAGGTCCCAGTGAGCAGGTGCGCACCTGCTTGCCAAGAGCTCTCAGTGAGCAGGTGCGCACCTGTTTTCCGGGAGCCCCCAGTGAGCAGGTGCGCACCTGTTTGCCGAGAGCTCCTAGTGAACAGGTGCGTGAGCAGCTTGCCAAGAGCTCCTGGTGATTAGATGTGTACCTGCTCTCCCGGAGCTCCCGGGAAGCAGGTACACACCTGCTCGCCTGGAGCTCTCGGCGAGCAGGTCAAGCAGGAAAAACCTTCTTGCTAAGGGCTCCCGGTGAGCAGGTGTATACCTGCTTTCCAGTACATACCTGCTCGCCCAGAGCTCCCGGTGAGCAGGTGTGTACCTGCTCGCCCAAAGCTCCCGGTGAGCAGGTGTGTACCTGCTCGCTGAGAGCATCTGGTGAGAAGGTGGTTACCTGCTCGCCCAAGGCTCCCGGTGAGCTTCACCTGCTCGCCAAGAGCACCCGGAGTCATAGGCGTGTACCTGCTCGCCAAGAGCAGTGGAGCACCGGGTGAGCAGGCGCCAAGAGCACTCACCAAGCAGCATGATGTCACACACCCTGGAACAGTGTGAGGTTGCTACGGGTGGGCTTTGGTGGAATGCCACCGCTTGACCAGTGAAGCGCCTTGTCAGTTTCAGTGCCGCAACGGTAGCTGAGACCATGAAATGTTTTGAGCACCTTGTGATGCAATGGTGATACTGGAATGTTCCAGGGGCCAAGGCTTTGTGGCTGACGCAACGCCTTGGTGCCCTCTAGACCAGCAGCACACGCAAGTGAAAGGAGGCAACCTTACGATACCTTGTGGCTATAAGACTGGGCATCATACAAGTCATTCAACCCCAGGATCCTGCTCCAAATGTTGCTGATGCGCATGGACAGGGGCCTCATGGGATGCGTTCACATTGAAAAAGCAATTCTGAACAGCAGGCTCAACTTGATCAGCGCTTGCACAGTTCAAGCCTTTATAAGGGAAACCTTGGATCCAGTTTTCCTGGATCTGTGGGCTTATTAAACTTGGATAATCAGAGTGAAGATTATAAATTATAATGGAGTTGATTTTACATTAAGCATTTCCAAACTTCACTTGAATCACAATTTTAGTGAGTGATTAATTTCTCAAATGATAATCAATTTAGTACTGTCAACTGAGCTTGATTTTAATTTTGGCATGAAGAATTCTTCTCAATTTTTAAACTCATAAAAAGTGATTTCTCAAGTGGTCCATGATAATATAGTGAATTACCCCTATGTTTGCTTATTCACAGTGACAGAAGAATCATTTTGGTGAGTTTCCCACTTGAAGCTTTGAAATTTGCTTTCCTCAGGTCATTAATATTCAATTGCAATTTGAAGCATGCATTGCAAAACATCATTTCCACTTTCATCCTGAATCATTATGAATTCCCCAAACAACATTAGCCCTGATTCATTGACAATGAGAATTTAACAAAAATACAAAATCAGTTTTCACATTTATGATTTCTCATGGGTTGAAAGGAAAACTTTAGTGATGAAATGATCTTGGAATGATGATGCATCACTACATACCCTACGATATATCCCGTACGGGATACTGAGTAAGACATTACGGGATATACAGGATATCTTGTAGTGGTCAACTTTTTCAAACCACCCTCATATAACATCAGCATATCACCATATCATATAACTTGCATATCCCAATATAACAATATCAGATCACTGTGATATTACAAGATAATAACATCATATCACTACTGTATCACAAGATAACACTATTGTAAGCACTATCAGCATTAACCAGTCAAACATGGCTGGTCAAGAAATGCTCAAACAGCCGTGTTCAACAAGTGATCTTGGACAGGCACCGTCCAACCAAAGCGCATGCTGGCCATTCAAGCGGGTCTGCCCAATCATGTTGAGTTGCCGGAGCGCAGCGGGAGGTTGCAGACTCCGTGGCGCAAGGTTCTTGGCAGCCCCGCTGCGTTGGCCAGGCGTCCTATGCCGGCCAACCAAAAAAACACAGTGCGGCACACCAGAACTGTGGGAACCGCCGCAGCAAACAGAAACCTAATTGCCAGGCCTCAAGCTCAGCAAGCTGCTGGGTAATCCCAGGACTCAGCTACATTCCACTTACGCATTGGCCTACTTTGATCACCTGCCAGTTCCATCCCGCCGACGTCAGTTGCCTGAAATCTAAGTAATTTTTTTTTCTCACCAGCCCACCCACCCAGGTTGGAGTCCCTCCTCCTCGCCTTGACGGCGAGTTTCTTAGTCTCATTTCTCCTCCTCTCTGGGCCGCTCTCCTGACTCCCAGCTGCCTCTCAGAGGCCAGGACAAAGGAGAGCCAGTGACAAGAGGAGATTCTCTACCCCAACCCGTACTCGGAC
Organism: Puccinia coronata f. sp. avenae; assembly: GCA_002873125.1. Classification (NCBI taxonomy): domain Eukaryota; kingdom Fungi; phylum Basidiomycota; class Pucciniomycetes; order Pucciniales; family Pucciniaceae; genus Puccinia; species Puccinia coronata. The sequence goes on from PGCI01000045.1 coordinate 289,929, forward strand.
AACTTGGGGCAGGACTCAACTGTGCCTCCCCGGGCCGTCCTAGGGAGCAAGGGAGAAATCCGTTATCCCCGAAAAAGTCTTCACTCATTAGCAAATAGAAATGAAATTATCTAAATGAAATCAATTGAGCAAACTCTGTCTGCACCAACAAGGACTGTTGCAAACAGAAAACATAAGAGAGCTAAATCCTCTCAGAAAGATTCTGAGGAGATATAGAAAGAGAGCAAAAGAACCAAAGCTGAACGGAGTTCCTGGCTGGTGGTGACCGGTTTCAATCAAACCAATTGAACAGGCCCATCCAAATGGCTGGCAAGTGCTTGGGTCAGACAGTGCCTGTCCAATCACTGGTCAAACACAGCTGTTCAAGAACTGCTCAATCAGCTGTTTTTGAACAATCAATGCCAGCAGTGAAGCTTACCTCACTCCAAGCTTGCATCAAATAAGGACTTCAGTAATACTCAAGTTTCCACATGCCAACTGCCGGCATTTGAGTAAGTTTTTATTGCAGTGCCTCACCCAGGAGCTGTCCCAGTGCATTTCCACAAGAAGTGCTTGACCTGATCAACAAGTGCAACAAAATTGGTAAACTCCATGCAAAACAACTATACTAATGTGGACAACTTTCCAAAGCAATCTGCAGATTGCTATTCCATGCAAAACATTAGTACAAATGTTTTGCGTGGAGATTAGGAATTTTGTTGTGCTTTTTGATCAGGTCAAGCACTTCTTGTGGAAAGGCACTGGAACAAGCTGGTTCAGTTTTCCTCCTTTTGTGCCCTCTGCTCCCTGATGTCACACAAAGATACTGTCCTTTGTATTTTCCGCAATCCCTTTCCCATCTGCCTGTTCCTCCCTGCAGACATCCATTTAAACCATTCCCAGCCTTTCCTGAACCCCAAACTGTGACTCCATGTAACCCTACTACCATCCATTTCTGTTCTCAAATGCAAAAGTACCCAGCAGTCACCAACAACCAAAAGGCTTGTTGTCACAAGTGGTTTCCATGGTTGGTGCTCTAGAGTCTCACTTTGATGATCCTGCCATTGTGGCAAAACCTTTAGTCTCATTCCTTTTGCCTGTAAAGATTGGGCTTTGCGCATCAAAATTTCACAAATTATCTATCTTTCCCATGTTTTCCCAGGAATAAAAAACCTTGCACTCAGTGAATCAAAAACATAAATATAGCCAATTGATGCCTATGAGTCAAGTAATGATTTGAGTATAGTGGTATGGTAGTATCATGCCTTGTGCCTGTCATGATTGGGCTTCATGCATCAAAATGTTACAAATTACCTCTTTTCCCATGTTTTCTCAGGAAATAAGACCCTTTCACATGGTAAATCAGAAACATAGATATGACCAATTGATGCCTGTGAGCCAAGAATTGATTTTCATATAGTGGTTTGATAGTATCACACACTTTGCCTATCAAAATTAGGCTTCACACATCAAAATTTCACAAATTACCTATTTTTCCTGTGTTTTCTCAGCACAAAAGACCCTTGAACATGGTGAATCAAAAACATAGATATGGAAAATTGATGCACCTGAGCCAAGGTTTTATTTGCATATAGTGGTGTGGTAGTATCACATGTTTTGCCTGTGAAGATTTGGCTTCATGCAGCAAAATTTTACAAATTACCTATTTTTCCTCTGTTTTCTCAGGAAAAAAGACCCTTGCACATGGTAAATCAAAAACCTGGATATGGCCAATTGGTGCCTCTGAGACAAGGGTTGATTGGAATATAATGTTGTGGCATTATCACACCTTTTGCCTGTTAAGATGTGGCTTCACGCATTGAAATTTCACAAATTACCCTCTTTTTCTGTGTTTTCTCATGAAAAAAGACCCTTGCACACAGTGAATCAAAACCATAGATATGGCAAATTAATGCCTGTGAGCCAGGATTTAATTTACATATAGTGGTGTGGTAGTATCATGTGTTTTGCCTGTCAAGATTTGGCTTCACCCATGAATATTTCACAAATCACCTTTTTTTTCTGTGTTTTCTCAGGAAAAAAGTGCCTTGCACATGATGAAACAAAAAACAATAGATATAGAAAATTGATGCCTGTGAGCCAAGGTTTGATTTATATGTAGTGGTATGGTAGTATTGCGTGTTTGCCTGTCAAGATTTGGCTTCACACATCAAAATTTCACAAATGACTCACTTTTTCTGCATTTTCTCATGAAAAAAGACCCTTGCACATGGGGAATCAAAAACATAGATATGGCCAATTTATTCCTGTGAGCCAAGGTTGAATTTTCATATAGTGGTGTGGTAGTATCATGCCTTTGCCTGTCAAAATTGGGCCTCACGCATCAAATTTTCACAAATTACCTATTTTTCCCGTGCTTTCCCAGGAAAAAAGACCCTTTCACATGGTGAATCAACAACATAGGTATGGAAAATTGATAAATCATAGTCAAGTTTTGATTTGCATAAAGTGGTTTGGTAGTATCATGCCATTTGCCTGTCAAGGTTTGGCTTCACGCATCAAAATTTCACAAATGATCTACTTTTCCCACGTTTTCTCAGGAAAAAAGATACTTGCACACGGTGAATCAAAAACATAGATATAGCCAATTGATGCCGCTGAATCAATTGATGATTTTCACATAGTGGTGTGGTAGTATCATGCTGTTTTCCTGTCAAGATTGGGCTCAGGCATCAAAATGTCACAAATTCCCTATTTATCCCGTGTTTTCTCAGGAAGATATACCCTTGCACATGGTGTATCAAAAACATAGACATATCCAATTGATTCCTCCTGTGAGCCAAGGTTTGATTTTCACATAGTTGTGTGGTAGTATCATGTGTTTTGCCTCTCAAGGTTTGGCTTCGCACATGGAAATTTCCCAAATTACCTGTTTTTTCTGCTTTTTCTCAGGAACAGAGACCCTTTCACATTGTTAATGAAAAATAAATATATGGCCAATTGATGTATCAGTATCAAGGGTTGATTTTCATATAGTGGTGTGGTAGTATCATGTCTTTGCCTGTTGAGATTTTGCTTCACGCATCAAAATTTCACAAATTACCCATTTTTCCTGTGTTTTCTCACAAAAAACAACCCTTGCACATGGTGAATCAATGGATTTTTCATGCACAAAGCCCAATCTTGACAGGCAAAAGGCATGATACTGCCACACCACTATATGCAAATGAAATCTTGGCTCACAGGCATCAATTGGCCATATCAATGTTTTTGATTGACCATGTGAAAGGGTCTTTGTTCCTGAGAAAATGCAGAAAAAATGGGTAATTTGTGAACTTTTGATGCGTGAAGCCAAGTCTTGACAGGCAAAAGGCGCAATTTTACAACACCACTGTATGTCAATGAAAAGCTGACTCAGAGGCCTCAATTGGCTATATCTGTGTTTTGATTCACCATGTGCAAGGGTCATTTTTCCTGAGAAAACACAGGATGAATAGGGAATTTGTGAAATTTTGACGCGTGAAGCCCAATCTTGACAGGGATAAGGCATGATACTATCACACCACTACATTCAAATCAAACCTTGGCTTGCAGGCATGAATTGGCAATATTGTTTTTTCTGATTCATCATGTGCAAGGGTCTTTTTTCCTGAGAAAACACAGGAAAAAGAGGTAATTTGTGAAATTTTGATTCATGAAGCCAAATCTTGACAGGAAAAAAAAGCAATCATACCACACCACTATATGAAAATCAAACCTTGGCTCACAGGCACCCATTTTCTATATCTTTTTTTTTCACTGTGTGAAAGAGTCTTTTTTCCTGAGAAAAGGCAGAAAAAAAAGGTGATTTTTGACATATTCATGCATGAAGCCAAATCTTGACCGGCAAAACACGCAATACTACCACACAACTATATGAAAATCAACCCTTGGCTCACATGCATCAATTGGAAGTATCTATGTCTTTGATTCACCATGTGCAAGGGTCTTTTTTGTGAGAAAACACGGGAAAAATTGGTAATTTCTGAAATTCTGATGCGTGAAGCAAAATCTTTACAGGCAAAAGGCGTGATAATACCACACCACTATATTTAAATCAACCCTTGACTCTGACACATCAATTGGCCATATCTGAATTTTTCATTCACCATGTGAAAGGGTTTTTGTTCCTGAGAAAAAGCAGAAAAAATGGGTAATTTGGAAAATTTTCATGTGCAAAGCCAAATCTTGACAGGCAAAACACGTGATACTACCACACAACTATGTGAGAATCAAACTTCAACTCACAGGAGGCATCAATTGGCTATGTCTGTGTTTTTGATTTACCATGTGCAAAGGTGTTTTTCCTGAGAAAACATGGGATAAAAAGGGAATTTGTGAGATTTTGATGCTTGAAGGCCAATCTTGACAGGAAAAAGGCATGATAATACCACACCACTAGATTCAAATCAATCCTTGGCTCACAGGCATCAATTGTCCATATCTACATTTTTTAATCACCATGTGGAAGGGTCTTTTTTCCTGAGAAAATGCAGAAAAAACGGGTAATTTGTGAAATTTTGATGTGTGAAGCCAAATCTTGACAAGAAAAACACGCAAGAATACCACACCACTATATAAAAATCAAACCTTGTCTCACAGGCATCAATTTTCTTTATCTATTTTTTTGTTTTACCATGTGCAAGGGTCTTTTTTCCTGAGAAAACACTGAAAAAAAAGGTAATTTGTGAAGTATTCATGCATGAAGCCAAATCTTGACAGGTAAAACATGTTATAATACCACACCACTATATCAAGAATGAAAATTGACTCACAGATATCAATTGTCCACATCTATGTTTTTGATTCACCATGTTCATGGGTCCTTTTTCATGAGGAAAGACAGAAAAAATTGGTAATTTGTGAAAGTTTGATGTGTGAAGCCAAATTGTGACAGGCAAAAGGCATGATACTGCCACACCACTTGATGAAAATAAGCCCTTGAATTGAAGAAATCAATTTTCCATATATATGTTTTTGGTTCACCATGTGCCAGGGTCTTTTTGCCTAGGAAGACGGAGGAAAAATAGGTGATTTGTGAAATTTTGATGCGTGAAGCCAAATCTTGACAGGCAAGACATATGACACTATCACACAACTATATGAAAATCAAAGCTTGGATCAGGGGCATCAATTTGCCAATTTGCCATATCTATGTTTTTGTTTCACCATGTTCAAGGGTCTCTTTTCCTCAGAAAACACAGGAAAAATAGGTAATTTGTGAAATTTTGATGTGTGAAGCCCAATCTTGACTGTCAAAATGTGTGAGACTATCACACCTGTCAGCCTTAGAGACAAAAATGTTTCCCAAAAAGCTTCAACAATGTCCTCTTTAGATTCACCTCATTTTTCTGATCATTTTCATCTCTTATTCTCCATAGTTGTGATGTATAATTGAGGAGTAATTACACCTTGAACATCTATTATTTTCTAAGTTCAAACCATATTGAATATATGCATTTCAATCAACAAGGTTAACCATTTTTTCAGCTGGCTGAATGAAAAACTTCATCATCACTCAGAACCACCAACTTGAAAGAATCAGACAACTCTGGACAACATCACTCCTCACTACTCAATCAACACAGATTCCATCACATCCCTACGTTGTTGTGGTCATTTGGTGTCATCTGATTGAATAGTAAGCAGCTTGTTCCAAGTTCTCTCTTCCTTCAAAGTTCTTCTTAGCTCTTGATCTTTTCATCCATCCTGCTCATCTTCTTCTCCAATCAAATAAAGAACAAAACCAATAAACATATCATCTGTGCTTCTGTGTACTGCTGCTAAAATCCACATAGGTTTCCTGCTACACAACCTTTTCCAGTTTCCTTTGGCATAAAAAAGCAAGGCAGTCTTTGACTGGACCTTCTCTGTTTCTTAAGAGAAGAGGGGTTAAGCTTAGCTGCCCTTAAACCATCCTCCTTTAAGGAGAGAACCAGAATAGCCCATAGAAGGCCAAAGATAATCATATTTGACATATTTATAACCCTATTCTTCTTCCTCTCCTTCTTCCTTCTCTACTTCACAATAGTTGTCCTCTCCTTATCCTTTCTGGAATCAACTATTGTGCTCCCCTTTCTTGTGTCCTGTTGTCACATAAGAGACCCAGGCTCACAACACCACTATATGAAAATCAATCCTTGACTCACAGGCATCAATTGATAATATTTTTGTTTCTGATTCACCATGTGAAAGGGTCTTTTTCCTGAGGAAAACATGGGAACAATAGGTAATTTGTAAAATTTTGATGCATGAGGCCCAATCTTGACAGGCAAAAGGCATGATACTACCACACCACTATACTCAAATCATCACTTGACTCAGAGGCATCAATTGGCCAAATCTATTTTTTTGATTCCCCATGTGCAGGGGTCTCTTTTCCTGAGAAAACATGGGAAAAATAGATGATTTGTGAATTTGTGATGCGTGAAGCCAAATCTTGACATGCAAAAGGCATGATAATACCACACCACTATTTGCAAATCAACACTTGACTCAGATTCATCAATTGTCCATACCTATGTTTTTCATTCACCTCGAGCAAGGGTCTTTTTTCCTGGGGAAACACAGGAAAATAGGTAATTTGTGAAATTTGGGTGTGCGTGAGGCCCAATCTTGACGGGCAAAAGGTATGATACTACCACACCACTAAATGAAATTCCAACCTTGAATCACATTCACCAATTGGGAAAATCCATGTTTTTGATTCCCCATGTGCAAGGGTCTTTTTTCATGAGAAAATGCAGAAAAAATGGGTAATAGGGGGTATCAAATATAGGCAAATCTACACTTATTTAATTGACTGGTTTTCAAAAATCCACCATTTTTAAAACCTGTTGGTTGCTCATCAATCATCATTTTGGATCCAGCAATGAAGAAAAAGATTTTTGGATAATTGACTGGTTTCTAATTGTGGATTTGGTATATTCGACACCCCCTAATTTGTGAAATTTTGATGCGTGAAGCCAAATCTTGATAGGCAAACACGCAATACTACCACACCAATTTATATAAACCAATCCTTGGACCACAGGCATCAATATTCTATATCTATGTTTTTGTTTCACCATGTGCAACGCACTTTTTCCTCAGAAAACACAAAAAAAAGGTGATTTGTGAAATATTCATGGGTGAAGCCAAATGTTGACAGGCAAAACATGTGATAATAACACACCACTATATGAAAATCAAATCTTGGCTCAAAGGCATTAATTGGCCATATCTATGTTTTTAATTCACCGTGTGCAAGGGTCTTTTTTCATGATAAAATGCAGAAAAAGAGGGTAATTTGTGAAATTTTGATGTGCAAAGCCACATCTTAACAGGCAAACAGCTGCATGAGACTGCCACACCACTATATGCAAATCAACCCTTGACTCAGAGGAATCAATTGGTCATATCTATGCTCTTGATTGACCATGTGCAAGGGTCTTTTTTCCTTGGAAAACACAAGAAAACTAGATAATTTGTGAAATTTTGATGCATGAAGCCAAATCTTGACGGGCAAAACATGTGTTACTACCACATCACAATACAAAAATCAAACCTTTGCTCACAGGAATCAATTGGCCATATCTATGTTTTTGTTTCACCATGTGCAAGGGTCTTTTTTCCTGAGAAAACACGGGAAAAATAGGTAATTTGTGAAAGTTTGGTGTGTGAAGCCCAATCTTGACCGGCAAAATGTGTGTACTACCACACCACTATGTGCAAATCAATCCTTGGCTCACAGGCATCCATTCGTAACATCTAGGTTTCTGATTCACCATGTGAAAGGGTCTTTTTTCCTGAAAAAACAAGGGAAAAATAGGTAATTTGTGAAATTTTGACACGTGAAGCCACATCTTGACAGGCACAAGGCATTATACTCAAGTTTTTGCTGCAATGACAAGACTTTCAAACTGAGACTATGGAGCACCAACCACAGAAACCACTTGTTACAACAAGCCTTTTGGTTGTTGGTGGCCTTGGAAAGTTGTCCAGATTAATACAGATGTTTTGCATGGAGTTTACCAATTTTGTTGCACTTGTTGATCAGGTCAAGCACTTTTTGTGGCAATGTACTGGGACAGCCCCTGGGTGAGGCACCACAATAATAACTTCCTCAAATGCCTGCAGTTGACATGTGGCATCTTGAGTATCACTGAAGACCTTTGTTGATGCAAGCTTGAAGTGAGGTAAGCTTCACTGCTGGCATTGATTGGTCAAACGCGGCTGGTTGAGAAGTTCTTGAACAGCTGTGTTTGACCAGTGATTGGATAGGCACGGTCTGATCAACGCCCGTGCCAGCCAGTTTGATGGGCCTGTCCAATAGGTTTGACTGCAACCAGTCACCACCAGCCAGGAACTGATTTGGCAGACCCGCTTGAATGGCCAGCATGGGCTTTGGTTGGACGGTGCATGTCCAAGATCACTGGTTGAAAATTTCTGTCTGAGCACTGCTTGACCAGCTATGTTTGACTACTCAATGCTGACAGTGCTTACAATAGTGTCATCTTGTGATACAGTAGTGATATGATGTTAGTATCTTGTAATATGACAGTAATATGATATTGTTATATTGGGATATGACAGTTATATGATATGGTGATATGGTGATGTTATATGAGGGTGGTTTGAAAAAGTTGACCACTACAAGATATCCCGTATATCCCGTAATGTCTTACTGCATGTTAATAATAATAAGAGGTAGATAGAAAATTGGGGAAGCCCTATAAAATGAACATATTTTTCCTGAGGAAAGCCTACTGGAGTCTGATAAATCAATTTAATTAGACTATTTTCTATCCTGTAGTGTGAGTCTGACAATAATTTGGTTTGAAGATATGTTTTCTCTTTGGTCAATCCTCTGTTATCATTAATAATAAAATGGTTAATCTCACCACTGATTATAATTTATGATGAGCTGTAGATATTGAATGTGGGAAAAATTAAGATTCTTTCAGAGGAGCTTATCATTAATTGATATGATAAATCTAAGCAATGAGTATCTACTATCAATATCATGATTCAACTCTTGAATCTTGCTGACAATTGCAATTATCCTTCTTAGGTTGATCTTTTTTAAAAGATTAAGTATATAATGAAACAGCAATAACATTTATTGTGAGGCAAGAATCCTACATAGCTAGCAGAATAGACTGGAAAAAATATTAATCAATGGTGATTATAAAAAAATATTTTTGATTTGAATCCTGTGAGTCAAATGACTCAACATGTTTTGATTGGGATCCTCTGACTCTGAGTCTGAGTCAAATGACCCAAAATGTTTGTAAATACTATTTGTGAAAAACAGTATTCCTGGATCATGATGTTGACCATTGTGGAAGTGGAACTGCCACTTGTGATACTGATACTGACTACGTGTACATGCCAAGATTTCACAATTTTACATTGGAAAAAACAAGGTTTCACAGGTTTGTAACCATTTTTGAACAGTCACATGTGGTGTTGAAAACATCTGCCTCCCAGGAATTTTTCAGATCGTACCTAAGCTTAACAAATTTTCAACCCAAGACCATCCGTTAAACCAAAAATCAGAAACCCTCATCAAATCAACAGCACATTCTTGTCTCATCAAAATGGTTAGCAAATCTTATGGACTTGGATTGTTATCTCAGCCTAACAGACCAGAAAACCAACCTTGCTAATCATCCAGGGTAAGCTCTGTAACTAGTAGGCATCCCTCAAGTGTCTGCCCGCCTGCCAATTCTAGAAAATCCATCAGCAGACCAGTTCCAGCCGTAGCAGCCGCAAAAAAAAACAATCCAGAAGATCCTCTTTCTCAGAATCTGAAGCCAACAATGTTGGAAGTCATGCCAAAAAAAAAAAACTAACAACCAAAAAAGCATCCCAAAAAAGAAAAAACGCAAAAAAAAACAAGGTGATGCACAATCTAGTCAGCGAAACAATAGCAATCAAGGATCCATAATTGATTTGCGCAAGGACTCTGACAATGATAATTCCAAGATACCAGTAACTAAAAAAAAATGATGTGAAGTACAATTCTGTTCTGGACTTCTTTGGGGAGCCCTTCTACCCTGAAAATGCACCAGTAAGTCCACAATTGTTTTCTTCTTGATTTTTGTATTGAAATCTCTTTGCTTCTCTGTCTCACCATCTTTCTGGCTCTAGTATCACAATACTTCTGTCTCACCATCTTTCTGGCTCTAATATCACAATACTTCTGTCTCACCATCTTTCTGGCTCTAATATTACAATAATTAAAGGCAGAAGAACTCAAAAAGAAAACAATCACGTTCAACTGTAAATGGTGCCAGAAAAAAGTTTGTTACAATTCCAACGCTAATCTAAGGAAACATCGAGATGGATCAAATCAAGCAGGACGTTGTGGATCAGGCTGCCCCAACCAAAATCTTGCCATTGAAGCCGGGGCCAAGATACCACCTACCATTGACAAGACAAGAGCACTTGCTGCGCAGAAAGACGACGGAAAAAAGAAACTCACAGCATTCTTTGGACAAACAGAAAAATCCGATAAAAAGGTCCTGAACCAAATACTCACTATTTAGCAGACACAAAATGCTCTCCCCTGGTTGCGTCTTGAAGATTTTCACTTGAAGGAAGCCTTCCATTATTCCAAGGCAGACAGCGCATGAAACATGTTTTGAAGCCAGAATAAACCTATATATTAGCTTTTGAAACTCCATTCATATTAAGGTGACACTTACCATGATAATGTTTGGCAAAAAATGTCTTACAATCACTTGATTTGAGTGCCTATCCCTCTCTTGTTTTAGAAATATTTGAGCCAGTAATTTTGAATCTCAAGCCAAAATTCCTTTGCAACAAAGTGGCCTTTGCTGCCTGTTGAGGAGAAGAAAAGTTTATGGCGTAGATATTTGGACAAAGAACCAGGGAGAGACCCTGAAGTCAGAAGAAGAACCATGCAAGGCAGGTACACCATGGGGCATTGAGGGCAGCCTCAGGACGCATCTGAGGCTGTCCTTGCTGTGAGAACTCCTTTTGGGATGGATTGGCAGTTCTGTGAGGGGGAAATAACAGATGATAATATTTCTAGTATGTATGAAGCTATTATAACTGTTACGGGTGGTTTGAAAGACCTTCCCACCTAATTTACTACAAAAGCTAACACAACAAACTTATTTATTGTTGTGGCAAACTGATTAAAGAGGAAGCTTATATGTAGCAATCTCTATCAGACTTAGATCAACCTTTTAATGCAGCAAAATCACCTTTAGTGGAGCTGTTCAGGAGTATTTAGTACCACAAGTTGGCCGGATGAAGGAGATGAAATAAAATATGCTAGCTATGTATATATGTACTATTTTATATAAGGGGTATGGAATATGCATGTAGAACCAAGAACTTCTGGTGGGTAATTATGGGTTTAGGTCCTTTTAGAGTTGGATTATGTAATAATATATTTAGTTTTATGCCTATTATGTCTAATAATTGCTCCTTTTCACCACATTTGATACTTGAAACTAAAATAGCACACCACATTGCGCTTACCCGCATTTGCAGGGCCAAAAGCGTTGGAAAGCCGCACCACTGAAAAAACCCCATCTGGTGGGCTTGTCCAACGCAGCATCGGACAGGATTGTCCAAGGCTATGTTGGACAAGCCAGTCCAACCATCTTGTCCGACATGGGATTAGACCATTCTGTCAAATCCCATGTTGGAAAAGGTTGTTTGACTGGTTTCTTCAATGTGGGATTGGACAACATGTTTAATCCCATGTTGAACAACCACTGTCCAATGAGTTCTTAACTCAATATTGGACCAATTTTTTGACTATTGTGAGGGTGCTGTGTTTTGAGTGACTTCCAAATGGTCAAACCATTGGGCTGATGAGTTGAAAATCATCAGACAGATGTTGTTCAACACGGCATTGGACAGAATTGTCCAATGCTGTGCCAAACAAACCAGTCGAACAAAAGTGTTTGACATGGGATTGGACAATTCTGTCCAATCCCATGTTGGACAGGCTTCTCAGACTGGCTTGTCAGACATGGCATTGGACAATCATGTTTGATGCCGTGTCAGACAAGCCCACTGGATGGGCTAATTGTAGCGGTGCTGTCAAGAGGCCTTGCAGTAATTTCAATTAGCATCAGCCAGACACCCTGGGGAGTGTCGGGCCAACTCTTTGTGTGGGGAGCTTGAGGGGGGAAAAGTATTTGCCTTGGCCCTGAGGTCCCCGGAAGCCATGGTTCAGTTTGTGGTTTGAACCCGTGTCCTAGTGCTGTGACCCTGGGCTCTTTGCCAAACTTTCCAGCAGGGCCAAAGGGAATTTTAGCAGTGAGGTGGCCAGAGGGGAAATGAAGGGCAGGACCAAGCCGTCTAAATGACGGCCGCAGTGAAGGAACCCCCCGGTTGTGCATTCTTAGCAGTGGTTTAGGCTCGCAACCCCCCTTTTTGACAAAAGCATCTTGGCGACTCCTGACTAAAAGCGTCCCAACAACACATTTGCGCAAAAGTGTCTTAAGGATGCCACTGGTTTTATGACACAGTGCTGTCCCAAGGAAGCCTCCAAAGTTTCTTTGCAAGCGCCTGAGGACCAATGTGTCCTCAGGACACTCAGCAGGTGTCCTCCCAATGCTTTCTCTTAAAAAGCGTCTGGAGGACGGGGGTAATTTCTCAAAAACCCCCTGTGGTGTATGTTTGATAGTTTGTGATCCCAGTCATTGCTTGAGACATGATGCTCTGTTTCTTCCAAACAATCATGAGGTGACCAACATTGCCATCCTTCATTGTGCGCTTTGCCTCCACCATGGTGGAGAAGTCATGCAGCTGCACAAGTGTGTTGTGCAGCTTGGCTGAAGCACCAGACATAAGGAATTGCCCCGGGGGTTGGGTCAGGGGTTGACACCCAGCCCGAAGGACAAACCCCGGGGGTTCAGGGGTAACCCCTGAACCCCCGGGGTTTGAGAACAAAAAAAAATTGTTTGTAGAGGCTTGTCATTGGAGGTCATTGGCCGGGTGGAAATTTGTAATTCTCATTCAAACTATGGTCTACAGATCCAACAGCAGTCTCTGAACTCTTCCTCTCACGTCATTTGTTTTCTGATGGCTTGGTTGGATCCGTAAGAGCTGTATACATATGGGCGGGTGTCTCTTGTAGTGGTTTTCCCTCAGACTCCGGTATTCCTTTTCTCAAGATTTGGAATACACCTACCGTTTTCTCTCGGTTTCTTGTGCAACACTCTCTAAATAGTTTCCAATGAAGCAAAAAAATCCAGACCCTGAAAAAGAGCCATCCAGCCCCGCAGCCACCCCTAGCGAGGTAATTGACGTGGATCAATCTGACGAAGAAGAAAAAGGACAAGCTACAGGTCCAAACCGTAGCTGGGTATGGAACTTTATGAAAGAATCCAATGAGCCGGGTATAGTCGTATGCCAGGTTGTCATGAAAACTGGTAAAATATGCGGCTCACGGTTAAAGAAAGATAAAAGCTCAAGCACCAAGTCCTTTCATGGCCACTTGCAGAGTATCCACCATCTGTCGGATCCAAGCCTCGCCAAGAAGACCAAGATGCACCACATGGACCTTGAAAAATGGAGCAAGTTGGGAACTTTGCAGCCCAAGGTGAGTTTTTATATTTCCATTCAATTCATATCATCAAGTGATGTAGCTAATTGTGATCATCAATGCATCATTCAACATTTATCTTCCAGGTTCAATTAAACAACGAGACCCTCAAATCAGCAATGGTCTATATGATTGCTGACTGTGATCTATCCTTTGCAATTGTGGAACGAAAATCTTTTCAAGAACTCCTCCGACTCCTTAAAGAAAATGCAGTCTCCCTAGTCAACTCTACTAACCAAGCCTCAATTGCAACTCATATCTCGCGTATGTACAATCAAACCCAAGAAACCATCAAGAAAAATTATATTTCAAAACAAACATTAATCTCGTTTACCCAAGATGCGTGGACAGCCCCCAATGTCACTGCCTTCATGGCAGTAACTGCACACTTCATTGATGATAATTTTGAACTTTGAGATCTCACAATTGCTGTCCCCCATGTTGAAGGTAAGTAAATGTATTCTTTTCTAACTCAATTGTATTTGTTGCATGTCTATGTATTGATACAATTCTTATTCATAGGAACGCACAGTGAAAAAAAGTTTGTGGAATTATTCTACGATGTTCTTGACAGCTATTCTGTTGTAGATTGCTTACATACCATCACCGCCAATAACGCATCCGTTAATCTCAAGATGGCTCGGGAGCTAGACCTTCAAATTCCTCACTTCAGTAGTTCCACCGACATCCTCGGTTGTGTAGCGCATGTCATCAATCTTGCTGCAAAAGTTGGAATGGCAGCCCTTGGCCCAATTGATCAAAATCAGGATGGCAAGGAGATTTCGATGGCCAAAAATGAAGATGTTGCCAGTAACCGTATGAATATCAACTCCCTGGTCTCAACTCCAGATGGCGTGGACATCAATGCACAGACCATCAATAAGCGAATTCATGGTTTGTGTACTTGGGTTCGTTTCTCACCCCAGCGAAGTGAACGCTTTGCTGTTGCAGTTCTGTCTTGTCAGCCTGAAATGCACGCCAAAAACATCAAATGTCTTGAAATTGATGTTGCAACCCGATGGAATTCCACTTATCACATGTTTCAATGTGCTTTGATGCTTCAAAAATCCTGCACCCATTTCTGCCAACAGAACTCTGAAACATCCGGCTACCTTCTATCACCAGCTGAATGGGACCATGCTCGAAGCATAATGAAGTTGCTTGAACCTCTCAGCGAGGCAACCGATTGGCTTTGCGGCTCAAAATACCCCACGCTAAACAGTTCCCTTGCTGTGTACATTGTTTTAATCCAACATCTTCATGCTTCCCAACAAGGTCTTTATGACCAAGCTCAACTTATTTGACCCGCAGAGCTGATGATCGAGAAGATCAATCAGTATCTTGAAGAAGCTATCAAAAAACCTATGTACATCTGTGCAATGATCCTGGACCCAAAATTCAAGACTACGTTCTGGACAAATCATCAAGACTTCATTGTCAAGCACTACAAGGTATCGGTCGATGATATCACTAAGACTTTCAAAAATATCGCTCAAGATTTCTTTGAAAAACTACCCAAGAAGAAAGATAACATCTCAGCTCGAGCACCGCAACCTTGTGACTCCAAAGCAGTAGATGCTTTTGATCAAGCAATGTATCGACCCGATCCCGTGATAGAAGGTGTACAGAAAGAGATTGCTACCTATCTAAAAGAGGGAATTGAAACAAAGAGCGTCCAAGTCCTACACTATTGGGCATCTCAATAGAACTCTCTCCCGACCCTTGCGCTAATGGCACGGCAATACCTTTGCATTCCTGCCACCAGTGCATCTTCCGAACGAGTCTTTTCCAAAGGTTGCCGGATCGTTTCATGGCAACGTTCATCTCTCAAGCCAAGAACTATAGAAGAGTTAATCTGCTTGAAAGACTGGTTTCAGACCTTTGATGGCCCCTTTTGACTCGTCAAAAAACCTCCTCCTTCTGTTTTTTCTTCTTTTTTTAACGTCTTGTCTTCTTTCCCATGAGGACTAAACTCTTGGATTCAGCTAACAATAAATATACACGCGCATATATTATGAACAGCATGTCATACACGATGTCTGAAAATATTAACATTGCTTGAATGCAAAAGAAACAAAAAACACGATGCAATGAATGACTCCGGTGCTCCTTGAACCTTCCTACACGCCAGCCCTCAACCAACCCTCACAACCCCCGGGGGGGTCCGGGGGTTGGCAAAGTCGCGTCCTGAACCCTGAACCCCGGGGTTCAGGGTTCGGGGTTAACCCCTGAACCCCCGAGCTCGGGGTCATGCCTTAACCAGACAAAGCTGCTTTGCGAGCTTGAGCCAAGCGGTAATCATTGAAACATTGATTAACTATGCTTTTCCAATTCACAGTCGTTAACACCATTTGCTTGTCACCAATTTTGTGATTTGTGATCTTTATGATTACCCTGCGCTTGGAAAGAAAGAAATGAGTCAGATCACATGCTAGAAGCCGCATCATAAGCAAAATGACAAACTGAAGGCAGTAATATATTGTTGATTCAAAGACTTTCTCCATTTGATTTATCATCAGATTGAAGTACTTCTTCTGGATGGCCTTCTCTGGTGGAAAGCCTAATGCTTGTAAGTACTTCCAGGACCCTCAATCAGTTGAGTCGGAGGAGTTGCCAAAGTGGCGAGTGAACAATGTTGATGCAACATTCCAGAATGTATTTGATTCCTCTAGCTGGAACAAGATGTTGTCCAGTTGGTTTTCTGGATAAGCACTTGGGGCCCTCTGAGACCGCAACAAGTTAAAATTCTGCACAGTCCCCAGGTCCCCGTCCATGGGCTGAAGGGGGCCAAGAACACATCAACTGAGAGCCCAGACTGTAAAAAGAGTAGCTGGAAAACTTGTTGCGCTCAACTGGGAGCCAGCAGTATGGTGTGTGGAAGGATGATAATCATTTCACACATCAGCACATGAAAAAAACAAAAGAAAAAGAAACAAGAAACAAAGAAGAAGAGAAGTGACATGAAGAGAGGTGAAAGACGGACCTGGGAGCTACACCACCGGGCCAAATTTTTTGATTGGTTCAGGTTGGTCAACTGGTGGGGGTTTTCCACACCATCCTCCCACCGTCTTAACGGTGGCTTGACAGTGGGGTTGCAGGATTGTTGGAACGAGCCTGGTTCCACCGTCGGGACTGTTGCAACGATTTTTCGACAGATTTCCAACGGTGGCCCTGACTGTTTGGTTGGACCACTGTCTGGAGAGCAATGGCTTACCAGTGGGCGTCCCGCCGTTGGATCAGGGTAGGCGCCAAACCGCCACCGTTGGTTCACTGCTGGATGGCAGGCTGTTCCACCGTCAGCCTCACCTCAACTCCCCACGCTCACCCAACCAGAGGGTACTGCGTTGGATTAATGGTGGGCTGGCAGTTTTTTTTTTCTTGACACGAGTTTTTCCATGCCACTTTCACGCCTAGAAAGAGGCTACACATAAAAAAAATGCAAAAAAAAAAATCCAACAGAAAAATGACTTGTACATTTTTTCTCTGAAAATATTTGCTACAGTGAGCGTCAGTACTTGAAGGCTGCCAGGACTGGTAAGAATCCCATGGCATAACGGTATCATGGTGAGATCACCTACTGGTGAGTACCAGAAGGTTGATGGTTCAAGCCACTGGCTGTTCTGTTTTTTGCGTTGGGTGCCGTCAGTAGGCAACACCGACGTTGGTCCACCATGTGCAATGTTCCCAACGGCGGACTGACGTGGATTAGAGGTGGAGCTTTGTTGGGTGATCGCAGGATGGCGGTCAGTCCACCCATCATGCAAAAGTGCCTGTTTTGGTAGTGACCTCATAACGCTAGTCCATCGGCGGTCACCAAGCCAATTCCACTGGTCAGACCAACGCTCCCTGAGCTGGTTGGACGAACGGCCGTTTGGCCCGGTGGTGTAGCAGTATGGTGTGTGGAAGGATGAGGAGAGCATCCTTCCACGTCTGCTGGTCCCAGGTAGACTGTGGAACCTGTGACATGTAACTGACATGTGAAGAGAAGGTGTGAAAGCAGAGAAGAAAACAGAGAGAAGAAAAAGAACAGAAAACAAAACACAACAAAACTTGTCCAACTCCCTGCGCAGAGTTGTTGGAGGCATCCATTAGTAGTAGCATGTGAATGTTAGGCTTTCTAGTGCTGTGGTAAGCCAACCCTAAATTGATAAAGTTTTTGAGGGGTAATTATGTGGTCAAAAGCACAGGTGGCCCAGGCCTGAGGGGGTTTGCATGAGGGGTTTACAGGAATACATCAAGTACCCAGGCCCCCAAATCAGGATCAAACAATGACAACACAAACACACGCCTGTCACACACAATAACCCAATCACAATTCAATCAGTATTTCCACAAGCCCCCTTTGAATATTTTCTCTTGTTTAAGCCCCTCTTTTCCTCTATAATTTTCCACAATTTCCATTGTATTCCATCAACCACAACTCAGCCCCTTTCCATGTATTTTCCACTATTCTGTTACATTCTATGATGTCATTATATTCCACCAACCACAACTCAACCAGTTTTACTCAATTTCTACTCATTTCTTTGTTCCATTTCCTTCCATGAACCACAAGTCAGCCATTTTGGGCTCTTCTAGTTGATTTATCTTCTCACCTTCTCATTTCTTCAACCACATTTTGGTCATTCCTCTATTTCTCTCCCAAAAGATATATAAAGAGCCTGTTTCCTCCCTCCTCATTCCTCTGATCATCAGATTGTCTACCATCATCAGCTTGTAAGTATACATCCCTGGTCCTATACACCAGGGGAGATTTTGTGGCACTTGCATGGCAGTGCCACAGTGTGTCTTTTGACTGTAACCCCTGCCCTATGATCCTACAGTCAATGTTTATATAAACTTGAAATCATGGTGATGTGGGTCAAGGTATTTGGGGAACATCTTCTGAAGTAAACCACAACAAAAGCTGATATCCAGATGATCAAATTTGTAATTTTAGGATGGATATCTCCACAAATCATGTAGAACTCAGGCTGAACTCAAGTCATTCTTATGATTTTATGAATTTTTACACGTCCAAATAGTGATTGGGCCATTTTCAAACAAAGCTTCTCAAATAAAAATACATCAAAATTTCCCTTCACCAGAGACCAACACTGCAAGGAAAACTCGCTCAACTGCTGCCAGTTGACATGCAGTCACGGGAGCATCACTTGAGTTGCACTGAAAACACACTTGGATGCACAGTGACTGTGCATGATGCACAGTCACTGCGCACCACAAGTGAAACTTGAGTCAAACTCGAGTGTTCTGCACGTCAACTGGCAGCAGTTGAGCAAGTTTTCCTCGCAGTGCAACTCCCATTGGTCACCCTTTTTCTTTTTTTGTGGCACTTGGTTGTTGCTTGTTACATAATTGTGAAATCTGGATGAAACCCTATTAAATGCCCGTACAATAGGGTATGCATTCAGATTTCAGCACATTTTACAGACATGTGACATGTTAGAAAGGCCTTTTGGCTGTTTTAACCAAAATATATGTAAAATGGGACACCTTGGTCACAAATCCCAATAATGATGTGCTGGAAAAGTTTTCCCAATCCAAAAAAATGGACGTGTGGGGGTAGGTTCAGAACCAATTATTCATATGTTTGAATTGCTATAAACTGCCAGACCAAGTACAATTAATTGCGGGTTCTTGCATATAAAAGATGTGAATTCGGTCCTTTCTCAAAAAAAAATGTAAATTTTTCTTTCTTGCCTTGAATACAAGTAGATAAAACAGAATTTTATTGACTATATTAATCAAAAAAATTAAATGGGATTAAAGAATAAAGATATCAGAACCATGATTGTATTGGTATCAGTTCAGGTTTGTATGCTTCATTTTTTCTACATGCATTCAATATAACATCAAGTATACATCAAGCAACACATACTGTGAGATTCCCAGTGGCTTGGAACTGAATTATGTAAATCATGCAGGATGAATGTGATTACATCCTAACAGACTTCCAACCCAAGAAGTGGTATGAGTTCAGCAATGGAACCCGTCAACAGGTGCCGCAAAATCATCCCTGGTGTATAGTCATCAGTTGAATACATCTGGTTTCATAGTAAAGCTCTATTCCTGAATACAGTGTAGAGAAATATAATATAAATATTATTACCTGCCCCAGTTTGAATACATTCTGGAGAATTATAAAGATAAACCATCAGCTTGAATACATCCTGATTGCACTTATAAATTGAGAACCCTTACCAATATATCTCAAGCATCCTCATCAGCCACACTATTATTTAAGAGTCCATACTCTTATTCTTGTCAACTTCAACTCTCCCAGCTACCAAAGAGAGGCAGCCTTTCAAGCACACATCCCTCTCAAGCTCTATTCTCAACCAAGAGTAGTTCCACAGTGCTTATTTGCTCAACAACTGGGGGAGTGGGGGAGATTGCTTTCTTGGTATCCTTGGGGACTGCCAAGAACTGATGCAGTACTTTTGAAATCTGACTTAACAAAACAACTTGGATTGTTCAATCCTCCTTGCGGCTGGGAAGGAACATTTGGGGCTCAATAGTCATGAATTTGACTTGTCGACTTGCATTGTGGTAGCTTTCTAAAGTCAGCTGTGATTGATCCAGAGATGCAACGAGCTCAGAGTCTGGGCTGTGGATATAGCCCCAGGTTCCGCAAAAGGTGAAGGCCCAATGGCCAACAGAAATCTTGGGCACTTTCTCCTCCATGTCAATGTTATCTATACAGATGGAGGGTGCAATTGGGCACTGAGGACTGATTGACATGGACTTTTTCAATTGGGCTTGAGCGTCAATTTCCAGTGATTTAATAGCAGACAGTGCTGTCCATTGCAATGAATACAACCCAACATGGTTGAGATATTCATTCCCACTCTTGGAAATGCCACATGCAAGTAAGCGCACCAAGTTGGTTAGCTGGAAGGCATTGCAGCAGCAATTGGAAGCGTAAGACATCATGGCGCAGACAGTTGAAACAATCTGCAAGGCAAAGATACACATGGGAAGAAAATGGTCAGTTTGATCACATACATAGACCAGAGAAATGACCATATGAACTCACGCAGTGACAACGTAGGGCAGCCTGAATTCTCAAATTGTTGGGTTGCTCATACCCCAAGACATTGATATTGGCCAGATCTACATCACTTGAAGCCGCAAGGTCAAGCAAATCCAACGCCAAGTCATCCACACCATCATTGGTGGTGAGATCAGTGTCAGACACTACACACGTTTGTAATTTTGCCCAAAGAAAAAACTACTGTTTCACCATGAAAAAACAATTGTAACTTGGAATCAAGTGACATCCTGCCAACTCCAGCCAGCTATCCACAATCTATCCAGACCTTTTCTTTTCCTAAGACTATATAGAATGAATTCTGCTCAGTTTCAATGCTAACTGATCTATTTCATGGGGATCCCTGAACTTTGGTTCAATGGGAGCTGAGCAATGCCACAGTAAATGCCAAGCTCCTGGCCACCCTGAGCCCTGAACTGCACCAAAGTTGGCTATGAGCTGAACTGCTGAGCAGGCTGAGATTAACTGCAGTGAGAGCTGAGCTGATGCTAATTTTTGCTGATTTTTTTCAAAATGGACATAAAGAAGACCAAAATTAAATTAAGAGTAGGAATGGAGTAGCTTTGAAGCTGTAACCAAAGTTGAGTAATGTCACTTGATATCAAGTGACAATTGTTTTTTCATGGTGTTTGGGTTAAGCAAAATGTTAACTTTTTTCAACAAAATGGCTCAGTAATAAAAATTGAGCAAAACTGAGCATGCTCAGCAAAATCCCCTCAAGTTGCCAGAATGAATAAAAATAATTTCTGCTCATTTTCTAAAAAAAAAATGCTGAGCATGCTCAGTATAGCTTATTTTTCACTTCTGACCATTTTCTGTAAAATTGGGTATATGTTTTTCCCCTCCCAAGTTCATATTTTATTTCTGGGTAGAATTGCAAATGTTTGAAGCAAGATGGGATCATCCCAATGAGGATTGCATGCAGGAAGGGCATGTGTTCTTTGAGTTGTGCATCCTGCGCAACTCAAGCCTCAAGGGAGAAGAACTCCTTGGTAACTGTCATTGATCTTTGGTACAACCCAACAGAGTAATTACCTTTTGGTATTTGCTGATTGGATAATATCTTGATGGCCTTCAAAAGATAAATGGGTCCATTGTTAATGTTAGGCAATGAAATTGCAAGTGTATATACATAGTAACTGAAGATTCACCTCTTCTTGAATAACGCAATGCCAAGCGCTAGTGCCAGTGGCTGTCTTGGTGAGTTCATTGCGCAGAGCGTATAGCAAATTGACAGAGGATTGTATGCCAGTTTCCTGTCTCCAATGACGTTGTAAGTATGCCACTTCTGAGTGGTTGGAAGTCAAGAAATTTGACATGAACTGCTTGGGTGTAAGCTTTATGGGGGGGGGTGCAGAGAAGCTTGCAGATCTTCAGGACCTTAAGATCCTGGGTGCTGGTATTCTCAGTGCTGTTCATTTTTTGATTGTAGGTTCAACTGTGTTCTACTTTAGGATAGCAGAACAACTATTAGGGGAATAGCTGAAGGGGATTGCAAAAACAGTGGTGTGATACAAAGACAGTAGGCAAGCTGAGTGCTCTCAAAAGACACTGAGGACTTGAGCATATTTATGTGCATGAGTTGTGTACTATGTGTTATGGGAGGAGGTGGCCAACTTCATTTGATCCCCAATACTCAAAACATAAGTTTGAAGTCATGGTGGGTTGGCAAAATCATAGAGCATGGTTTCAAAAGAATGATTATCACAAAATAAAAATTATTTGCATCAACAAAAAATTTACATGTTTTTTCACATCAATTGGCAGTGTTTCAAAATCTTTAATAATCTTCCAAAAAAAAAAAATCACAATGGGTAGTATGGCATGTGAAAGAAATGAAAATAAATGAAAAAAATGAACACCAAAAACTTTCCAATCTTGAGTGTGTGGCCAAAACCATCAGAAATGGATATTTTTGTTGCTTCCAGTGCAAATTAGGACTGGTTAATACCCAATCAAAGCTGATATAAAAAGGCCTGAAAGTCATTTTTCTTCATCTTTCATTCATTATCATGTTTCTCTGGAACAAATAGTATAAATTTGAAGGTGATAAATACAGATTTGATTTTTTTATATTCATTCTTTTGAAACCATTCTCTATGATTTTGCCAACCCTCCATGACTTCAACCTTGTGCATTGAGCTTTGGGAATCAAATGAAGTGGGTCATAAACATCTGGGAGGGCACTGTACATCTGTACAGTAGCATACAGTTCTTGGTACATGCTGGCCTGCATAAGTGGGTTCTTTGAGGAGTGACACAAGCAACCAAATTATAAAAATCATAATCTTGCAATTAGCTTGCCTTGGGAAAGGAATGGTTTGGAGCCAAGATAAGGATGGCAAAACATGCGCCTTATCTTAGCGCGTAACATGCCAAAAAGGCACTAGGAACAGACTAGTGGAGGTGTGTCAAAAAGTCAACATAAAAAAAACCCACCAAAGCGTTGGAAACACTCACACCAAAAAGTGGACATTACATACAAGGCCCTCCTTTGGAGGCCTCGCAGCGCAAGGGGCGTTTTGCACCGCCAGGCAACACCTGGCCCTCTGGAGCGAGGGGCTTGGGTTAAGCTAGCTCATGCCCCCCCCGCTGTTCACAATCATCATCTGGTCTTCTTTGTGCTTGTCCAGCACTGGTACTGCTTGTTGCATGATGCACGCCAAGAGAAAGAGGTAGACAACACGTGCACATACTTGCTCACCGGCTGATCATGCACCAATGGCACAAAATATTGCAGCGAAGGAAGAGACGCCATTCTTATACCGCTTAGTGCTTTCCAAGCTTCAAGGAAATGAGGATCCATCTGCAGAGGACGACGATGATGTGGAGGATGACCCAGCTGACGCGCTGGGTAATGATGATGCCAACCTGAATGTTTGGGTTTCAACCGATTCCGCCGAAGCAGAACCCTCACTTCAAACTGACGAGCCCAACCCTCCTACATGACAATTCGTGAAGCTATGATAGAATGCAGGGAAACATGGGGGCATGATATGTGGGAAAGGATTACTGCCAGAGTGTGAATGCGTGGAGGGAACAAGAATCAGGACCTCATGCTAGGCTGATCAGAGTGAGGAGGGGACAAGCAACTGACGATCAATCGAAAAGACCAAAGCCCATGTCATCATCGGATTCTTCCTTCTCTTCGGCCTTGGCTTCTTCCTTGGGAGCCTCGGCAGCGGCGGCACCGCCAGCAGCAGGGGCGGCGGCAGCGGCACCACCACCACCGCCACCAGAGGGAACAGAGGCCAATTTCTTCGAGCCTTCGGCAATCAGATCGGAGATGGACTTGTCCTTGAGCTCCGAGATCAGTTTCTGTAGTCGCTCCTCTTCGGCATCAACACTGAAAAGGGAGGGGCCAATCTCGTCAGAAATTTGTCTTACTGCGTAGGGGCCAGTCAGTATCACGTTATGGCTTACCCAACTGAGCTGAGGACGGCTTTGACGTCGGCGGCGGTGGGGGTAGCGTTGCCGCCTTGGTTGAGGAGTAGGTAAGCTCTGTTCGACGTGAGGGCGGAAAGCGGAGGTTGTTAAACTCATGAGAATGAACGACGGCGTGGGGAGAAACAGAACTTACGCCAAATATTTCATCTTGGATTAGGTCGGACGGGACAGCGAATCAATTTAAGCCGAGGCAGACTGCACTGATCAACGTCTGAGGAAGGTGATGGATATCGAGTGACCGGGTGTCGATGAGGCCGGCCGCGACTTGGGCCGGAGTCGGAAAAGTGCCCGCGGGCGGTCAGTGAGAGACCCCGCAGCCGCAGCGGTAGAACGCCGCTAGCCCTACTTAGGTTTCGCAGCCCAAGCCGGTACTGGGCTGGGCGCGGGTGCACTCGTTTGGACTCACCGCCACCACTCGACTCGCAGCGACAGGAAGAAAGGCAAGGTACCCGCTAATCGAAGCTACAGTCATGTCTGGAGTAGAACTCACCGATCCCCATGAGGTTAGCAGGAAAATTTCGACGAACCTAGGAGCCATCCCCACGTTTGCTTACCCCACCTTTGTCGATCACCTTTAGGCTGCCGAGCTCAAGAGAAAGAGAACCTTCCGCAAGTTTCAATACCGCGGTATTGAGCTCGAAGCCCTCCTCGACCTCAGCAATGAGCAACTCATGGAGGTCGTCCACGCCCGTGCTCGAAGACGTTTCCAACGTGGATTGAAGCGGAAACCCATGACCTTGATCAAGAAGTTGAGGAAGGCCAGAAAGGAGGCTCCTCCAAACGAAAAACCTGCGGTCGTCAAGACCCACCTCCGAGACATGCTTGTCGTACCGGAAATGATTGGAAGCGTCATCGGGGTTTGTCACATCTGATTCACCGGCGCATAGGAGCCTTTCTATTGACTCATGACACGACCGCATCTTCAGATTTACAACGGCAAAACATTCAACTCGGTCGAAATCAAGGGAGAGATGGTTGGACACTACCTTGCGGAATTCTCTATCTCCTACAAACCCGGTACGTTTGCTTCATATGTATTCTTCTAAGTCATGTAGGACTGACGCATCGTAATACTTTCTTTCTGCCCAGTCAAGCACGGTCGTCCAGGTATCGGAGCGACTCACTCCTCTCGTTTCATTCCTCTGAAGTAAACCTGGTTCATGAGCAATATAGGATTTGGTCTTCCGTATGCAGCGGCATACTTGTCTTGTCTTCTCCCCACACGCAAACTGTATGCCGACCATGTCCAATCAAAGCCAATCTATGCTTCCTAACTCTTCCTAGAATTGGGGTCCTTGCTCTTGCTCGCTTGGACAGGTGAACTGATCCGTGTTAACTGCAATGTATGCGTCACCCTTGAGCTTCAGCAACCAAACATAAAGCGACTTAGCGTCCATAGCAGACCCCTTTGCCCTTATTGATACCAGGAGTCAGACTCTTCTGGCTTGGCAAATCTTAAGTATAGTGTAACTAGAGTTTCCCGCCCGTACAACCCCAGTTCTGGGTCTACTGCCTGATCAGGCTTTACACATTAGTTAAACACCGTTGTGAACTGGTTCTCCACTCCCAGTGGTGAGTACAAGACACATTATTTGACTCCAGACAAATATACAGGATTCAAGTCAAATCTTAAGAAGAACAATTGCAGTATTAGCAAAACAATCAAGTGCATGATGTCTCATTCAAAGAACTTTCAATTTGAAACTAAGTTTTCCACCCTCTCAAAAAAGAGATTTTACAATTTTTGATCTTTTTTTTTTTGGGAAACATCACTCAATTTGTCCTTTTCTCCATTTGGGTCCCATTTAATTTCACACTTATCCACTGTTCATTCTTTTGTCCTTGAAATGGATCTTTTGGTTTCCAATTTGTCTCTTATTCTTGAAATAAATGATTGGATGTCAAACAATAATTTGCATGTTTCTCTGGTATCAACTGGCCTGGTTATTGTGATTAATGTGTGGACAACTTCACAAAATATGTACAACAAATTGCTATGATGTGAAAAGTGTGCTTGAAATCCTAAATTCAGTAGTCAGCTTTCTAATCACTTCTGACTATGATTCATGAAGGATTTAGTTCTTAGTCCAAGTATTCAAAAGGTGCAAATTGTCATGTAAACCAGATGAACTATTGAAATCAGTTTCTACATCATGATTGATCAACAAAAGCTATGTGTTCAATGTAGTGGCTTCCAGTTCTAATATTGAAGAATAGTTAATCAGATATCATGTTGTGAATGGAGGATCAAAATTTGTGGAAGTTTGCTTGGGTCTACTACTTTTGCTGTTCATGATAATGCTCTTGCTTGCAGTAAATCTTGCAATGAATCATGTTTTTCCTCTCCAAAGGCAGCTACCACAAACTCTTTGTATCCCTGTTGAAATTCTGAAGTGAAGATGCTGAGAGAAGAAGGGCCAAAAGAAGTGAGGGACTTTTTTTGGGACTGGTTTGCGGGAAAAGAAGGAAAGAACCAATGTTTTTATTCCGTTGAGCTAGGCCAGTTTAAATGGGCCAGATAAAAGGTTGAAAATGTGGTTGGGAAGAAATGAACAAAAACAAGCATATTGAATAAAATCTGAGAGGAAGAAACAAACCGGACAGGACTTCTCAGTCTCTTCTAGTCAAACCAGATGAGTTAATAAAGGAAAAAAGCTATAATCCACAGATACGCAGAGTTGTTAATTCTAAGTAATCAGACTTTAGTAAAATCAAGCATTAAATCAAGAAAGAGAAGAATTCGCCGTAGAGACATGAGTAGTTGAGAGAGCTAGTTACTTAGGGTTCATATTTGACTCAAAAGAAAGCTTATAACAACTGAAAACAAGCAAATTGGTGAATATAATCTAGTCTGAACCATGATGACTTGAAAGGGGAAGGAAGAAGCTTTAGGGAGGAGTAGACAATAAGAGATGAAAACTCAACAATCCCCGATATTCCTTGAGTAACTTGACCATATTGTAGATCCCATCAATCAAGACCAATCCTTGAATCTTCTTGCAATTAGATCTGGAAAGATGAGGGGCATCTAGCGACAGGGGTTCAAGAATGCCCACAAGAGAAAGACATATGAATGTGCCAACCAAATGGCTGATAAGATTTTTGTTGACTGATCTTGAGCTTGGGGAGGGAGATTGCATGATCAACATCTCTTGCAACATCCACAATATCATATATGTATGAGATGGGTGTTTCACATCACTTGTGGGGTTTACCTTCCCAATTGACAGACAATACAGTGAAATTCACCAAGCAGATTGCCGCTGTGGGCCATTGGAATCCTACTCAGACTACAGTCACTCTCCAAAATTCTTTGCCGCATTTTTTTTTTGTTCCAGGCTAAACTGCAGCAAAAATTATTGAAGAGTGACAGTATCTGCCTGCCGAGAAGGATCTTACTCGGCGGGCCGGTACAGTCCGTAGTACTCGCCAAATGCCAAGGAGAATTTCTCCTTGGCAGGCAGCTGCTGGCAGCTGCCAGCGATCCCCTGCCAATAGGTCGCTGGTCCGCTGCAATTGAACCCATGTCCCCTTGGATGCCCTGTTGGGGTCGCGCGGACAACCACCCAGCATTGCTGTGGGGTAGCTCTTTCAATCCCGGGAGTCGTAGGTTGAAGACCGTGCTTGTTTTCTCATCCAATCCAATTTCCTGTCACGTCCAGTCTGCACGCTGTTCCGGGAGATGTGGCGCGAGGTGATTTATGCCACGAGGTGTGTCTCCCGTAGGCTGACTCCATCCCCCTTCCGGGGAGGTCCAGTTGCGCCGCGTATGGGGGAAAGAAGAGTGCCTTCATCCAGGAGGGATTCTCTCTTTGAGGCAGAGAGGAGCTACACAAGAACTGTGTTGCCCCTGTGAGGGTGGGGTTACGGCGTCAACCCAGCCACCCAGAAGGGGTGTCACCCCCCCCCCCCCCCCTCCTCCTCTCCTCCGTGAGTGAGATAGGGTGGGTGGGAGGACAAGAAAAATCTGCAGAGCGTTTCTGCACTTGGCTGTGCTAGGAAAGCGGACCTGAGGATCGAGAGAGAGGAGATGGTGGAGAAGGAAGAGGCAAGCGATAGAGAGGCTCTAGGGGGGTAGTCTCCCGGTGCTGGTATAAGAGTCCTGGGGGAGTGCTGAAGTAGGTGGTCATGCGCAGTGTAAGTCGCAAGCACTGTACTCTCAGCGGACGTCTCAAGATCACCAGGCACCTGTGGTGGACTAGGTTGCCTTCATGCTTAGTCCTCTCCTTGGACTTAGTGTCACTAACCGTGCCGTATCGCAACCCTGCAATGTAAATTGATGTCCCAAATTTTTGGTTATTGCATTTATTAAATTCCCTTCCACAATGCCCCACCATTTGACTTTGGGCTTTTCCACTTGTTCATTCAAGGAAATGCATGGGATTTTTAACGCGGAAATGGGTGAAAACGAGCCAAGGAATCAGCTGGTTGATTGAACAAAAGAAAATGATTGCCGCCACCAAAGCCGCCGCTTCCACGCAAGGAGAGTGCAAAAAGCATCTCATGAGAGGAAAAGCACGGGAGGAAGCTAAGTCTTTCGAGGCAGTTCATTGAATCTGGAAGGCATTCCATGTGCCCAATCCTCAGTGTTGGACACTACTATGCTACAGGCAAAGCTTTCTGCATCCATTTCAACGCGCCTAATTGGAGAATGCCCGCTTCCAGCCGAAGAATACCGGTGGTCCCATGTCAGAAGAACTCCCGGCAATCACCATGGCTATATAAAGGGGTTGACTTCTCCGCCATGTCCAACCCTCATCAGCATTCACGCCCGCTATCATAGTACCATCCTAACATCCTCTTCAACTTATCCAACAGTCTCCCACCCGCACTCAGCCCCAACTAAGAAAGACATGGAAGCGAACTCCACTCCCGGAGACTTGGAACGTGCGGAAGACTCACCCGGATCCAGCCCAGGCGGCGTCCGACCTGTTGAAGAACCTGTGGTGCCTCAACCACCCCACCCCTCCAGCCCTACTGCGAATCAAGAGCAGGGAGAAGCCCTTGGAGCTCCAGATGTCCCAATGGCGCCCCATGCTGAACCACTACACGAGGGAGACATGATTGAATTGCCCGAAGAACTGAATGATGCCATTGCCGCCCTCCTTGCAAGAGTTAACAATGACCCTGACGCTTTTTCCAATGGTATGTTCATCGACATTGAAGGCGACCGCATAGTCGGAACGGGTGAGGTGGACTTCGATCCCGCACGGGAGGAGGGCCTCCTGGCCCTCGTACGGCATCTTGAGGCTTTGCCAGAGGCCCACCCTGAACACCTCCAGCCTGTGGACCGGCCCACTTGGGAACAATTGATGGAAACTCTCAATCCTGAGACTCAAGCTATCTTCCGCACATTTTATGATGATATGCAAAGACTGCTTGCGGACCTTACTGCCAACCCGAACCGTACCGTTTCAGACGCAGAGATCCCCGGCCACCCTGTAGATCCAGATGACATGCAACGCGCACTGCCAGATCTTGATCCAGCGACTGCTCAACTCATTGCCGATTACTTGGAAGAAGTCCGAGATGCTCTAAACCAAGCGGCTCCCATCGCTTCACGAGAGGCGGTTAATGAGCTACTAGATCGTCTGATCACTCCTCCATCCTTATTACAACAAGGAGAACCTGCAAACACTCGGTGTGCTGTTTGCTTTGAAAACTATGGAGAAAATGACCCTGTTGCGGTCTTACCATGCCACCCATCCCACCACTTTCACCGGGCCTGCATTCACGTAAGCCAATTTCCTCTTGGCCCCACCCCCCTTTTGATTATGTGTTGCTGACATGAACTTCTCTCCCCGTAGAACTGGCTACAAATATCTCCCCAGCCACCCACCTGTCCACTTTGCAGAGGCCGTGTTTTGTAAGCAAACCGACCCGACCGGGCCATGAGTTATACCTGACTGAAAATCTTTAGTGGAAGCATAGATCTCTCGTCATATTGTAATAGCCTAAATCTAATTGTAATGATATTTAATTTTCAATTAAAATGATTGCCTTACCCACCTCTCCATGTGCCCTAGACTCATGTTTGAATCAGTGTTTGCACATGAGCTCCCCCGCATTTCAATGGTTTTCTGTGAGAAAAGCAACTTGGCATTGCCCTAGTACTTATAAAAAAAACTTGTACATCAACATGGTTGGTTGATGAGAAACCTTTATTGAATTTCAGCTCAGTCAATGGGTCCATATTTCAATTTTGTCAGCCTCTGTGATGCCAAGGGCTAGTACCTTTCAGCTACACCAGGTGGTAAGGTGAAAACAAAGTGGGTATGTGGGGTAAATTCACGTAGAAGTGAAGCAATAGTAGAAGAAAAGGAGATAAAAAAGAACAAAGTTCTTTTTACGGAGGGGCCTGCTGGTACAGGGGTGTTTGTAGGTGCCCTCCAAATTAGAGACTGCTGGTGCAGGGTGGTATCTAATTTATACAACAAGGGGTTTCTGCGTAACAGAAGATGGTACCCAAGAGTATTTCCAATTAAGGAACCAGAGTGGGGACAGAAGGAGGTGGAAATACTCACTATTTGTACTCCACATCAAAAAGCCACATAGGGGGGGGGGTGATGCAAAGTTGTTGGGCACAAATTAACAGATTTCTGAACAAGAGCTGATCACCAGAAGGGGATTCAAAGATGTTGAACACCACGCAATAAACAGAGAGGAACTAGGTGCTGGCAGTTGATATACTAAAATATATACTGAAGTTGGTGTAGTTGGTTGACTGTCATACTGGTTGATGATGATTCTGAACCTTTGGGGGAGAAAGAGGGCTCTATAAATACTAATTTCAATCATAGTAGAGGACCTTTCTTGCCCAGGTGCACATAGTTGTTGGTTTACAGCGTGGTGTGGCCAATTTGGGAGATCAGCACTAACAGGGCTCATCTAAATTGACACAGCTGGTCATTAATCCATGTCAGAAGTTCTCATAATGACTTTCTGAACCTATTTGGTATGTGTAACCAAGGGATATTGTAATTGCATTGCGCAATTGTATCTGAATTGGGCCACAAATGGCTGAAATGAGCCACAAAAGGCTTTGGCCAATCTTAAAAGTCCACGCTGGCTGTGTTAATCTTAGGTATTCAAGGTTTTATTAATTAAACCTTGAAAATACGTTGTGTAGAATCTACCTGTACACTGGTTATGCTTGTACATACCTGGTAACTAGGTAATTGCCTATTTCCACACATTTGGCCAATTTCCAATTGGATTATATAATCCACACACGGGGTCGGAGGTTTAAACCCCAATTGGGCCTAACTCTCAAAATATACACAAAGCCTCAATTATAAGTCCATAATTGGTCCTTTCACATACAGTATGCATACATGTTAACTACATATGTGTGTAATGTGCAAGTGTGACACGTGGGTGTGGCAAATTCTTGCAAGTAATTGGTTCAAGGTGAGGGAGTAGGAATTAGGGGGTACTTCCATTGAGAGACCCTACATTATTTTACATGAGGATTCAGAATATGACATAATATTCTAAGTTATCCTCAAGGTTTGGAAGTTATTCATAATTTCTGTGAAAAAGTAGTTATTTATTTTAGTTCTAACTTATTTTTAAGGGTCCAGAAATTTGTTAATGTTTTTGGGTAAAAATAAGGTTTCTAGTTATTTTTCTTACTTTTATGTGTTACTATGGTTACCTTATGATTATTCCTTATTATCATAGTTATTTCATGTCTATTTGTTATCAATTATTAGCATATGTACTATTTTCAGGGTTGGTACATATGGTAATAATGTTGTTTTTATTTTTCATGTATTTTCATTAATTTCTATATTACTAGCATTGCTTTGTCAGTTTTTCTCTGACTCAGTAGCAAGCTGACAAATTTCATGTTCTATCACCTTGTCTCATTTTTTTTTTATTTCCATTTCAACACAAATATCAGCTGAAAAATTATTTGATGTGATTGTATGCCACATTAGCCTCACTATGGTTGTATAGCACCTATTTAATTACCTTGAAATGAGAGGTCCCCATTCTCCTACCCATGCTAATGGGTGCCTTTGTTATCACCCGGGACAGTATCATCCACAGAGAACCATTGCCCAGTTTTGTCTGGCGCATCCACATCCTCATCTTGCAAAGCCTGTGTTGTTTGTGCCCCCAAATCAATAACCCGCCTCAACGCCATGCATAACCCACTGTACATCATTTCCCTACTTATATTCCCTATTGCCAGCAAATTCTTCCCCTTGGGGGAGTCCACGCTCACCAATGGCCAATCCACGGTCAGCAATGGCAAATCCATGGCATCTGTTACCCCCAATATTGACACTAACAGCAAGACATGGACAAAGGCCCTCAGCAAATAGTTAATCGCTCATGCAAGGGCTGTGGAAGAATTCCTGGTCCACACAACTAAATAGTTCCATCACACATGGCTGCTAGTATCAATCTCTGTGGCCTCATGTTCAATTCTGGCAGACCTTGCCAAACAGCCACCAAAAACTTTTTTCTAATATAAAGACAAGAAAACATGTGTAGTTCCCCTTTTATTTTCACTTTAAGATGCAGGTGGCCTGACAAAGATGATCTCGCCTGTTTGGTAACTCAGGTCAATGCCGTTGGTGAATCAATCAATTTTTTGCCTTGCTTGATTTATACAGTTTTGGTCACCGCAAAAAACAATTATCACTTGATGTCAAGTGACATGAGGTCAGGTGCAGAAAGTCATTTGGCATCTATCTGGTGCATCACTGTTTCAGCTCCCTGCAACCCACAAAGGCGCCATTGTGATTGGGATGAACTAGAATCAGAGCTAGGTCAGAGAAGGGATTGATTCTACATGATGTCACTTGTAATCAAGGGAAAATTGATTTTTCGTGGTGGGTATGGTGTCTAGAATAACATAAGCCTCTCAAACACAGGTTCCCAGGGATCTGGCGCAGAGCGCTCTCTGGAGGGGGTGTATTTCTTACATGGGGAAAAATAAAGGTACCAGGATTTTCCCCTTCAATTAAGTCATGTGTAATCTAGTGACATGCAATGTATGAGGAAGAGGCTGCGGATCTTAGGTTAGACTTCAAACCTAATGACCGCTTGTAATCAGTTTCAACTCTCAGCTCTCAGCTTGATTCTTATGTCAAAATTCAACTCAACCAATTCTCAAGAAGTCAAACACTCAGAAAATCAAGTCAAGGCAAGAAGGAAGAAGCAATAGGTAAACGTAGAAATTAATCAAGTCATTAACATTGACTAGAGTAAAAGGAGGTTTTGCTGCCCCACTTCTAAGTTTCAATTTTCATCATCTCCATAGGGAGGTAGTCAACAATTATTTTTTAAGCTCTGGTTTTCCTTGAAAATCCTTCTGGGTGCTAAATGTATCACCTTTGAATATTGGCCTGGGAATTCACATGTTCATAACCCACCAAATTTCCCAATTGATTGGTTTGTTGACTCCCACAAGCTGTATGAGACCCCAGATCATTTTGTTGCATGATTGTGGCCAGCCTGTGTTTTTCTTGTGCATGTTCAATTGGATCCAAGTCTGTCCATCTCCTTTTGTGTGCTTGACACATGTCCCTTCCTTTTCTTGACATCCAGTTTGAAAGGGCCAATGGTCATCAAATAATATTTTCAAGATAACCTTCTTCAATTTCTCCAGGCATCTACTCTCTTTGGCCCTCTTTGCCATTTAAATTGGGCTTTTGTCCCTTTTCAAGCCTCACCATAACTGCCTATATTTGCACATTATTCCCTTTTCTTAATTCATTCATTTGCCTTCTCGCAAAAATTGTTTTCAGAATCTTGCTTTCAAGCTTCCATTGCATGAGTCACATTACTCACATCTTGAAAGGGTGTCTTTTTAGATGTTACGTCACAACAGACACCTCTCAACAAGATGTAACTTCTGAGTTTATTAAAAAAAACCACAGCATGTTTTTTTGATGAAGATTAGGATTTTGCTGGCATTGATACATTTAACCTGACATTCAGTAGAGGAAAGGATTCCTGATCAGATGCAAAAACTATTTATGATCATATGCAAAATTTCAAATTTGCTACTCCAGTTGTTCTTTAAATCAATTCCCCTTACATTCAGATATTCCTTAGCCAAGGGATAGTAAAAAATTAAAAATTTAAACCAGCCACCCTCTGAGGTGAGAATTACACACTGCTTTAATCTTTACACCAGCACATTTACTTAAGGCCTAGGCAGGCAGGGTCAACAGAATGGTTTAGGAGAAACAGCCAATTAAGCAATAGAGAAGATAAAAAAGCTGATTGCATGGGAGTCTTCCTCTAGTTTCAGCAGCCATACTTGATATCTGGTGTGAACTTAGTACCCAGAGCTGACTGATTGAAAAACTCAATGAGGTTTGGTTCCAAGGCAGGAATAGGAGGAGGTCTGAGCATGACATCCTGGGACCATTTTGCACACCCCAGAAGGTTTTCCTGTTGAGAAAAAGTATGGATCCTCAGATGGACAATGGATGACTTCCCATGGGCATTTAGAAAAATCTAGATTACTGACTTCCTGTGGGAATTTGGAGAGATCTAGATGCCTCTCTAAGTTCTTAATCAAGGAAATCAAGGAACTTATCTAAACCTCTGCAGATGAAAGCACTGAATTGTAGACTTAGGAAAAAAAATTCCTTTTTACAAAAAAAATAGAGTTTGAGGGTCCAAATTGTGATCTGGGAGATTCCCAGAGCCAACAGGAAGCCATCCAATTGAAACATCTGACCTGAGGCAACGCTGCAAAAATTAAAATACATGATTTGTATCACAAGGATTTGTATGAACATAAATGTCCAGTAATAAAATTTATTGGTTGAGGCTCCCAATGAAATCACATTGGCCATAATAGAATTTTTTTCAGGGTACTGATAAGTGGAAAGATACAAGCCAATACATTGCAATTACCTTAATTTTTGCACCGTTTCCTGAGGCCACCACCTCTAAATACTGGTCCAACAGGTTGGTATTGAGAGCTAATCTGGAATATTGGAGGGCACATTATATAGACTTGCCCTGGAAGGGGTTGCACTTGAGCATCTGGTTCAGCTTGAATCTCGAAGCAGGAAATTTTCATCACAGCCACACTGTTGCAGCTCTCATGGAAGGCCTTCTTGGCCAAGGTGATGTAGCATAGGTGGCAAGTGGGAAGTGGATCCTGGGGAAGGGCACCAAATAGTTCTGGAAATCATTCAGATCCATGTTCAAGTTAGGTACCATCAAATCAAAGTGGGGTGATGACCAACAAGAGAACCCAACCAATGAGCCTGGTCAGGTTGGTGAAATCAGGGGACTGGAAGCCAATGGTTTTCCATGTTGTAGATGGCCTCATTGTTGACCATTAAGCAGGTGTGACTGGTGAGGACAGAGTTTTAGGGCTCAAAAACCAAGCTCATTAACGTGGGTGTGGGGTAAACATCAAACTGTAACTTGGATTTCTTGCTGTAATTGGCACCAATTTGTTCCAGGAGGGGTGCTTATGCGTGGTCACCAAGAATTCTGTGTGAGTGCTGTTGTGTGTGTAAGATTGTTGAGGCTTTCCAAGTCTTTGAGTTTCTCAAGGAGTAGTTATGAGCTTTCCATGAGCTGGTTGTTCATGATGAGAGTGTTGTTCAGACCAACACGTTTGGCAGATAGTTGCACAATTCAAACATTTGCAATTCCACCCTATAAGAAAATGTTGACTTTGGGTGGGAGAAATGCATAAAAAATTTCACAGAAATTGGCCAGAAGTGAAAAATAAGCTATACTTAGCATGCTCAGCAATTTTTGATATTTTTCACCAACTCATGAGAAAGAATTATTTTTATTCATTCTAGTTTCAACTTGAAGGGATTTTGCTGAGCATGCTCATGACAGTTTTCCTCAATTTTGATTACTGATCAACCATTTTGTTGAAAAAAGTTAACATTTTGCTTAACCCAAACAGTAGTTTTTTTCTTTGGATAAAATATTGCAAATGTTTTTAGTTTCTTTGGTGTCCATGAATTAAATTATTGGTGTGCATTTAGGCTGCCTCTTTCCCCATAGGCAAAACAAACTAAATATTGTAGTATCAAGTAACACCGCCGCTGGCCCACAGTTGCAGACAAGGGCTGCAGTGGGTCCTTAATTTTTGAATCAAGTCTGTAAACTGGGGAAAGGGAGCCAGTATAGGGTCTGGGGTCAAATTGCTCTAAGCTCATTGTAAATAGAGATGATTTGCACGCAACCACTGTCAATGTACAATCATGTCATCTCTCCCATCTACACTTCAGCTGAAGGGGGGGAGTCCTTTTCCTCAATCAGGTTGAGTTGACTTGTGGTTGACCAAGACCTCTTTGCGTCAATGTTGGCTTTGGACCCCTTGCTTGTAGGCTAAAGAGTTTCTAAATAGAGAAAGGGAGAGGATGTGTAAGTTATGATTGATAGGATGGGGCAGCTTATAAGGAGCATGTGGAAGAATTCAAGTCAAGGCTAGTTGTGGGCAAAGGAGGAGGAGCATTGTTAACATGCCAGTTCATAACTTTGGGCCTGGCTTATTAATTAAAGGCCTGTGAAGAGGCTGAGTACTGGTGAACTTGTTGCATAGGGGAGCTGGCCACTATCATTCTTTTGAGCCCATCTTCTCCAGTCTTTCTTGTCCATACTCTCATCATGAGAGCTGACCCAGCTTTTAAAAGGATCCCCAGAAATGCAACTCTTGTCAGGAGGCCATGTGAATAGGCTGGGTCCTCCCATTCTTGGACCTCAAGTTGATCAACTCTATACGCATCATGATGTTTGATTTATGGACAACTACGACGTAGTATGAGCGTATATTGTATGTATTGCATGTCAAGTTTGAGTTGAGTGAGTTGATGTGATGAGATGGATGCAGATCATGGGCCTTTAATAACTGGCTCGGCGTCGGGATAATTGTGTCAGTGTTCAGGTGTCTGGTCTGGAAGTGCATATGTGTTATAATGTATACAGTTTCCGAATTTGGGCAGTGCTCAGACAACAAAAGATCACAGAAATACAAAAAGCGAACCAGGCCAATCTTCAAGTTGATGAGTTTGAGTGCATTTTATTTAAGCGATGTTGTTGTAAAATATATAAATACATATTTACTGACTCACTCACTCCCTTTAATATATATAACTAGCCCACTGCTACTACATTAATTTAGTGTCTGTCGCTTCCACCCTTTCATGAGCTGACTGAGACTCTACAATAATAATATAGTCCCGCCATGAGCAGTCTCCCGCTCATCCCACTCCCGGTCAACAACAACGACCCAACCAGCTCAACTCCCACTCGCTCCACTCAGTCATCCGCATCCCAATCCACTACAACTAGTAGCACTACACAGCCCACCTCCACCTCCGCATCCATTACCACTCCCACTCCCACACCAACTGTCTCCTCCTCCTCCTCCTCCTCTCTCCCCACCTCCACTGCCCAGCCTACCACCACCGATTCATCCTCCCCCGCTCAGCCTACCTCAACACCATCCGCATCCCCAACCTCCTCATCTTCGCAGGCCACTTCAACCCCAGTCACACAAACAACTGTTTTGCGCAGTCAGTCCCACCCCTCTTCCTTCCTTCCTCCTCATGCACCCAGCCTCTCACATTCTGACCCCGTCTGTTCTTGATGATTAGCTGTCACCCGTGGAGATGGACAGCCGTCGGTCATCGTCGTCACTCAGACCTTACCATCGAACCCCACATCCACTGGCACCGCTAATCCCTCGTCCACCAGCTCTAACAGAAACGATGGCAACAGCAACGTGCTCACCATAGCCATACCCTGTGCGATTGCAGGGGTCATCGCCCTGGTTGGACTTGCACTGCTGATCCGATGGCTGAAGAACAGATCCGCCGCCGCCCGCGCTGCTGAGGACATCAAGTGGCCAGAAGTGGTCAACTCGGACGGGGACAGGGCGGCCCTATATCCTGAACCCACCCGGCCGGGTATGGGCCATGGGCTGGGCGATGAAGAGGAGGAGCATGCCATGTCGACCAACCAGATGAGCCAGATCTCCAACTTCGCCGGAGCAGGCGCAGGTAACCGAACCATCATGCAACCCTCCAACCTCTCTCCCACAAACACGGGCTCAGTCACCACCTATCTCAACTCGTCATCCATGCAGGACCACAACAACAGCACCAATCACCCTCAGTTCTACAGTGCCGCACCCTTCCTCCCTCCGCCCCTCGCCACCGCCCCCTCGGCCGGATACAGCACCTACTACAACAACTCGGCCAACGCCCCGCAGCAAGCGTATCCCCCCGCGCATCCTAGTGTACTCCTCCCTACAGGCGGTCTTCACGGCCCACGAGAAATGCAGCAGCAATATGCCGCTCCCGACTTTTACAGCAACGGCCACCAGGATTATCTACCAGACAAAGCCTACAGTCCTCCGCAAGAGTATGTGCACCATCAGCACCCGCTGGATGAGCACGACTACCACAAGCAGCAGGACGAGGACCCTTTGAAGAAGGAGTACGACGACCCGCTAGCCGCTGCTGTAGGCCACGAGTACCCCAGTCACCCGACGACGACAGACCCCGCGTATCCGGCCCACCAGCAGACGTACGCCGACCCGCAATCGCACCAAACGGGCCACTCCCCGCCGCGGGACGCTGCCCACCTCGAATCCCCCGGCTCTCCCAGCGACGAGAACTTCTACTGCAACCCCTCCTCCCGCCTCAGCGACCACCACCACCACCATCACCATCAGCTTGACGACGACATCTCTCCCGACTACAACCCCGACGGTGCCCCCCGCCGCTTGGTCGCCCTCAACCCGGACGAAGACCCCTGATTTCTTGCTTCCTCTCTCTCCCCGCCCCACCTTTTTCTCCTCCGCCACCGACTTGCCCCCCTTGATTTAATCTCGACAAGAGTCGTTCCCCGCCGTCGTCGGACATTTCGAACCGTCCTCTTTCCACCCTCACTCACACACTCACAAACATACACCTTGGCTCTGTCTTTTTTCTTTCTTTCTTATCTATTCATCTATATTTTGTTGACATTTTTTTCTCCTTTTTCCCCCGCCTCACATCTCCAAGACTAATTACTCCTCCCATAATGATGATGATGATGAAGAAGAAGAATATATATATATACTTTTTGGATGGTTTTTCTTGGTCAGTCAAGTTCCCCCGTGCGTGCGTGCGTGCGTGCCTCCGTCCGTCTTTCCTCTTTCCGCGCTACCCGAAGAAAAGAAGATGGTGTGAGAGTTGGATTGTCCACCAAGACACTGACGTCCTGTCCCTCTCTCCGCCCGTTTTTTAGTAACTCTTTGTTTCCCCCGCCTTACATAATCCCTTCCTTCGTGGTGTTCGTTCGGTGGTGTGTAAGAGAGAAAGAGAGATATTACCCTGGCCTCCTTGTCCACCCCTCCCACCTCACATGTCCGTGTGGGTGTTTGTACGTATGTCGTCTTACCAGCCGTTCAGGAACACCACGGGCAGTCCCAGCTCGAGCCTCTTACCTCGGAATCGTCTGCACCTATCCCCGTCCTTGCGTCTCTGTTAACCTTTTTGTACAAGCTTCTCGGGCATGGACGGCCGCAGTGGCGAGCAGCCCCCTGCAGATACTGTCCTCTTTCCCACACCGTAGACACACATACATTCTCTCTCATTCACTCCGCCCGCCCTCTTTGTTGTTGTTTGTCTTTCGTTCACCGTCTTCACCATCCTGTGTTTTTTTCTTGCATCATCTGTCTCATAACTCTCCCATCCCCCCCACGATACATATGTATACCCTTGCATCATCAATAGATATACACCTGGCTTTCTTCGCCACGCGTGTCTGTCGGCGTATATCTCTTTGTTTGACCAGTGGCGCCTCATGTATATGTCGCAGACCTCTTGGATGTGACCTAGATATGAGAACGGGCAGCGAGTTCCGAAGGAAAAGGGGGATAGTGTCGAAAGATACATGCTGACAAGAAATACAAGCAAGAAACAAAGGAACATGATTCCCCCACGGTTCAAGCTTTTTTCAACTTGGGTTGTAATGTTCGGGGGGACACAAGGGAGATGAGAGCGACAGCGAGCGAGGCCAGCCAGCAGAGCAGCGTGACGGCGACCTGGCCGAGAGCAAGGGCGCAACGGACGGCGCGTGCGGCGGGGCGGACGGGCTGGTGGGGGACCGCCACGCCGTGATCAGGGCCGCCAAACGGCGACCGCACCTGGAACAGCCCTGGGTGCTGCTCCAGCACTAGCCGCAACGCCGACGTGTGCCCGTCCTCGTGGAACCCGTAGTTCGTCCATGCCCCCACAAAACTTATGCCCTGCTTCGTCTGCAGCGCTCCGATCTCTTCCTGGGCTTTCACGCTCTGATTCGGCGCGATTGCCGTTGTTGACACAAAACAGATGGATAAGCAAATAAAAAGAAAGACAGATAAGTAACCCTGTTTCCGTGGGGCTTTTTTTTTTTTCAGGTTTCGATATTCTATTATCCACAAATGTATACGTCCAAGAGAGACTGATAAAAATCAGAGGAAAAAGCGCACATCTTGGGTATACAAAGGATGCTCGTATTTCCATCGTCCATGTACATGCTTGGCGTCGATTTCGTGCGGCGGATTGAGCGTGACGAGGACCGGGCCACACGTCTCCTCGGGGATCGACTGCAGCAAGTTCATCCAGTAGGTCCTACCCCACCAAGTGTTCCAACAGAACCATCCATCATCGACCCACTGGGCGGAAGAGTCTGGAGAAGAAAAAAAAAGGGGGGGGGGGGTGTCACATACAAGCACACAGTTTTTTCTACGGCCGACCCATCGATGCTGGTATTCTCTGAGACATCATGTTTTCCGAGATGCTGCTGGTCATGCGGATGTGACTTCTGGGAGGAGGAGGTGGGGGGTTCGGTGACGAGGTAGTTCCAGGCGGTCCAGATCTCACGGTTACGAGGCATCAAGCGGACGTCGGTGTGCAACACGGCCTCGTTCTGGTTGAACGAGAAACGGGATAGGAGGGCGATCTGGGCCTGGAGGATGGGCGCACAGGCGCTGTTGCGCAGGATTTGCACCGTCTGGTCCGCGTGTGAACCGAAAATCACCTGGTCGTATGGCCCATGTAACCTCTCCGACCCCCGCGCTTTTAGCCACACTTTCTCGCTCGACTCGTCTATCGATATCGCCTCGATCCCCGTCGACCGGAAACACCGTTCTGGTGCCAGCTTCGACAGGATCTTGTCTACATACGTCTTGGATCCATCCTTGATCGTCAGCCATTGCGGCTGGTTGAATATCTGGAGCAGATGGTGGTTGCTCATAAATCGGATCAACGTTCTCGTTGGGAAATGCATGGCCGTTTTGTTGGCTGGAGTGGACCAGATGGACGAGATGATGGGCTTACGTAACGTCACAAAGAGGAAAAGGGAAAACTAAAATTCATTTCATCTTCTTCCACATGAAAGGCTGGAAGGAATTCCAGATATGGACTAACCAATAGATAGTTTCTTTTGAAAGAATCTGAATATCCCTGTTTGGCGAGGTATTCCTGGATGGGGAGGTCGCCCTCGGGCCCGTCGAGTGCGTCTATTGCCAGGTAGTTAAAGCGTGTGAGGTCCCAGAGGAGGCGGAGCTGTTGAAGGATATCATGCCAGGATGATATACCGGCGAAGAGGCTAGCGAGGCCGTTGCCAGACCACTCGTATGCGGGGCCGAACGCGCGCTTGACGGAGAAGGACATGCTGGAGGCGATGTATTCCACGCCCAGGATCTCCAAGAACTTGACAAAGTTGGGGTACGTCAGCTTGTTGAACACGATGAACCCCGTGTCCACGGGCGTGCTCCCCTTGAACGCCACCGTGTTCGTGTGCCCTCCCACGTACTCGTTCGCCTCGAACAGGTCCACGTCATGCTCCGAATATTCGTTCAGCAGCTGTGCAGAAAAGAGCCCCCAGTCAATATTGCGTGCACAGATGAGTTCGAATGATCGGGAAGGGGATACTCGTAGATCGGAATAGTTTACTTACCCAGACTGCTGTCAATCCACTGATCCCACCCCCAACGACCGCCACGCGCATCCTCACGCAAGCTGTTTGTTATGTGATGGTGTGGTTAAAGGGCGAATAGGTGGTTCCTGTTCGCCTATGTAGTAGTTTGCTTCGCGTGGTTTTGCCCAATCAAGTTTGTTCGTAGCAGGTAACAGACAAGTTAAGGCCCAACGATACTTCCCGTCAGATATATATTCGCGATAGCTCAAATATATAAAAAATATGCACGTTGTAAATTTGCGCACATGTGCCTGCAGTCATCCCAGATCAGATCAGCGGTAGCCCACTAGATCATGACATCCCAAACCTTACATCGTGGTGAGACTGGCCGGTCAGACCTTGCCAAGGTTCAGAGAAGAGACCATTTGCATGTTCTGGTTCTCCAGAATTCCACTTCGGTCGAACCAGAGCAGCAGCTGAATACCACCAAATGAACGATGAAAATGCCATGAATGCATGGAACGGATAGCAGAGTGGTGCTCGCTACCTGGAGAGTCGTGTCCTACCGGCAGCCGCGCTTCGGCCTTAACCTCGCGATCCACATGGCTGCACCGGCCTTTCACTTCGCCAGCTGGGTGTATATCAAGCAACAAATTCGGCCTGACCATTACCCCCAAACAGCCGTACCAGCAAGTAGCATCGCTCTGCGCTTTCTGGCCCTGCCTATCCCAAGACCTGTGTTCAACTCACAACCAGCTCAAGCCAGCCACGTACAACCCACCATGAAGAGTTTCGGTCCAACTGCGACCGTCATACTGGCTGCGCTGGTCTCAATGGCTTCCGCCGCATATTTCAGGCCGCAGGTGGAAATTGGCGCAGCAAAAGGGACTGAAGTTTCCGGCTTGGAGATGTTACACGGTACAAGCCTCGAGCCACCATGTAGCAATGCGGATTGCAAGGTGGATGCGTGGTGCAAGTATTGTCTGGCGCGTGCTGCGACGACAATTGGCGGAGCTATAGCAGATGGTACATACCCAGGCCCCAACGGTTATCCCAAAGATGTACAATCATAGAAGGAAAAAAAAAAAAAAAAAAACAGAAAAACAGAAAAAAAAAAGATTGAACATGGGGACGTAAAATCATTTTGCAAAGTATTTTTTGCATTGGATATCCTTTGTAAATTGGAAGCCTTGCAAAAATATGATACCTTGAAAAAGTGTGTCACGTACATTGGAGTTGACACTTTTGTAATTGTACTCCACTGCAAAGCTGCCAATTTTCACCGCCAAAGGGGTTGTATCGGTTACAACCCCCCGCGGCTAGATCGGTGGCGGCAACCGATGTAACATCGGTCTACCAGACCGATGTTACATCGGCGGGTCCCACCGATACATTATGCCTTTGTTCTAATGTATCGGTGGGCCTGGCCGACATAAAATCGGTCTGGGCGACCGATGTAACATCGGTCGCCTCTGGCCGACGTTACCGCGGGGGTTGTAACCGATACAACCCCTTTTGCAGTGTTTATCATCCCCTCTTTCCAAAATCCCTTCCTCGGGAACTCTTTCTGCTTCATCCAAACAAAATCTATCCCTGCTGGCACCGGCTCCGTGAGATGATAGTCAACACCAGGCTACCAGCTCTGCTTCACTATCTAGTACTCTCAGTAACCTCACAACAGCCCATGAGCTGGTACATGAGCTGGTACATCCTGTACCAGCTCATCAAGAAGGCACATTGCCCAATAGCGGTACAGACTCAAAAGCAGCTCCTCCCACTCGCAACGCTGGCCTGGC
Source organism: Puccinia coronata f. sp. avenae (assembly GCA_002873125.1). Classification (NCBI taxonomy): domain Eukaryota; kingdom Fungi; phylum Basidiomycota; class Pucciniomycetes; order Pucciniales; family Pucciniaceae; genus Puccinia; species Puccinia coronata. Next base: position 333,679 of record PGCI01000045.1, read on the forward strand.
GCAGGCTACACTAGCGTGGGCCCTGCTTGCTGGTATAGATTGTATCAGCCAGCCCACCTGCTTGCTCAGCTGGTACAGTCTGTACCAGCTGGGCAAGCAGACTCGCTGAGCTGGAACAGACACTGTACCAGCTTGGCGAGTAGGTCAAACTGCTCTTAACCTGCTCGCCGAGCAGGTAGGGTCACTGCCAGCTCAGCGAGCAGACTGGTCTGCTTACCGAGCTGGTACAGTTCTGTACCAGTTCAGCGAGCAGGCCGGGCTGCTTGCCGAGCTGGTACAGAACTGTCCCAGCTCAGCAAGCAGGTCGGCCTGCTTGCCGATGGTTCAGAGCTGCACCAGCTCAGCAAGCAGGGAGACCTGCTTGCCGAGCTGGTACAGAGCTGTACCAGCTCAGCGAGCAGGTCGGCCTGCTTGCCGAGCTGGTCAGCTTGGTCAACAGACCAGCCTGCTTGCCGAGCTGGTCAGCTTGGTAAACAGACCAGCCTGCTTGCTGAGCCGGTAGTGAATCTACCTTCTCGGCGGGTAGGTTTGCCTGGTTGCCAAGCTGATACAGTCTGTACCAGCTCAGCAAGCAGGTTGGCCTGCTTGCCCAGCTGATACAGTCTGTACCGGCTTGGAGAGCAGGTTAGCCTGCTCGCCGAGCTGATACAGTCTGTACCGGCTTGGAGAGCAGGTTGGCCTGCTCGCCGAGCTGATACAGTCTGTACCGGCTTGGAGAGCAGGCTGGCCTGCTCGCCGAGCTGATACAGTCTGTACCAGCTTGGAGAGCCAATTGGCCTTCGCAATGGCCTGCTTGCCAAGTTGGTACAGTCTGTACAAGTTTGGAGAGCAGGTTGGCCTGCTTGCCGAGGTACTGTCTGTACCAGCTTAGAGAGCAGGTTGGCCTCGGCAATGCTCTGCTCGCCAAGCTGGTACAGTCTGTACCTGCTTGGAGGGCAGGTTGGCCTGCTCTCCAAGCTGGTAGAGACATGTACCAGCTCGGAGAGCAGGTCAAGAAAGTGCAAAAAAAACTTGGCAAAATTGTTGTGGCAAGGCTTGAAGGGTTGATTTTGACAACCTTTTTTTACACACCATAAGCATGTCAAAGTGATCCTTTGCAAATCTTGTTCTTTTTTGATGTGTAAGGAATTTTGCATAGGTTATTTTGCGCAAGGCATATCCTATGTTAAGTTTACCTTGCAAAATTACTAATAAGAGCAGTATGAGTATCTTTACAAAGCATTGTTTGCGGGGATGAACATTTTCTGAAACCAAAATCTCATAATCCTTTGCAAAATTATGAACAGCCCTGTATGTTTCATAATTTTGCAAACCTTTTCATTTGCAGAGTATAAGCCCTGCAAATTACACTTTGCAAAATTATATGTTCCCATTGAAAATCAGAAAAAATTGTACACGGATCAAGCAGATGAAAAAATAGGAAAAAAGAAGAAAAAAAAAAACAGGAAAAACACATAACCCCCCCCCCCCCCAAAAAAAAGAGGAAAAACCACATAGAAACAGAAAAAAAAAAACCATACATAAAGAAAAAAAAAACCAAAGGGTAACACCAAACCCAAACCACACCCTCCAAGGATCCCCAATTTGGAAGTTGCTGCCATGCCCCCAGGCAGCACCAACCCCTCTTTTTGATGACATTTTTCACAAATACTAGCTTAACTAAGCCTCTCAAACGGAGGGTCCTGGAGGGGCCCACATCCCCATGGGACGCTCTCCGTAGGAGAGGCTTAAGCATTCAGTCAACAGCCTGGCTGTAGCAACACCAGGAACACTACCAGAAAATCTGCTTCAACTGCCACCAGTTGACATGCAGTTACTTTGATTTTACTTCTGCTGTTACTTGAATCTTACTCAAATAACACTTCAAAACAACTTCAATGCACAGTCACTGTGCATTGTGCACAGTGACTGTGCAAGAAAACTTTTTTTGAATTAACTTGGAAGTAAAAGAGTAGTAAGATGGGATTAGCCTGCATGTCAACTGGTGGCAGTTGAAGCAGATTTTCTGGTAGTGGAAGTTATGGTACAATACGATATCCACTGTATTTTTGTATTGTAACTGTCCCCGCCCTGCGGCAAGCTGTTTCCAATATCTGTAACACATGCTGAGATGCCCTTGCGCGTAACGTAACACGCTTATTTACTTGAAGCTGTTACGGACAAAGTAACACATTATCAACAAGATAACACAATAACATGAAATAAAATGCCAATTTAGGCCGAAATTGGCTTTTTATTCCTCCTTATTTTGCTTGATATCTGCCGGTTCTGGTGCAGATATTGTAACAGCATCAAAACCCCCGCGCTGTTTTTTGATAAAGTAACTCCCTGCACGTTACCAGTAGCGGTAACAATAATGGGTCAAAAACCATTACGTTACCATTGTTGGTAACATTACCATTACTGGTAACGTTACCATTACTGGTAATGTTACCATTACTGGTAATGTTACCATTACTGGTAACGTTACCATTACTGGTAACGTTACCATTACTGGTAACGTTACCATTACTGGTAACGTTACCATTACTGGTAACGTTACCATTACTGGTAACGTTACCATTACTGGTAACGTTACCATTACTGGTAACGTTACCATTACTGGTAACGTTACCATTACTGGTAACGTTACCATTACTGGTAACGTTACCATTACTGGTAACGTTACCATTACTGGTAACGTTACCATTACTGGTAACGTTACCATTACTGGTAACGTTACCATTACTGGTAACGTTACCATTACTGGTAACGTTACCATTACTGGTAACGTTACCATTACTGGTAACGTTACCATTACTGGTAACGTTACCATTACTGGTAACGTTACCATTACTGGTAACGTTACCATTACTGGTAACGTTACCATTACTGGTAACGTTACCATTACTGGTAACGTCACCATTACTGGTAACGTTACCATTACTGGTAACATTACCATTACTGGTAACATTACCAGTAATGGTAACATTACCAGTCCATTACTGGTAACATTACCATTACTGGTAAGGTTACCATTACTGGTAACGTTACCATCACTGGTAACATTAACATTACTGGTACTGTTACCATTACTGGTACTGTTACCATTACTGGTAATGTTACCATTACTGGTAATGTTACCATTACTGGTAATGTTACCATTACTGGTAACTAAGCTTCCCGGTGTTGGCTGTAGCAGGTTATTTTTTTAAGGGTTAAAAAGACTTATTCATTAATTTGAGAAAGAGGGCTGGAGCCACACCTACCCAAGCAGAGGTGGATATAGCTGAGATTTTTGTACATCCTCTACAGTGCCCGGAAGTAAATTTTTGTGACATTTTCACTTTCAGGCCTGCACAGGTTGAGAAAGAGGGCTGGAGCCACACCTACCCCAGCAGAGGTGGATATAGCTGAGATTTTTGTGCATTCTCTACAGTGCCCGGAAGTAAAATTTTTGTGACATTTTCACTTTCAGGCCTGCACGGATATTTTGGGTTTAGTCAGCCCTGCCTTATTCATTGTAACTCATGACAACTCAACTTCTTCCTCAATCATGGCTGGGAGATTGTGCTGTTTTCCTTACATTATTAGTTCAGGCAAGTTTTTCTTTGCTTTCTTCATATTCTATTCCCTTCACTCTAGATTGATCCCACTGACAATCTGAATTGTCTGGGTTTTGATGCTCTAGAATGGCTTGCAACTTTTAGATTTTTGGAAACTAAGGTGAATTTCAATCAGATAAACTGAACACAAGGAAATGAACAAAAAAGAAGAAAGAAAAGAAAAATTACCTAAAGGCAAACACAGCTTAACAGGGAACACAACAAGAGTAGGAGCAACACAGAAAGAAGAACAAACAGGAGGAAAGAAGAGCTACAAAGGAAAGGTCAATACACATCAGACAAGAGAAAAGGAATAAGGCAACTCGGAACATACTCTCACAAGGCACGGCTTGATGTGTTGAGTGAGATAGGAGAGTCGAGTTAGGAAGGGAGAAAGGAACCCTGAGAGTTGCTGGTTGCAAAGCAATGAGAACAGAGATGAGAGCAGCGGAAAAAGGTGTCAGACTGGTCAAGTTGATGTTTTGATGAGAGAGTGACACTGATAAAGATGAATTGTGAGAATAGAGCGAGATGATTGCTCTGGATGATTCTCCAATTCAAGGAAGGAGTCGGTGGTCTTTGTATAGACAACGGGCCGAGGTGTAGAAGCAAGTGTGAAGCAAATGAGAGGTCCGAGGACCGGAAAGCCGTCGACATTGGTCAAGGCAGTCGGAGATGAAGAAAGCAAGGTGATTGGATGGTGTTGCAAAATACGAGTTTTAGCAAAGTCCAGTCATAGCATGATCCTTGGAGATAAGTTGTGAGTGGAATTCCGTACTGGAGGAAGCCGAAGTTGGAGAAACTTCAAAACCCCCCCTTTCCTCCAGACAGAATACGCCAATGTTGCCAAGCAAATGAAGGAGAGCCGGGCGCGGGACGGAATTGGTTAGAAAATCAGCAAGCATGTTGGTGGTCGTAGTGTACTCAAGCTTGATTTTTCCCAATTTGATAGCTTCGCGGAAAAAGTGAAGCTGGATCTCAACATGCTTGAGGCGTCAAGAGTTTGAGTTGGACTTGGAGTTGGCAACCGCGATGCAACCTTGATTGTCCTCAAGGACGACAGTAGGACGAGTGTTGGTGGTGAGGCCAATTTCAAGGCAAAATTGACAAAGCCACAACAGTTCAGAGGAAAAATCAACCAGAGCGCAATACTCCACCTCACACAAAGACAAGGAGACCGCAGGTTGCTTCTTGGTCTGCCAGCCAACAAGGTGGGAATTTTGAAGGGTGAGAAAGCCGGTTACAGAACGCCGATAGAGAAGGCAGTTACCCCAGTCGGCGTCAGTGAAGCCACACAGCATGGGAATGGAGTTGCACTGATAGACCAGAGCATAGTCGCATGTTCCAAGGAGATAACGGAGGACGTGGGTGAAGCCTTCCCAGTGGTGTATGCCGGGATTCTCAAGAAATTGAGAAAGATGGCTGATGGCAAAGGAGATATCTGGTTGGGTTGCCATACTGAGGAGTTTTGTCCTTTAAATTCCTCCATTCCAAATGGAAAAGAAAACCGGCAATTTATCCCATTTGGAATGGAAGAATGCCTGGAGCTGGACAAGCTGACTGAAATCCAGCTCAGCCAGCTCCAGCTCCAAAACCAGCTCATCCAGCTCCCCCAGCTCTAAACCCAGCTCACCCAGCTCAGAACCCAGCTCCAAAACCCAGCTCCTCCAGCTCCAAACCCAGCTCACCCAGCTCCAAACCCAGCTCACCCAGCTCCAAACCCAGCTCACCCAGCTCCTAATACCAAAAACTGGCCGCAAGGGGGGTTATTTTGGAAACCCCACCCTAGATCCTCTCAGGAGACCCTAACCTAACCTAAGCTAAAAACCTAACCTAACTTAAAATCCAACCCTTCTTAACCCTTCTTAACCCTTCTCCTCAACCCTTCTTAATTCTTCTTAACCCTTCTTAACCCTCCTTGACTCTCCTTGACCCCCCTTGACCCCCCCTTGATCCCCCTTGACCCCCGGTCCACAGGGGGAATTGAACCCACAACCTCAGATTTGCTGAATGTGAAGGGGGGTCATAAACCACTAGGCTAAAGATACTTGGACACAGGATGTGTCCTGGAGTTAAATAAGAAGGGTGAGCTGGGTTTGGAGCTGGGTGAGCTGGGTGAGCTGGCTTTGGAGCTGGGTGAGCTGGGTTTGGAGCTGGGTGAGCTGGATGAGCTGGTTTTGGATCTGGGTGAGCTGGTTTTGAAGCTGGATCTGGCTGAGCTGGGTTCCAGTCAGCTCGTCCAGCTCCAGGCATTCTTCCATTCCAAATGGAATAAATTGACGGCTTTTATTTCCATTTGGGATGGATGAATTCTGAGATAGCTCAGCGCCCCAATTGCGCTGCGATAATTAACACCAAGAGCCTTGAAGCAATCAGCTTGTTCAACCAAGGAAGAATTGAGGTGAAGATTTGGGACCAAGGGAGTGGCGCAGGGACGGCAGTTTGCCATACCGTAGAGATTGAGAAGGGACAAGACCAAGTGGCTCTGCAACAGGACAACAGCATCAGGTTGATGATGAATCTTGATGCCGAGAAGGAGGTCAGCCTGCCCAAGGTCTTTCATGTTGAATTCCGCGCTGATCTCCACTTTGAAGGAAGAGACGTCTTGACCAAAGACGTTGATGTCATTGAGGTGGAGAAAAAGCCAGACTGGAGTTGGGGCGGAACAGTAGAAGACACAGGAGTCGCTGAGGGAGATGACAAACCCAACGGAGACCAGCCAGCACAAAAGACAATTATACCAGGCAAGCGGAGCTTGCTTCAAACCATAGATAGCCTCATTAAGACAAAGGCAGAATTGCTTTTGGTCCAGAGAGACGCCTTGCGGGATGGACAAGTGGGCTGTCTTGTCAAGATCAGCGTTCAAGAAAGCTGTCTTGACATTGAGTTGCTCAAATTGCAGGCGATTGACCGAAGCATGTGAGATAAGCGCCCGAAGCGAGTTGAGCCGTCCGGTGGGGGCAAAAATTTTGGAGTAGTCCACACCATAGGTTTGGGAGAAACCCTGCGCACACAGGCGGGCTTTAAACTCAGGAGCACCGTCCGGCGGAGAGAGCTTGACCCAAAGGACCCAAGTGGTCCCGGCAGTCTTGATTGAGGGATGTAGATTGACAACTGTCCAGAAATTGAGACGCTCCATCACGCTGAGCTCTTTGTTGATGGCAGAGGTCCACTTTTTGGAGTCAGGACCGCCAACAGCCTGATGAAAGTGAGTGGGGACGGTGGTCGCAGCTTCCCTCACGAATGCCCTAGGACAACGTGAGCCAGTCACAATGTTAGCTTCACTGACATCCCCAATAATTTCTTGGCGAGGACGGGAAGAGGCAAGTGGAGGGGGCGGCGGCAACGCAGGGGGAGGGGAGGCATCTGGTGTAGCATAGCTGTCCGAGTCATCAGAAGGAGGACCGGCATCTCCAACAGCCAGAACAGGAGCGGCAAGGCAGGTGGAACAGGGGCAGGCGGCAGGGAAAGGGAGGATTGTTCCAAAACACAATCATGAAAGACATCATTGTCAAGAACGAGATCCCCAAGGTTGGCAGGAGAAGCAGAGAGACCAGGGAAGACCAACTCACTGAACCAAGCGTGGCGGGTTGGGACCATCTTGCCATCCAACAAGCGGATGATGCAATAGGTGGTGCCGTCATTCTTGTACCCAACAAAAATACCCCGCTCCCCAGTGTTGCCAAACTTCCACGACCAATTGGTTTTTGAACCGCAATGTATGCAAGGCAACCAAACATTTGTAATTGAGAAACAGGGGGAGATGCACCGGCCCAGAGCTCGTAAGGAGAAAGATTCTCTTGAGACGGAGTGGGGAGCAGATTGGAAATGAAGACAGAAGTGCTGACCGCTTCAGCCCAATACAAACGGGGAAGAGAACTACTCATCAGAATGCATCTGGCCTTCTCAATGTTTGTTTGATTGGCTCTCTCAGTAAAACCGTTGTGTTGGGGCGTGTATGGAGGAGAGAGCACGTGAACGATACCGCAAGTTGAGGTGAAATCCTTGAAGGCTTGGTCAACGAACTCTCCCCCCCTGTCGGACACAATTTCCTTTAGGGTGGTGCCTTGCACATTCTCCATCATTGCGAGTAAGAGCTTGAATTCCTCAAGGGCGTCCGACTTGTGTTTGAGAAAACAAACAAATTTGAAGGAAGTGAATTGATCAACACATGTTAAGAAGGATTAAAATCCGGAGACAGACACAGGAGAGATAGGCCCCACTAGATCCATGTGGATACAATGGAGAGGAGAGGTGGCAGACAAAAAATGACTTGAAAAAGGAAGCAGAGTCATTTTGGAGCAGGAACATACATTGCAGTTATCGTCCTTTGGAGAGGGCAGACAAAGATGCTTGAGAACTTGCAAGCTAGGATGCCCGAGTCGGTTGTGCCAAAGAGTTGCTCCAACATCAGCCCAAGAGCAAAGACAGGTTCCAGAGGAAGAGACGTCAACGTAGAGAAGGTTTTCCTTGATAACACCGCGCAGACTGAGATTGGTATCCTGCAGAAGCTGAAAGGAGTTCCTTGACTTGACAATGGTGAGAGAGGTACTCAAGAGACGGACTAAGGAAATGAGTTGTTGCAAGATTTCTGGGACAAAAAGACATTCATCGAGCAACACCGGTTTACCATCACATAGGATGGTGGCCAACCCAAATCCAGTGGCCAAAAGCGGAGCCGATGAGTTACCTGTCATGATAGAGATGGAGCCGGATTTGAAGGAGGTGAACAGAGACCTATCTCTGAGCATATGATGGGTGGCCGCGGAGTCCAGAACAAACGTGTGGTTGGGAAGTTTAACGGAGGAAGCAATGAGGGCAGCAGAGTGAGCAAAACTAGCGCTAGCGTTGGTTGGCCTCCTGTCCTTCTGAGTTTTAAGGTGTGGATACTTGTGGAAGCACTGCTCCTCCTTGTGCGAAGTGACCAACGGATTACGCCAACCAGAACCACAGAAGTGGACCACTTTGGAAGGAAACGCAACGGTAGAGGTTGAGGCCAAAGAGGAGATGAGCGCCGCGGGAGTTGAGACAGTCATTTCCTTGTTAAGGTGATGGGTTGTGAAAGTTTGAAGGGTGTCGAGGACAAGGTGGGGGGTTTCAACAGAGTCCTTGGACAAGGCAATCTTGTCGACAATTTGATCTGACTCCTTAGCTTTCATAAGTTTGCCCAGCATAACGTAGGAAATGATGGCCGGGGGTAGCTCAATCTCAGCCGCCTCAATGTCCCGTAAGACAACTCGCATGTCATTGATGAATGCTTGGAGATTGCCGGAGTACGTAATTGCGGACCATTTCAGAAACACCGGCCCACAATTAACAACTGAACGGTGTAAAGCTCAAAAGTGTCAGTGAAGACCTTTTGCTGAGTGCGGAACGGGATGATGTGAGGATGACTCTGCCGTTCCTATACTAGACACTAAAACAAGACCCCCCAATCTATGATTGGCAGGCTTTAATTCATGTGATAGTAAGTGTATCCAAGATACTTCAGATGGTATAGCAAGTATAGGTGACTAAGGATGTGTTGAGTGTTAAGTGTATGTGATGATGATGATGATGTATATATGAGATGAGTATGTGATGCTGCTGATGATGTTGTTGAGGGTAGGTGATGATGATAATGTGTTAAGCTAATGGGGTCTGGGAGCTGACGCTACTACCAAGGATGGATGATGATGATGATTGGTATAAGTGTAGATGACTTATATAAGAGGATGGAGTGTAGTGCTAATGAGGTGTGGGAGCTGACACTACAACCAGGGATGGAACCCGCTACCTGATGGTAAGGGGTTATATGTGAGAGAGAGGTAGTTGTTGAGTAAAGGTTGGGTATCCTAGTTGGGTAAGGGTCTGCTTATGTAAGGTTTACTTAGGTAGTCTTAGACCAAAGAAGGTTTCAGGGTAGTAATAAGATATGTACTTGCTAATGTATAGATGATGGTTGATGGATGATGAAACCTCAATGGAGGAGTGACCAGTAGTAGACTATAGGGGATAGTAAGACTAATATCAGGTATATAAGGGTATTGGATGAGTGAGGTGCTGATATATTTGTGGGGACAAAATCTGGTGAGGAAGGGGAAACAGCTAGAGGAGAGCCCCTTACATATCAAAATCCTGACAAATGGGGGGGTGGTCAACTTGTGGTTGGAACAATGGGCATGGAACACAATGGAACAACAATTGCTGACTAATACTGGCTGAGTTGTGGTTGATGGAAACAAATGGAAACATGGAACAAGTGAAATGGGGTTGACTCGTGGTTCTGAACCTGATGGAACTCTCCATGGAGAATTTGGGCCTAGGTTGGGTAGAATCTTCCAGAAAGGGGTTACTGGTGCCTAGTGGCCAAGTTGTGGTTGATGGTTTCTTGTGATTGCCTTGTGCAAGTGCCGTGTAACTGTGTGCAACTGGAATAAACTTGGGTCTAGGAACTAATATTGGCCATAACTATTGATCCAGGCATGTAAGAGAGATTCCGTGAGTTGTTCCCTAGGATCAAATGGCCTGAAGAATGTTTTGCTGGAACAATCTATGGGGTTTTGAAGGTTTTGTATTTTGATGACTGTAGTAGGGATTAAGGACTAGGTGACGGAGTATGTTGATTTGCTGATACTTCCTGATCTGGTTGAGTGGTGATAAATCTGTGAGTTGTGTTCTAGAGTGAATTTTGCCGTAGATTCTGATTCTTCAATAATATCTGAGGATATCTGAGTGGATATAAGAGAAAAAATGAGAAAGAGAAAAGAAATGGGAGAAAAATAGATAGAATGAAAAATTGAAAATTTGTGACATGTTTGGAACACCACAACGGGAGGCATATTTCTTGGTGATTTTATCCCAGAGTTCACAAGTGCTGTTGATGGTGATTTTGTCGACAATTTCATTGTAGCATCGCTTTTTCATCCAAGAGACCATGAAGAAAATTTCCTCAAGATATTTGTTTTGCATCTCAATAGGCGCGCCGCCGTCAAACATTGTGGTGCAAGCAAAGAATAACTTCTTTCCTACAAGAAAGATCTTCATCCGTGAGCTCCATACTGTGAAATTATCATTGTCCAGAATAGGAATGTTCTGCTGGTGAATCTTGTCGGTTTTGGTTGTCATTTCGGTTTGCCTTAGGTGATAGAGATCTGAGATCGAAGCTATTGAGACTGTAAATCTTTTGTATTTTTGGAAACTAAAGTGAATTTCAATCAGATAAACTGAACACAAGGAAATGAACAAAAAAGAAGAAAGAAAAGAAAAAATACCTAAAGGCAAACACAGCTTCACAGGGAACACAACAAGAGTAGGAGCAACACAGAAAGAAGAGCAAACAGGAGGAAAGAAGAGCTACAAAGGAAAGTTCAATACACATCAGACAAGAGAAAAAGAATAAGGCAACTTGGAACATACTATCACGAGGCACGGCTTGATGTGTCAAGTGCAATAGGAGAGTCAAGTTAGGAAGGAAGAAAGGAACGCTGAGAGTTTCTGGTTGCAAAGCAATAAGAACAGAGATGAGAGCAGCGGAAAAAGTTGTCAGACTGGTCGAGTTGATGTTTTGATGAGAGAGTGACACTGATAAAGATGAATTGTGAAAATCAAGCAAGATGAGAGCAAGATGATTGCTCTGGATGATTCTATGATTCAAGGAAGGAGTCGGTGGCCTTTATATAGACAACAAGCCAAGGTGTAGAAGCAAGTGTGAAGCAAATGAGAGGTCCAAGGACCGGAAAGCTGTTGACATTGGTTGAGGCAGTCGGAGATGAAGAAAGCAAGGTGATCAGATGGTGTTGCAAGATACAAGTTTTAGCAAAGTCCAGTCATAGCGTGATCCTTGGAGATAAGTTGTGAGCAGAATTCCGTACTGGAGGAAGCCAAAGTTGGAGAAACTTCAACAGCAACAAGGGCAAACAACACTTGACAACAGAGAAGAGAGCCAAGTTTGTTGGAATGGCGGCTAGTGGATTTTTGGTATTGGCAGTTGCATGACTCTTGCACCTTCCGCAATTGACTTTTGATTTGATATTGAAGAAGAAACGTGCCACTGTTACCGTCAAAAAAAAATCTGGCTGACCGTGCAAGACAACCAACTGTGACTTGCAACAGATCAAATCGGCCCTGAAAACCAATCACAGCCCAAGCAAATGAATGCTGTCATCAAAGCTTGCGGAGGCCCCACCCAATGGTGAAAATGTCAGTTTTTTTAGGGTGTTGATAAAATACCCCGGGTAATCAGCGCTGGAACGCGGTTTTCTCCGCAGCGTGCGCTGCACCAAAAACCCGGTTTTCCACGCGCACACCCGGTCTTTTATTTTTATTTTGTCTTTAACTTTATGCAATATCAATAAAAACTGAATTATAAGCTCAGTGGGCTCAGAATATTTTCCATAGCAAATAGGGTTTACCCGCAGCAGTTGATTAAAGAGTTGGCCAAAATCTGCACCTGCTGAAATGTTATATATCCTGTTTCACATTTCCAAATGGTCTCAAATTGGCTCAGAAATTAGGTCATGTTTCTAGTTATTTAATTTATGAATATTTGACATATCCCATGAATGGTTTACGCACAGTAGCAACACCGCAACCACTTTGCTGCGCGAAGCGGCAAGCGTTGCAAAAGCGGAGCGGATTTTGCTCCACTCCGCTGAGCTTTTTGTAGCGGGCTAGCTGCTTGTCTTTTTGCTGTTTGATAAGAGGCAAAAAAAAACAGGATTGTAGCGCACTATTCTCAGCGGCTAGTAGCGGGAAATCGCTACGCTGGCCGCTTCAGTAGCGTTGGATTGGCTAAAAAGCAATTGTTTTTTTGCTAAAAAAGCAACTGTTTTTTTTGCTGCAAAGTGGTTATTTGGGCGCTAAAAAAGCAACAATCAATTCATTTTGGGGATGTTTACGGAAGCATTTCAGGAAAAACATGATGGCAATTTTTTAGTATTGTTGTGTTTGTAATACTAGTAGTCATGCCATATAGTATGAAGCAATATCAAGAGAGGGAACTGAAAGGGAATTCAATTTTGGTTATGTTCTGCGTGAGTTTAGTATTTTATAAGCAAAGTTCCGAATTGAATTTTGGATTCCTTTTGGCAGCTTCAAAGATGGCATTACAGTCATCAAATTCACCACGAGGCTTGAACCCATTACAAATCCAGAGGTGACTACTGATGCACCATCTGATTGTTTGAAGCGTAAGCAAGCTCCGGCCAGTTGTGCAAATATCCAAAGCAGCTGAGAAAGTTTGCTCCACTGTTGCCGAGGTACTTGCACAAGCCAAGTAATCCCTTGCAAGGGATGTGAGTATTGGGAACAAAGAAGACTGAGTCTGAATTGTGCATTTGTTAGTGATGGTCTGTCCATAGAAATCCAATGAAAGAAACGGAGGGAATAAGAAAGGAGCCAAAGACCAACAAACCTTCCACAACAAGAGAAAATTCCCTTTGATTCCTATAGAGAATCTGGTTTTGTGATAGTGATTCAACTCGTCATCACTGTTTTCAAGTCCGGCATTTATTGGAAAAAATATGTCCCCAGTGTCCTTGGGATCAACTGGCTGAGAGGACTCCTTTGTTGGTGGCGGGGTCAAGGGTTTCATTAAGATTTGTTGTTCTTGGAAGGTTTCGACAAGCAGCTCTTGAGCTGCACTATGATGGGAGGAAAACTTGTTAGAAATTAACAATAATTGTCAGGCTGGATGAAGCATTGTCGCAATAAGTATTGGTTTGCAGTTCAGAGCTAGTTCTTTGTACTTGGTGGCCACTTTGATCATTGGATCAAACATGGCCTCCAAGACCCCATCTTTGCTCGCTTGCTTTAGCTCTCCCAGAGTCTCAAAAAGGCAACTGTATTCATAAAGTACCATTGAGCAAGACGGTCCATCTCCCTCCATCCTCTTTTTTAGCAGCAAGAACTCCTACATAAGTGACAAGGGGTGTGTTGCACAAGATTTAGTTTCCTTGCAAATCAAATCTCAGCACAAAAAACTTACCTTGAGAACCATGTTGAGGACTTTAGGCCCCGTACCATTTGTTTTGGGTGATTCTCAAAGCGGGTTCTCCGCATTCAGAAACAGCGCAATTGCAGAACACACTTTTGATTTGCGCATGCGACAGAATCACATACCAGATAGGAATGATTGTCGTGTGTGTTTGTGTGAGCATCAGGTGGGCGAGAATCAGATCCAAGAAACAGGGTCAGACCTATTTCTAGGATTGCTTGTTTTCATGGAGAATCACTCCTTGGATTTCCCCAGAAACTGGTGCCTATGGTACGCGTTTCTGGGGAAAATTGATTCTCACAAAAAAAAATCAAAAATCTGCCCTAGGAACAATTCTGAGGGCCCTATGGTACACACCCTTATTAATGTTGTCCCACTCCTTGGATGTGAATTCTTACCCACTGAAGTATTTACCGGTACCATTCTTGGTTTTGTTTACAAGAAGTTGGTTGAAGATCTGCGGTTGCATATTTTTTCAGGAGAGTCGTTAATGTTTATCAACATGAGCATTGCAATGTAAAAAAATGAGGAAGAGAAATCATGTTCTCTGACCTTTCTGGCGTTGTAAGCCCAATTGCGACTCTCATAAGCTATATTCCATCTTATGCCGTACTAATGTTGTCCCACTCCTTGGATGTGAATTCTTACCCACTGAAGTATTTACCGTTACCATTCTTGGTTTTGTTTACAAGAAGTTGGTTGAAGATCTGTGGTTGCATATTTTTTCAGGAGAGTCGTTAATGTTTATCAACATGAGCATTGCAATGTAAAAAAATGAGGAAGAGAAATCATGTTCTCTGACCTTTCTGGCGTTGTGAGCCCAATTGCGACTCTCATAGGCTATATTCCATCTTATGCCGTACCCTCCGATGATACCTGGGCCTTCATACCCAAGCTTTTTGGCCCACACCTTAAACTCAGCTTGTTTTGCGGGAGAGCTTGCAATACGGCGGCACACATAGTCAACCTAGATTAAAAAATAGATGTTCAAGTTTCAGTTGTCATCACAAGGATGTTTTCCGAAATTGCTTAGCAATCTCACCTTTTTCAATGTGAATCCAATTCCGGTTGCCGCGTACTTTCCCTTACTCTTTTTGTTGTTTTCATCAGTGCGATCTTCTTCTTCCTCCCTGTCCGTTAAATTTTCCAGATTGGTTTCTTCCTCCTCCTTCTTAGATTGTTTGGCCCCGTCATCAATGATCTCACCTTCCTCATTGATTGTTTTGAGCATTGGGAAGTGATCTGGTTTTCAAGCGGTGGGTCCTTCAGCTGTTGCAAGCTTGAGGGCTGAGAGGCCTGCCCCCAAGATGAGAGCCAAGACGTGGCAAAAGCAACGTTGATGGTTGACGGAATGATCCCAGAATGTACCATTGTGGTTCTTGAGCAAGCAAGACAGTTCTTTTGTCATAGTAAAGTTATTTGATCCAGAGTCGCTTGTCTTTACCAGGATGTGCTGGATCAAAAAATGAAAGGTAAGATGATGGCAACAAATAAAATCATCAAAATGAAGTTAGAAAACTTATCTTTTTATGAAGATCATGCTTTGTCAGCACTTGGGCGAATGGACCAGCAAGGAATATGCACTTATGGTGCCAAGATATGTATTTGATAGACAGGTGCTGACATTGATACTGCCAGTCTTTTGTGATGTAGCAAACGGAGATTCCCAAGAATGCTTTGTGGCCACCTTTGGTGGTCCACACATCGGAAATCGAGCTGATTTTTGAGTTGGCTTTCTGAGAAGTTCAAACAGCACACATCAGCAACAATTAAAATGAAAGTAATTTGATAATCAATCAAAAAGAACTACCAGAAAATCTGCTTCAACTGCCACCAGTTGACATGCAGGCTAATCCCATCTTACTACTCTTTTACTTCCAAGTTAATTCAAAAAAAAATTTCTTGCACAGTCACTGTGCACAATGCACAGTGATTGTGCATTGAAGTTGTTTTGAAGTGTTATTTGAGTAAGATTCAAGTAACAGCAGAAGTAAAATCAAAGTAACTGCATGTCAACTGGTGGCAGTTGAAGCAGATTTTCTTGTAGTGAAGGTGGATTCTTACATTGATAAGGTTTTGGTCGTCAAATCAAGCCCACGGCAGCAAATTTCGAATGATCCAGAAAACCATCAGCTTGTTGAATGTTGTATTGTCAAAGCGGCCTTTGGTGACAAAAGTCGCAATTGTGTTGTTGGGTTTTTTGGAGGTGCTGGAGCTGTTGTTTAGTTCTTGAGCAATCTGAGCGGCGGTTTGAGGCAACTTGCAACCAGAAGCAATTTCTTTTGGTTGGCTTGGGCAGGCAGCTTGGATAGTTCCTTTGATGTTTGAGCCATCACGGTGAATCTTTAGATTGTAATAAGAAGAGGTTGATTCCTTCACTATCTTCAGACACCAAATGCAAGAATACAATAAAGAGTTTCCAACTTGCAAAAAATAGACCAATTTTTTTTTGCTGCGCTGGCGCTAATAGTAGCGTGTGTGCGCTAGCGCTATCGCTGATTGGCTTTTAGAAAAGTGCGTGTCCACTACGCTGCGCTAAAAGGGCACTTTTTGTAGCGCAGCGTAGTGGTTGCGGTGTTGACAGTAGCCAATTAAAGATTTGGCCAAAATCTGCCCCTACTGAACGCTTGTATCTCTGTTTGACATGTCCAAATGGGCTCAAAAGTGGATCATACATTAAGTAATGGCTATATTTCTCTACTGTATGAAAATTTTCCATAGGCCATGGACGGTTTACACACAGCAGCCATTTGAAGATTTGGCCCATTTGGCCTGGTTTGCCCAGATCAGAAACATGTCAAGGGGGGCATTTTTATGGAAAATTGGTATTTTCATGGTTTTCCCCACCCTTGAAAGTGTAGAAAAATGATTTGGAGCCTTGAAGAATCTTTGAATCTGAGGGGTAGAAAAATAGTTGAAAAAAAACCGGGTTTCCCCCAAAAAACTGGCAAGCAATTTTTTTGTCAAAAATGGTGGTTACCATAAGATTCTACACCCTTGGAAGTGTGGGAAACAAACTTGAAAACTTGTAAAAAGGTTAATGCTGCAGGCCAATGGAATTTACGCCAAAATCCTGTTGGAATTGAATGTGAAGAATGCATATTCAGGCTTCAAAACTATTTTTACAAATTTTGATAAGGGCATTGATAAAAAAACCCGGGTAATCCGCGCTGACACCCGGTTTTCTCCATAGCGCACGCTGCACCAAAAACCCGGTTTTCTGCGCGCACACCCGGGTATTTAATAAATAGGGGGTATCATATATAGGATAATCCACACTTATGTAATTGACTAGTTTTCAAAAATCCATTATTTTTAAAACCTGTCGGTTGCTCATCAAGCAACATTTTGGATGCGGTAATGAAGAAGATTTTTTGGATAATTGACTGGTTTCTAACTGTGGATTTGGTATACTAGAGCACAAGGCGGCTTCGCCGCTCACTCCTCCCATGTGCAACCTGCTTCCTACAGTAAACGATAATTTAATTTATTCATTTTCAGACAAAAGTATCTATCTTTGGCTGAAAAATTCATTAGCATATTTCCCTTACCTGTCCTTCTGTGATCCTTTACCATTCAAGACGAAAAGAAATAAATCACATGCTTTTCCATCCAGGCCAGTCACTGCCGGCATTAACCGGTCGAACACGGCTGCTCGAGCGGTGCTCGAACAGCCGTGTTCGACCGGTGGTCGGACGGACACTGTCCGACCGAAGCGAGAGCCAACTGGTCGGACAGATTTGTCCGACCGGTCCTGGCTGGTCCTGTGCAACCCGTCCCAGGAACTGATCGGACAGGCCTGTCCGACCCGCCGGCAGGTGCTTCGGTCGGACAGTGCCTGTCCGACCACCGGTCGAACACGGCTGTTCGAGCACCGCTCGAACTGCCGTGTTCGACCGGTTAATGCCGGCAGTGAGTGCCATTATGAATGATGATCAATTATGTAAGATCAGGAATTAGCTCTGCAGAAGCCTTCTTGGAGCAGTTTCATCAACACCCAATGATATAGCACATCTCACCCCACCACATTCATTTCACCATAATATCATAACTGAATTCATCCAAACCTCCACAAAACTTTTTCTTTGCACAATCAGGTCAAAGTCAAGATTGAAATTGGATCTCAAAAGTAGTGCAAGCGTTACAGTGGTCGGCAATAAGTTTTTGTCAAAATTAGCAGCACCAAAAACATATTACCGTCCACTTTACACTCATCTGCAGCTCTCCATGTGATGGTAGGTTGAATTTTGGAAGTATCAAACCACAGCTTGGTGGCAAGGTTGTACCAAAGACCCCAAAGTGTGGAATATTGTAATACCCACCAGAAAGATAAGAAAGAAACTGAAAAAAATATGCATGATTAAATCACATAGAAGAACCACAGCAAGATGGTAATTTATAAACATGTTAATGAGCTCTTGGGAAGCAGGTGGCTACCTGCTTGCCAAGAGCTCTTGGGCCCCAGGTAGCTACCTGCTTGCCAAGAGGTCTCGGGCAGCAGGTAACTACCTGCTTGCCGAGAGCTCTTGGGCAGCAGGTAACTACCTGCTTGCCGAGAGGTCTCAGGCAGCAGGTAGCTACCTGCTTGCGCAGAGGTCTCAGGCAGCAGGTAGCTACCTGCTTGCCGAGAGGTCTCAGGCTGCAGGTAGCTATCTGCTTGCCGAGAGGTCTCAGGCAGCAGGTAGCTACCTGCTTGCCAAGAGGTCTCAGGCAGCAGGTAGCTACCTGCTTGCCGAGAGGTCTCAGGCAGCAGGTAGCTACCTGCTTGCCGAGAGCTCTTGGGCAGCAGGTAGCTACCTGCTTGCCAAGAGCTCTTGGGCAGCAGGTAGCTACCTGATTGCCAAGAGCTCTTGGGCAGCAGGTAGCTACCTGCTTGCCGAGAGGTCTCAGGAAGCAGGTAGCTACCTGCTTGCCAAGAGGTCTCAGGCAGCAGGTAGCTACCTGCTTGCCAAGAGGTCTCGGGCAGCAGGTGTCAGCCTCTGTGATGCCAAGGACTAGAACCTTTTAGCTACACAAGGTGATAAGAGAGCAAATGATGGGTAGATTGGGGTATTTTCATGTAGAAAAGTAGTAAAGAATAAATAAAAAGAATATAATTCTTTTTTATAGAGGGGCCTGCTGGCGCAGGGGTTTTTGTAGGTGCCCTCTCAATCAGAGATCTTCAAAGCAGGGTGGTATCTGATTAAGCAAAAAATGGGTTGCTGCGTAACAGAAGGTGGTACCAAAGTGCTTTTCCAATTAAGGAACCAGAATGGGGACAGAAGGATAAAAGAAGTACTCACTATTGCTTCTTTTAAGCCAAAAAAGCCACATAGGGGGGTGAAGTAGAGCTGCTGGGTAGAGTGAAGGGTTCCTGCGCAGGAGCTGGACACGTAGAATGGTTGATTTGAAGAGAACACCACGGATAAAACAGGCAAAACAGGGCAGAGTAACTGAAATAAGGACAGGACAGGGCGTAACTGATTGACTGTAATAATAATTGATGATGGGGAACAAATTTTGGCGTGGAAAGAGGGCTCTATATATACTAATTTCACTCATAGTAGAGGACCTTTCTGCTTGTGTGCGTGTAGTAACTGGATTTCAGCGCAATGTGGCCAATTTGGGAGATTGGCACTAACAAGGCTCATCCCAATGACACTGCTGGTCATTAATTTGGTGTCACAAGTGCTTTCCATGACCTTACTAACCTATTTAGTCATTGTAACTAAGGTACATAGCAACACTGACGTGTGAATGTATCTGAAATGGGCCACAAATGACGCAAATGGGCCACAAATGGCTAAGGCCAATCTTTAAAGGCCACGCTGGCTACGTTAACCTTATGTATTCAACACTTTTATTAATGAAACCTTGTAAATAAACCACATAGAATATACTTTTACCCTAGTTACACTTGTACATATGTGGTAACTAGGGGATTAGCTATTTCCACGCATTTGGCCAATTTCCAATTGGATTATATAATCCACGCGCGGGGTTGGAGGTTTAAACCCCAATTGGGCCTGACTCTCAAACTATACACAGAACCTCAATTATAAGTACATAATTGGTCATTTCACATATAGTATGCATATATAACAAGTACATACGTGTGTAATGTCTGTGTGACATATGTATGTGGCCAATTCCTACGGGTATTTGGTTCAAGGTGAAGGAGTAGGAATTTAGGGGT
The DNA here is from genome assembly GCA_002873125.1 of Puccinia coronata f. sp. avenae. Classification (NCBI taxonomy): domain Eukaryota; kingdom Fungi; phylum Basidiomycota; class Pucciniomycetes; order Pucciniales; family Pucciniaceae; genus Puccinia; species Puccinia coronata. The sequence goes on from PGCI01000045.1 coordinate 353,414, forward strand.
ACTTCCAGTGAGGGACCCTACATTAATTTGCATGAGGATTCAGAATATGACATAATATTCTAAGTTGTCCTCAAGGTTTAGAAGTTATTTAGTATTTTTGTAAAAAGTAGTTGTTATTTTAATTCACTACTTATTTTTATGGTGCTAGGACTTTGCTAAGCTTATTGGATAAAAATAAGTATACTGAGTTTTTTATGCATTATTAGTCATATTAATGGGTCTTAATACTGTAGTAATAATGTCTCTTTTTATGTTACTTTTGTCAGGTTGGCTCTGTCATAGTAGCAAGCTGACAGCAGGTAGCTACCTGCTTGCCAAGAGGTCTTGGGCAGCAGGTAGATTGCTTGCCGAGAGATCTTGGGCAGCAGGTAGCTACCTGGTTGCCAAGAGGTCTTGGGCAGCAGGTAGCTACCGGCTTGCCGAGAGGTCTTGGGCAGCAGGTAGCTACCTGTTTGACGAGAGGTCTTGGGCAGCAGGTAGCTACCTGCTTGCCAAGAGGGCTCAGGCAGCAGGTAGCTACCTGCTTGCCGAGATGTCTCGGGCAGCAGGTGACCTGCTTGCCGAGAGGTCTTGGGCAGCAGGTGCTACCTTCTTGCCAAGAGGTCTCGGGCAGCAGGTACTACCTGCTTGCCAAGAGGTCTCGGGCAGCAAGTAGGTACCTGCTTGCCGAGAGGTGTCGGGCAGCAGGTAGCTTGTTTGCCATGGCCGCGCCCAAGGCTTTGGATCCTCCAAATGATTGTGACTATGCCCAACACCAGCCGCGTGTGGTCCTTGGTGTGTTAGTGGCAACGCTCAACATTAGCCATGTGCCTGTGCGCAAGGAAAGGCCCACGGTTACCACCTGCTACACTTGCACTCCCACTGTGTGACCCTCCTGGTCACAGCTGGATTGCAGTTGTTAGATACAAGGACAGCAACAAGCTTACTGTTGGCATGTGCATGGAGATGAGGTGATCAGGGTCATGTTTAGCGGGGGGGTGTGGACGGTTGAGAGAGGATTCTGTGGATTAGGTGAGCAGTGTGGCTATATAAGGCCCCCCATGAGGATGCGTCCAATGTGAAGAACCTGCCCCATATGTTGCTGATGCGCATGGGCAGGGACCTGGGGGATGCGTCCAGCACAGCTGGATAGCAGGCCCAAGTTGAGCTCTGTTTGCGGAGTTCAATCAGTAGGGAAACCCTCAGATTCAGTTCTGAATCTGTGGGTTTATTGAACTTGGATTTGATACCCCCTAATATAGAAGTATTGGAAAAAAAATTGAAATCACAAAAAAAGGTTGAGTAATGACCTCAAAAAAATATTTGGAAAAACTGGATGTGTGTGTGGAAAACTGCATGCACGCCATTGGCAGCCAACCGTCCACTCGAAGTCAAATTGACGTAAAACCGTGTGTCAGCGCAGACTACCCGGGTCTTTTTATCAATGCCCCTTTTTATTTTCTGCTTTTTTTGCTTTTTTTTCTCACAATCATTCTCCCCAACTTCTCAGCTACACATTGCTTATTTTTGCGTATTCTTTTCTCAAATACATAGGATTCTTTTCTCTGCCAATGATAAAATATAATATAATAAAAAAATCTGTCTTTTTTTCAATTCTGTCTCCACAATTCTTTGCGCAAGCCCAGGATCAACCCCTAGCCAAAAAATTGTATCCCTAGCTTTTCTCCTTCTCAAGTTATTTTATTTTTTATTAATGAAAATTTATTTTGGGGCACTGTACATATTGTCATGAGTCACCATCACAACATGAATATTTCATAAAAATTGTACAAGTTTTGTGATTTTATCAAAATTTCACCAGGGGAGATTTCATGGCACTCGTCAATGGGTGCCACTGCATAACTCATTACCCTCTTTTGATTTGAACTGTGTTCAGAGGTATTCACATGCAAACTGCATGTTCAAATAGAATTCAGTTCATACTCACTTCACCACCAAAGGGGTTGTATTAGGACAGTTCACGTTGGGATGTGTAACCATCTTTAAACCCATTTTTAATACCCTTAATGCATAAAATTTTGCACAATTTTCATGCCTCTGTATGCGGATGTTTTGGAAGATTTGTATCAATTCAGTTTTTGAGTGAAAATTTTATGACAAGTGTCATAAAATTGGGGTTCAAAATGGTCATAGTGCCCAACGTGAACCGTCCTATTGGTTACAACCCCCTGCAGCTATATTGGCGGCGGCAACCAATTTTAAATTGGTCTACCAGACCAATGTTACATTGGTGGGTCCCACAGATACATTGTGCCTTTGTTCTAATGTATATATTTCTGAAATCACTAAAAGAGTTGGACTTCTTTCTTTTCTTTGGGCTCTTTTTTCCTTTCTTTCTTCATCATCCTTTATAACATAGAATCATCACTCAAATTGACAAATACTTGTACCATCATGTATCTCTCATTCAGTTTTTCAAAACATCATCGCATGTATTATCTTACTAGTATACACCATTAGTGCGCAATGTCAATATCAATCAGCACTAAAAAAAAAAAAAGATGGTCTCCCTGTAGCCGTGCTACATTTAGACAGGGGTGCAGGACCCCTTTCAGGAACCTGTACACGCCCTGACGGCTTGAGGGCGGCGGCGGCCGCCCAACAGTACTTCGTACTGTATCCTTCTCCTTCCTCTGGAAGGTTCTATGCCTATGCTATGATTGTATGCTTGTGTCGTGTCTCTGTTTAATAAGAAACCAGTTGTACGGGGGTCTTCCCCCAGCGGTAGTTTTTTTTCTTTTTTTCTTTCCTCAGAAATCAGAGCACATTCTTGCACATTTTCACTTGTCCCATTAGGCCTCATTTTTGCCTGTTCCAAGCCCCGTTACATTCCTCCTCTGGTGGACCTAAGTCAGGCGCACCCAAGTTGAAGGCTAGTCCATGAGAGTCCCGGCCTTGTCATCAAGCTTGTCCGCAGTACTGAGCAATGAAGTCTTCAATCACGGGGCCGAATGCATCCTCCTTTGAAGAAAGGGAGACCCAAGAAATTTTACATTCATTGGACGTCCCTGCCCTCTCCAGAGGATGCTGGGGCTTGGCAGGCGTTTCGGATGAGTAGTGAAGCAGTACCTGGGTTTTGCGGGAGGAGAGCTGGTGATTAGCCAAAGACCAGGACAACAGGAACAGAAACAAGTACTCACGTTGTGAGTCCGCAAGATTTTTTTTTGGGCTGACATGGTGGACTTGGGTTGTGTTGACTGGTTCAGTGGTTGCATGGCAGCGGTGCTTGGCATGTGGTGCACTGGGGCTAACCAATTCTCCCCAGATAATTTGGTTAGGGCTGCAACGCAGTCTGCACTAGCTAGCCCCAGATGTTTTTTCACGCTGATCCGTTGATTGGTAATGCATTGCAGGAAAAAATATCTTAGTTCTCAAAACAAAGGGAAAAAAACAGCAGAAAAAACAAGGAAAAGCAAGAGGAAAAAAAGAGGAAAAAAGAGGAAAAAAAGAGGAAAAGGGGGGGAAAGGAAAAAAAGGAGAAATCAAAACCAAACTTTCAAGCCAAGCGGCATTGCATGCCGAGATTGGGCCGGCCGTTGCAAGATTGCATTGGCTGGCCTTCCTGAGATTGCATCGGTTGACCTTGCCAAGATTGCATCGGTTGGCCATGCCTACATTGCAGTGGCCAATACCGGGCTTGCATCGGGCACAACCAAGGTTGCATCAATCAGGCCTGAGGTTTTGTCAAGCAAAACCGCGGTTGCGTCAAGCTAATTCGGGCTTGCATTGGTGCAACCCAGTGTTGCATTGACCAAGGCCAAGCTTCCATTGAGCTAAGCTGATGCAGTATCAGTTGAGCCAATATAAAAGCGCTGGAGGCACTTTTGAGTCAACCATTGCGTTGCCAACGGCCGGCGCAACATCACTTTGGGCTAATGTTGTGTCGGGGGGTTGTTGCGCCGGTTCACAGCCTGGCCAACACAACATCGCCGCACATTTGCGTCGGTGGGATTTCTGGCAATGTTACATTGCCAGGGTGCCCTTTCCAATTGGACCGTGGCGATGTAATATCTGCCGTGGCCAATGTAACATCACAAGAAAGTTATGTCGGATGCTTGCACTGATGTAACATTGGTCTAAAACGTCTGACATAAGCGCGGATGTCAGCATCTGATACAATAGCTTTGGCAGTGCCTGAGGTAATTTTAGCTGTAGATTCTGAATCTGGAATAATATCAGCTGATTTGTGAGTGGATGGATGAGAAAAAGTGAGAAGTAGGAAAAAGACATAGAGAAATATAAGAAAAAATAGAGAAATATGAGATGAGAAAAAAACTGAAAATTTATGGCATATTTTGATTACCACAGCGGGGTTGGAGGACTAAACCCCAATTGGGCTTATCTCCCAAACTATACACAACACCTCAATTTTACGTCCATTGCTGGTCATTTCACATACATTATACCCATAACTTCTGTGCATAACCGTGTAATGTTCAGTGACACATATGTGTGGCCACTTCTTGCAGGGAAACTGGTTAATGTCCGCTCACAGTCCCTCACTTCCATCCTTGTCCTGTTTATCCCTTCTGTGGTATTTTCCTGTCCAGCTGTGTTTCTGTTCTGCTTAGTCTACCTGTCTAAGTCCGGTCCTGTCTTCCTGTCCAATCCCAGTCCTGTCACCCTGTCCAGTCCCTGTCTCTTGTCAAAACTGTCCTGTCTAAATGTCATCTTCCTGTCCGCGTTCACATGTCACTGCTCTCCTTCTCCGGTTGTACTTAAGCTGCCCCCCCTATGAAGAAATCAACCCCATTGAGTCTGAGCAAAATCCAACTAGAATCACCTGTGCCCGCGCTCCTCTTTCAATTCCTTGAGCTCACTTTCTTGAGCCTTAAGCTGTAAACTTGACAGTTAAGGGTGAAGGAGTAAGAATTTAGGGGTACTTCCAGTGAGAGGCCCTACATTAATTTGCATGAGGATTCAGAATATGACATATTCCAAGTTATCCTCAAGGTTCAGAAGTTATTAATATTTTTTTGTAAAAAATTATTTATTATTTTAATCTATCACTTATAACATTTATGGTGCCAGGACTTTGCTAAGTTTTCTGGATAAAAATGAGCAAACTAAGTTCTTATACATTATTTATCATATTCATGGGTCTTAATAATATAGTAATAATGTCTCTTTTTATTTATTTTATATGTTACTTTTGTCAGGTTGGCTCTGACATAGTAGCAAGCTGACAGACCCAATGCAAAATGCATCCAAGTCAAACTTGGTTATACTTTGGCAGGGGTTTTGCCCACCAAGTCAAGCTTGCCTGCAGAAAATCCAAGGCACACTTTTTAATCTGCCTAACCAATGCAATCGTGGTCATTGGTTGGCAGCTGGGAAAGTAAGTCTTGGCCATTGGGTACTGAGGAATCAATGCTTGGTTGAATTTTCAACCAAGCTTTTCTTGAATTGGTGGTCGCAAGCCAATCTCAATCAACCTTGGTTGGTCACCAACCAAGGCAAACCCACTTTGGGTGGCCGACACCAATGCAATGGATTGCATTGATGTGCGCCCACCCAATGAAATCTAATTCATCAGGTGGCCCAACATCAGTAAAATCAAATGCATTGGTTTGGGTGCACACCAATTCAAGTGATTGCATTGGGTTGGCGCACACCAATGAAATTGATTTCATTGGTGTGGGCCACCTGAAAAAGTCCTCTGGCAAAGTTTTGCAGGGAAACTTAGGAAGAATTCTGCAAACAATGGCAAAGGGTTTGCCAAGGGGATTTCTCCACAGAAAAGAATAAGTTCTCTGGGAGGCATCTTCCTCAGAGAACTTGTAGTTTCCCGGGAGGATGCCTCCTTGGAGAACTCATAGTTCTCCAGGAGGAATCCTCCTTGAAGAATCCGTCAGAATAAACATACTGCTGGTGGTGCAACCAAATGCCCACGTCATAATGAACATGTTGAGTTTCCTCATGTGTTGTCTTTTCTGCTTTCACATTGTTTCACACTTACATCTGTGACATCTCACCAGTGTAGTTAGTTCCTGGATCAGCGTGCGTGAAAGGCTTCTCCTCATCCTTCCATGTCTCACACATCTTGTGTCACACTGCTCCAGGTACGCACTCCACTTCTCTTCTGTTTCTTTGTTTCTTATCTTTCTGTTTTCTTTCTCATTCATTGTGTGTTTCTTTGTTTCTGATGCAATTTTATCCTTCCACGTCTCACAAATCTTGTGTCACGCTGCTCCAGCTTCATTGCATCAAGAGGTTATGAGCCCAGACAGCGTCTAAAGCTCTGCACGTTAAAAACCGAGAAAAATTGAGACAAACATAAATCAAAAGGATCCAATTGTATAGATCAAAAAATGTCCGGAGAATCACCCTCTTCTTCCACTGGCAAAAGCAAAGCCAAAACTACAAACACCACTTCCTCCACTACTGATGCGTCTAGCCACCCGGCTCTCAAACACACCGGCATCAAGCACCTTAAACCCCCCGGGAAAGACTGCAACTACTTGGACTGGCGCTTTGTGATCAACTATCACTTCAAGGCCACCGGTGTTTCCTACACTCTATTCAAGGTAGCCCTGGAAGATTGCCCCGACACCTGGCACCAGGAAAATGTGGCGGTCTGCGCGGTAATCTCAAGAACAATCCATGCCGCCAACATCCGCTACATTTGTATGTACAAGGAAAATGCACTCGGGATGTGGCAATTGTTGGCCAAAGCCCATCAAGACACAACATCAGGGGGTTGCATGTATTGGTTACGCAAGTTAACCCTTGCAAAGATGGACTCCGAAGACATGGATTCTCACCTCAAAAAGATGGCTAGTTGCTTCAAACACCTCAGCTTGGTTGTCTCTAACAACAATCCCCTCACCCTGGAGGACATCTACTCCAGCGCTCTCATCACCTCCCTACCCGCAGATTGGCTGCCATGCATATTGGCTCTCATGAACAAGGAGCGGGTAGCCCCATTGCACATAATCTCAGCTATTAAGCAAGAATCCCTCCGTCGCAAGTCTCTCCAGGAGGATGACTCACCCTCAATCTTGGCGTCCAAAGCCAAAGCGGGAGACGAGAACAAAACCTCTCTCCACTGTACCTTCTGCAAGCGGGACGGCCACAACCTAGAACACTGTTTCACCGCGGGCAGGATTCTAGCAAACCACACCTCTTGTTGCCGCAATGGCAAAAAGCCACAGTCCAGCACCAAACAGACATCATCTTCCAAGCCCAAACGCTCTGAGAAGGCTGGCAAAACTTCCATTGTACAAGTTGGAGGCAACTATTTGTCCGGAGGGGACGACTCCAATGACTCTGGATTATCAAAGAACCACCACACAGCGAGGAATGCAGTCGTGATGGATCATCATCAAGCCTCATTGGCTTGTGTCAGGGATGCTAACTTAGACTCGGGATGCTCTATGAGCATGACACCTTACCTCACGGACGTTCAATCCCCCCAACCTGATGGCACCCCAATCCAAATAGCAGATCACTCCTCTGTCAAAGCCACTCACCAAGGGAAACTTTCATTGCCCCTAAAGGTACCAGCCAACGTTCCAACACTCGTAGTTCCCAGCCTCCATGAAACCTTACTGGCCATCTCCGGCATATGCAAAAAGGACTTTGTGGTGGTCTTCACAAAGGAGGACTGTCAAATCTTTGATGCGTCCACAATCAACCAATCAGGCCATGAGGTTGGACGAGGCTACCGGAAAGGAAACCTATACTACCTACCCGCTGGAGAAGTAAGCTCCAATCAGACTGTAGCTCTTCCCAAACTTCAAGTTGATAATTCTCTCCTTGCCATCCATAACCGCCTATCCCACATAGGTGTCAGGCCACTCAAACGCCTCCTCAAGCACCTGAACATCCGTCCTGCCATCTTAAATGAGATTAACGTGCAGAAGTGTCCAATCTGTGTCCAATTCAAACTCCATTGCTGACCCCTTAAGTCCCGGTCCGCCTATAGGTCTTCTACTCCCGGCCAACTTATCTACTCCAACGTAGCCTTGTACAAGAAGGTATCTAGGGAGGGATATAAGTACTATGTCACATTAATCAATGATTGCTCTAAGTTTGTATCCGTCTACCCAATGAAATTCAAGTCACAAGTCTTCTTCTGCTTCAAATTGTTTTGCGCCTTCTTGGAGAAAACTGGTGCCCACAAAATCCTGGCTCTACGCTCCAACAATGGAGGTGAATATATTTCCAACAAATTCACCACTTACCTCGCTCAAGCAGGCATTAGCCACAAACCTGGCCCCCCACACTCCCCCAGGCTAAACAGGGTCGCGGAGAGGACAAATCAAACAATTGGAAACTTAGTACGCTGCTCTCTGCTCAGCGCAAATGTCCCCAAATCCTTCTGGGCGGATTCTCTCCGTCACATAGTCTTTTCATTCAACTCTATCTCCTGCCATACTCCACTAGGCTTCAAATCCTTGAATTAAATACTGGGCAAACCCCTCGTTGATCTGAACTATCTTAATCCTTTTGGATGCTTAGTGTGGTATGCGGCCCGGCAAAAAACAGGAAGTCACTTGATAAGAAAGCCCAATTGGCCATCCTACTGTCTTACCTGTCTGACGCAAACGGCTACCAAGTGTGGGATTTAGAAAAACGCACAGTTGTCAAGTCTTGCAACGTTCTGTTCGATGAGCAGACCTTTCCCTACGGCTCCCCGCTTGCCAAATCGACTCCTAGTCCCACTCATGTTGAATTACCGTGGCCTTTTCAAACTTCACCCATCCTACTAATTCCATCTTCCCCGTTGGGTGAAAGCCCTTCTTCTCCCTGCTCTGTCCACACTGAGGACTTACCCCTACTGGATATTCCCCTTGAACCCCGTTTTGACCGTTGCCTTCAGGCCTCTATTCATTCCCCCAGATTGGTTTCTCCAAAAGAATCCTCCCCTTCTCCCCCTTCACCACCCACATCTCCCAAGGAGAGCACTACTCCTGTGCCCCCCCCTGCGTCTCATGCTGACTCCGACCCTGCAACACGCCGCTCTGGTTGCACCCGTAAAGCTCCAGAACGCCTCGGATATTGGTCTAAAGCCGCCGCCATTGATCATCTGTTGAAGCAACCACCACTTGGAAAAAGCTGCTCAAGTCACCTGACAAAACCAAATGGCTGAAGGCGGCTGACAAGGAGTATGGCTCTCTCATGGGCATGTCAACCTGGAAGCTCGTCCCGCGCCCGGAAAAGCGTAAAATTATTTGCTCAAAATGGGTCTTCAAGGTGAAACATCATCCCAATAACTCTGTCCAGAAGCTGAAGGCCTGCTTGGTTGCCATGGGCTATACCCAAGTACACGGCATTGACTACTGCGAAGTATTTGAGCCAACAATGCGCCTCAAAACCCTCCGACTAATCATGAGTCTCCTTGCTTCTCAAAAATGGACGGGCCGTCAAGTCAATTTCACGACTGTCAGCCTCTGTGATGCCAAGGGCTAGTACCTTTTAGCTACACAAGGTGATAACAGTGAAAAATAAGGGTAGAGTAGGATAATTTCACGTAGACAAGTAGTAGGAAAGAAATAAAAAGAATATAATTCTTTTTTATAGAGGGGCCTGCTGGCGCAGGGGTGTTTGTAGGTGCCCTCTAAATCAGAGATCTACTAAGCAGGGTGGTATCTGATTAAGCAAACAATGGGTTTCTGCGTAACAGAAGGTGGTACCAAAGTGCTTTTCCAATTAAGGAACCAGAAGGGGGACAGAAGGATGAAAGAAGTACTCACTATTGCTTCTTTCAAGCCAAAAAGCCACGTAGGGGGGTGAAGTAGAGCTGCTGGGTAGATTGAAGGGTTTCTGCGCAGGAGCTGGACACGTAGGATGGTTGATTTAAAGAGAACACCACGGATAAAACAGGCACAACAGGGCAGAGGAACTGAAATAAGGACAGGACACGGCGTAACTGATTGACTGTAATAATAATTGATGATGGGGAACAACTTTTGGCGTGGAAAGAGGGCTCTATATATACTAATTTCACTCATAGTGGAGGACCTTTCTGCCTGTGTGCGTGTAGTAACTGGTTTTCAGCGCAATGTGGCCAATTTGGGAGATTGGCACTAACAAGGCCCCAATGACACTTCTGGTCATTAATTCTGCGTCACAAGTACTTTCCATGACCTTAATAAATTATTTAGTCAGTGTAACTAAGGTACATAGCAACACTGACATGTGAATGTATCTGAAATGGGCCACAAATGACGCAAATGGGCCACAAATGGCTAAGGCCAATCTTTAAAGGCCACACTGGCTATGTTAACCTTATGTATTCAAGGTTTTTATTAATGAAACCTTGTAAATAAACCACGTAGAATCTACTTTTGCCCTAAATAAACCACGTAGAATCTACTTTTGCCCTAGTTACACTTGTACATATGTGGTAACTAGGGGATTAGCTATTTCCACGCATTTGGCCAATTTCCAATTGGATTATATAATCCACGCGCGGGGTTGGAGGTTTAAACCCCAATTGGGCCTAACTCCCAAACTTTACACAACACCTCAATTATAAGTCCATAATTGGTCATTTCACATATAGTATGCATATATAACAAGTGCATACGTGTGTAATGTCTGTGTGACATGTGTTTGTGGCCAATTCTTACGGGCAATTGGTTCAAGGTGAAGAAGTAGGAATTTGGGGGTACTTCCAGTGAGGGACCCTACATTAATTTGCATGAGGATTCAGAATATGACATAATATTCTAAGTTATCCTCAAGGTTTAGAAGTTATTTAGTATTTTTTGTAAAAAGTAGTGGTTATTTTAATTTATTACTTATTCTTATGGTGCCAGGACTTTGCTAAGCTCATTGGATAAAAACAAGTAAACTGAGTTTTTTTTACATTATTAGTCATATAACTGGGTCTTAATATTGTAGTAATAATGTCTCTATTTATGTTACTTTTGTCAGGTTGGCTCTGTCATAGTAGCAAGCTGACCACGACGGCGTTTCTTAACAGACGTCTCTCTGAGCCGGCTCTTATGTCCCAACTGTTGATATTGTCATATCTCTATTTTCCTTATTGCTGTTTATATTTCTCTTTCATGACACATGTTGTGACATTTCTAGTCTATCATATCTGGGACACGGATTGTGGCATTATGTCTTCTTCATCCTTCCACGATCCACCACTCACTCCGCTTTGTGTGTATGTGTCTCAGGTATGTTTCTCTTTTCATTTCCCTTTCTTTTTTTTTCTATGTGATAGCAATCAATCCTTCCACGATCCACCACTCACTCCACTTCGTGTGTATGTGTCTCAGCCTACTTGCTATCAACAGGTTATGAGTCCGTTGACGCACTAGCTATGTTTAGACACTATCTCGCACGTAAAATATCAGGTCTCTTATGAACAAATTGTTCACCCAGATCGTTACCACTTACTGAAGGATCATTCAATTTGACCAATTCAAAGATTTCCAAAATCTTTACGGTCAACAAGCCCTCTGATGCTCAACCTCATTCTGGAACCGCTGGTTTGCAAGCCGCTGGGCCAGGTTTGAAAACTGCTGGAATCCAACAACTCAAGCCACCTGGGACCGACTCCAATTATCTTGATTGGAAGTTTGTCATGGCTATCTATCTTCAATTGACTCACGTTTCATACGTTTTGGAACCGGGCGAACCTATCAATCGTCCTTCCTCTTGGGAACAAGACAATATTTCTGTCTGTTCCGTCATCATTAGAACAATCCATCCAGCCAACCATTGTTACATTTGCGAATGTCCAAACAACGCAGCGACCATGTGGAATGCCATAAAGGAAGCTCATCAAGACTCTTCCTCGGGCAGACATATGTTCTGGCTTCGCAAACTAGTGCAAGCAAAAATGACTACCGATTTGATTGAAGCTCACATCGACAACATGAATACCTCTGCGGAAAAATTAAAGTTGTTGGTGACTGCCGCAAATACATTGACTGCGGACAATATTTATTCCACCGCTCTTCTCACATCTCTTCCCAACAGCTGGCTCAACTGTGTGTCGGCTATGATGAGCGAAGAACGAGTTTCCTCCGCTCAAATAATATCTGCTCTCAAGGCGGAATCACTTCGGCGAAAATCTAGGGGCGGTGAAGAAAATCCCATATCTGTTGCCAAGGCTGAAGCTTCAACTAACCAGTCAGGAAAACTCTTCTGCAAGTTCTGCAAGTGTGCGGGACATGATTTACTTACCTGCAACAACGCAGAGAAAGTTTTGAAGGGTCACAAGGAGGCTTGCCATCAAGAGTTTCTGGCAAAACAAAATCCAGAGACTTCCAAGTCGAACAAACCTAATCAATCTGGGAAGTCGGGAAAGAAGCCGGCCCCGGCAAAAGTGAATCAAGCAACCGTTGCGGGATCGACCTTGGTTGTTGCCGTTGGCAATTTCTCTGATGACAGCGACGACTCTTTAAAGTTTGAAGTCTTGGGAGCAGCCACTGCTGTGTCCTTACTTTCTCGCATCTCCACCAACAACACCGACCTCAACTTAGATTTGGGTTGTTTGGTCTCGATGACCCCGTTCATTCTTTCTGTCGAGAACGTCTCTGTCGACATCACTCTGATTCGTTTGGCTGATAGCTCAACTGTCAATGCTACTCATGTTGGACGAGCGTTAATACCTTTGAGCGTCAACACTTTGGTCAAAACGTTGGTAGTCCCGGAGCTTCACGAGCCTCTTCTCTCAGTCGCTGCTCTATGCGACAAAGGCTTGTTGGTCTTGTTTGGAGCAACTTCCTGTCGTATCTTCAGCTCTAGTGATCTTTCTGTCACTGGGATTGAGGTTGGGGCGGGATACCGTCGAGGGAACCTTTTCTATCTTCCCTTGGTTGCAGACGTAAGGTTTCATTTTTCATCCGCATCTGCAATTCCTGATTCCTTTTCTTCTGCTCTGTCCGCGACGATTCCCAATTTTGACCCCACGCTTCTTGGTTATCATAATCTACTTTTGCACATAGGAGTCAACCCTCTTAAAACGATGCTCCGACAGAACCATATTTGACCGTCTATCATGAAAGAGTTGGACGTTCAAAGGTGTACAATATGTGTAAAATCAAAAATGAGCCAACAAAATTTCAAAACTCGATCCCCCTACAGATCCAAGCTGCCAGGGCTGGTTATTCATTCCAATGTGTGCTCGTTTGAGCAAAAATCTTGCGAAGGCTTTTCATATTTTGCCTCCTTTGTAGATGACTGTTCTAAGGCTGTAACTATCTATCCCATGAAATCAAATTCAGATACCTTCAAGTCATTCAAACTATTTTGTGCCGTCTTTGAGAGATCAGGTGCCCACACAATTATCTCGCTTTGGACCGATAACAGTGGCGAGTATCTTTCCAATGAGTTCAGCTCTTATCTACAAGAGGCTGGAGTTAAGCACGATCCTGGCCCACCGTACTCCCCTGAGTCAAATGATGTAGCGGAGCGTACAAATTGCATGATCAACAACTTGATTTGATGTGCTCTTCTCAGTTCGAATCTTCCAAAACGCTTTTGGACCGATGCACTTAGGCATGTAATGTACTCCTTCAATTCTATTCCGATGAACACTCCGCTTGGCTTTAAGACACCAAACTCTACCTTAGGTCTTCCTGGTGTAAAAATCAATTCTCTTCATCCCTTTGGTTGTCTTGCGTGGCTGAAGTTTCCGGAGGTTAATCAAAAGAAACTAGATTGCAAGGCATCGGCTTCTATCTTACTCTCTTATTTATCGGACGGCAACGGGTTTCAATTGTGGGATCTTGAATGTAAGACTATTGTTAAATCTAAAGATGTTCTGTTTTATCACAAAGTGTTTCCTTACAACCTAGCCCCTTTGCCTCAGGAAACCCTATCTGATCCAGTGATTGTAGAACTACCAGATATCTTGCCGTTGAGGTTGATTTCTGATTCAACACCTTGATCTCCGGTAATTCCTGTTACCAAAGGCACTGTTCCTGATCCAATACGGTTTACTTATGATCTTTCACCGACTGCATCTCAACCGGTGGAAAGCCAACCGCCAGGAACTCCTACTTCAATGCCTGTCACTTGATCTCCATCTCATTCTCTCATTCCTTTGGGTTCTCCATCTCATTTGCTCATTCCTCGGGGTTGTTCACCGCGTCGGATAATACGCTTTACCCATTCTCCGTCCACATCTGACAATGCTCCGGCTACTCCAACTAGGACATTGACTCAATCACAGAAAGTTCCGGATTGACTAGGCAACTGGGCAAAATCTGCAAAAACTACGGCTGGTTTAGATCCTGTCAAAGCTCCAAAGACTTGGAAGCAGCTGCTTTGGTCGCCTGAAAAAACGTGCTGGCTCAAGGCAGCGGACGATGAATTCGCCTCACTGACAGGTATGGAGACTTGGGATCTGGTTCCGCAGCCCAAGAAAAGGTGTATCATTAAGTCAAAATGGGTATTCAAAGTTAAGAGGAATGCGGATCACACAATTCAAAAGTTAAAGGGCCCTCTTGTTGCAATGGGGTATTCTCAAATCGCCGGTGTCAACTACAATGAAGTTTTTTTGCCAACTCTTAGACTAGAAACACTTTGTTTGGTATATAGTCTCATGGCTATCAGAAGCTGGTTGGGGCGGCAGGTGGACTTCAAGACCACTTTCTTAAATGGCCATCTGGACAAAGAGATTTTTATGGAGCAGCCTCCCGGCTTCGAAGATCAACACAATCCCAACTACGTATGCAAGGTTAAACGTTCTCTCTATGGATTGAAACAAGCTCCCAGACAGTGGAACATCAATTTGCATGAAGCCTTGATTGCGCTTGGTCTTTTGTATTCTGAATACAATCCTACGCTCTACTTCAAAGTGGTCAACAATAAACTTGTTGGAGCTATTTCAATTCACGTCGATGATCTGTCAGTGGTCGGTGAAGATTCGTGGGTCAACAGTACAATTATGGCCTTGGGAAAGCGTTTCAAAATAGGGGCTGACAAAGAACTCACCCACTTCTTGTCGCTCAAGATTACACATGACTGCAACAATTGTCTTGTGTTTCTATCTCAATCACATTGCATTGAGGACATGCAGGAGCGCTTCATTCCTGGAGATCAAATTAACGTCACTACTCCTTCTGATGACGCCTTCAAGGATCTAAAACAGCATGCCAATGACAATGATAAATTTTCCGGAACGTACCCTCAACTCATTGGCAGTCTACTATGGTGGTCTCAATGTACTCGGCCGGACATTGCGTTTGTCGTCAATAGACTATCTCAATTCCTTCAAAATCCGTCTAACTCGCATTGGTTAGCAGCTGTTTGCGTTCTCCAATACGTAATCTTGACCAAATCTTTGCGGCTACAATTGGGTGGAGACTTATCTGTATCCGTTTATTCCAATGCCGACTGGGCGGAAGACAGGAAAGACAGACGCTCAACTTCCGGTTACGTTTACCAACTGGGCTGTGGCACTATTTCTTGGAAGTCCAAGAAACAAGCTACGGTTTCATTGTCTAGTACTGAAGCCTAATACAAAGCCGTCACATATTCCTGCAAAGAAGGTCTTTGGCTTCGTTGTCTTTTGGTGGAACTTCATCTGCGTCCGCGGGCTCCTATTCCACCTCATGTCGACAACTCTGGCGCCGAGGCTCTGGCAAAGAATCCCCAGCATCACGCATGCACCAAGCACATTCAAGCTCGGTTTCATTTCGTCAGGGAATGCGTCAAAAATTTCAAATTCACCATTCTACATGTCTCGACTCAAGAAATGTTGGCTGACATTCTGACGAAGGCTCTTCCTCGCGTTCTTCTGGAACGACATCGGTCATATTTGGGTGTTTGTTGAGGCTATTTCACAGCAAGGGGGGGTATTGATATTGTCATATCTCTATTTTCCTTATTGCTGTTTATATTTCTCTCTCATGTCACATGTTGTGACATTTCTAGTCTATCAAATCTGGGACACAGATCGTGGCATTATGTCTTCTTCATCCTTCCACAATCCACCACTCACTCTGTTTTGTGTGTATGTGTCTCAGGTATGTTTCTCTTTTCATTTCTCTTTCTTTTTTTTTCTATGTGATAGCAATCAATCCTTCCACGATCCACCACTTACTCCACTTCGTGTGTATGTGTCTCAGCCTACTTGCTATCAACACCAACCTCCGGGATTTGAGGATCCCCAACACCCTGACTGGGTCTGTCAAGTCAAAAGGTCTATCTATGGACTAAAACAATCACCTCGGGAATGGAATCTGAAACTCCACTCCGCTCTAGTCTCAATTGGTCTTTTTCAATCAAAGTATGACCCAACATTGTACTTCCTCCTTGACAGTGGACATCTAATGGGGGCCTTGACAATACATGTCAATGACCTAGCGGTTGTTGGGGAAGACTCCTTTGTCAACTCCACCATCAAAGCCCTTGGCCAGCACTTCAAAATTGGCGCTGATGAACCGTTGCACCATTTCCTATCATTGAAAATCGACTGCTCCTTTGAAGAAAGACTAGTCTATCTCTCTCAGGATCACTACATATCCAAAATGTCTAAACGCTTCCTCACCAACCCATCTCCTCCTACCTTTACTCCCACAGACTCAGCTTTCAAGGATCTCGCACGTCGTCAACCTTCCAAACCTGAATCCTCGGGCCCATACCAGCAAATAGTGGGCGGCTCAATGTACCCGCCCTGATATCTCCTTTGCGGTCAACTGCCTGTCTCAATTTCTCAAGGATCCATCCAAAGCCCACTGGCAAGCTGCTTGCCGTGTTCTCTGGTACCTGGTTACCAAAAAGCATCTTTGGCTTTGACTGGGCGGCTCCCTCAAGATGTGCAGTTTCTCGGACTCAGGCTGGGCTGAAGATCGTCAGGATTGTTGCTCCACCTACGGTTACACGTATCTCAGGATGTAAATGGGTTGGGTCGGCCCGTGGGCAACCCGCAACCCAGCGGGTCAAGGGTCGGGTCTGGACACCACCAGGGGTTAAAACCTGGTGAACCGACCCGACCCAACTATTCTGCGGGTCGGGTTTGGGCGCATTTACTGTTGGCGGGCCGGCCCGACGGCCCGATAGCGCTACGGCCTGAACCCTGTTTCCATACGTAAATGCTTGGATATCCTTCCTACCGTCCATATCCCAATTGTTCCAACCTTAAAAGAACAATGGCAAACAGGCGGACCTCCAAAAGGCGACCCCGACCCCCCTCTTCCCCAAGCAATCAAGGCAAAGCGTCCTCCTCAGCCAAAGAAAAAACAGATGCTGTCATCTCTGAACCGCAGACTCCAAAGAGCCCACTGCCTCCACACGATTCCCACTCAAGCGACTCAGATCTTGAGATCACTGGTTTTGTTGAGAAGAAGAAAAACACGGATCCTGCCTCTCTGACTAGCAAGCCCAACAAGAATGCAAAAACAGCCAATGACAACAAAAACAAATTGAGCGTAGGGCAAACCAACAAAAAAAGAAAAACCACAAGCCACGCCTGGGAGCATTTCCACAGGAAGGAAACAGGTGCGTTGCCAAACATTTTTTCTTCCTTTCTTCAATTGATCTGTAAATCTGATGTTGTTCTGTCATTCTTACAAAGACAGGAAGTAATATCAAGGCTATCTGTAAATAATGCGCGGCTCACATGGCTGGGAATAGCTCCAACGGTACCAACCACCTCCATCGCCACCTTCTCCGATGCTCCTCTTTTCATTCCAAGAGTAAACAATCCCTCCTCAAACTAGCGGACTCCAGTTCTTCCATCTCGACATGGGTCTTTTTGCAGGAAGCTTCCCGTGACCTCCTTTGCAAAATGATTATTGCCTATGAACTTCCCTTCAGCATAGTCAAACACGCTTTATTCAGATTGTTTTTAGCTTCCTTACAGCCTAAGTTCCAATTAATGAGTTGGGGCACTGTTAAAACCGATGTCATGCAAATCTTTCAATCAATGAAGGCGCAAATAATGGTGGAGATCGGATCCATTGACCAAGTGGCTTTGACGACAGATTTATGGACGTCTTCCACCCAAGCTCCCTTCATGGTTATATCTGCCCACTTCATCTTGCCTGACTTGTCTCTTAAGAAGAGGCTTATTTACTTTAAAGAATTACCAACTCCTCACACTGGCTTAGCAATATCCGATCAACTTATCGCCTTGATTATCAAATGGAAAATCATGGATAAGGTAGCATTTGTCACTTTTGACAATGCTTCCTTGAACAATGTTGCCATCTCGCGTCTTAGTGGTGTTCTCAATGATTGAAGTAAGAACCCACCCCTTCTCAAATGCAAATTCCTCCACGTTTGCTGTGCCACGCATGTAATCAACTTAGTCTTCAAGGACGGTTTCAAAGAGCTATCCACCGCCATCACTCGAGTCCGTGAAAGTGTTTGATACATCAAGAGTACACCAGCCCATAAGCAAGGCTTTCAAGAAGCGATTGACTTGTCTCACATGTCCAATCAAGCTTGTCCTTCGGTTGATGTTCCAACGCAATGGAACTCAACTTATCTGATGCTCAAGTCTTTGATCCCTTATGAGGAGGTGTTTCAAGTTCTCTCCGATCAAGACACCAATTTTTTGGTCTGCCCATCTAAAGACAATTGGCAGGAGATAAGGGTCATGGAATCCTTCTTGTCTATTTTCAACACAGGTATTTAATACAATTTGATTCATTTTCCAAGTTGTTACAAATATCAGCTCATTCTTTTGTTTTTTTATCCAGCAACCTTGAAATTAGGAACGAGTCAACATCCTTTGGCTCACTTGATCTACAAATACATGAAGAAGATTGAGAAGCAGCTCAATGATGCGCTGAAAACAGGACTGGCTTATCTTTCAAAAATTATTGATCCAATGAAAGAGAAATTTGACAAGTATTGGTCTAAAATGGAAGACTTTGCCGCCCTCAATCTGGTGTTTGACCCTCACTTCAAGCTCAAGTTGCTTGAGTTCACTTTGATGGATGAGCTCTCTCCATCGGAAGCTGTCGCCACCCTTAACCAAATCAAATCAACTTTTGTCCAGTGTTTCAACAAGCTGAATTCTCACCAAACCCAGTTAGATCAAAATTGCCGAAGCGACAAACCAAACAATAGTATTTCTACCAATCAGATCGCTTTGGTTGTAAACGATAACAAGGACAATTTACGATTCAAGCAGTATCTAGCTGGGAAGAAACCCAATAACGGTGCCCCATCCTCCTCAATGGCTGAGCTTGACAAGAATCTTCAAGAAGCTACAATTGCTGTTGATTCTCCATTGTTTGACATACTCAACTGGTGGAAGGTTAATTCGCTTTGATTTCACACCCTAGCATTCCTGGCAAAGACAATCTTGATGGTGCCGATGACATCCATCTCCTCTGAGTCGGCCTTCTTGATGAGCAGCCGTATTCTCAGCAATTATTGAAGCCGATTGAAACCAGACACCCTCGAGGCTCTGGTGTGTGGGCAAGACTGGATCCACACTAACAAGGGACTCTATAGTGATGAAGAGGCCCTATCACCATGATTTAGTTTCTTTTTCAACGTTCCTCACTTTTCTTCATGACTTCTTGGCAAAAAAAAAAAAAAGAATTAGTTCTCAAAAATATACACAGTAGAATATAGTAAGATGAAAAATATACATGATTGAAAAAGATACACAATGAAAAAGGCTACATGAATAAAAGAAGATACACGCTAAATACCAGTTTAAATGATTGTTATATGAACTGAACTTTGCAAGAAGAAATAAAGAATCTTCTTCCACCCTCTTGAGTTCTTTGCGCCACCAAAAGCCGCGGGTCGGCCCGAGCCCAACCCGCGACCCAAATGCAATAGCCAGGTTTGGGTTTGGGCACAGATTTCGCAATGCCGACCTGACCCGGCCTGACCCGGCATAGGATCCGGGTCAGGTTTGGGCACTGTTTTTTGGCCCGGACCCGGCCCGTTTACATCCTGACAGGTATCGCCTAGGGTCTGGCTCCATCTCTTGGAAATCTAGGAAGCAAGCCACTGTTTTGCTTTCCAGCATGGAGGCCGAGTACAAAGCAATGTCTGATTCCTGTAAGGAAGGCCTGTGGCTGCAAAATCTACTCCGAGAACTCAAGCTCATCCCATCCACTTCAATCCCGCTGCATGTTAACAATGCAGGCGCCAAAGCCCTGTCCAAGAGCCCCAAGCATCACACACGCACAAAACACATTGACACCCGTTTTCCCTTCATTTGGGAGTGCGTCAAGAAGGACAAGCTAGCCGTCCTCCATGTGTCAACCAAAGACATGTTGGTGGATATGCTGACTAAACCCTTACTGCGTGTACCTCTGGAATCTCATTTTCAGGAAATAGGGGTGGTCTGATTTTTTTTCTCTCGTCTTCTTCATTTTTTTATTTTTTTTTTTGGCTGTTTTAATTTTTTTTCCTTTTTTTTCTTTTTTTTCTCAGCTTTTCAGCAAGGGGGGGGTGTTGAGTTTCCTCATGTGTTGTCTTTTCTGCTTTCAAATCTGTTTCACACTTTCATCTGTGACATTTCACCAGTGTAGTTAGTTCCTGGATCAGCGTGCGTGGAAGGCTTCTCCTCATCCTTCCACGTCTCACACATCTTGTGTCACGCTGCTCCAGGTATGCACTCCACTTCTCTTCTGTTTATTTGTTTCTTCTCTTTCTGTTTTCTTTCTCATTCATTGTGTGTTTCTTTGTTTCTGATGCAATCTTATCCTTCCACGTCTCACACATCTCGTGTCACGCTGCTCCAGCTTCATTGCATCAAGAGAACACTGGAAACCCCCTCCTCTGTTGGGGTTCTACAACGTAGCACAGACTGATTACGTGAGCACATCTAGTGTATAGAGCTCCCATCCTCCCTCACCTAGATGGCAGAGATCTTCTCTCCTCTGTCTAGGTAAGTGTTCCCCTTCTCTCCCTTTCCTCAATTTCATTCTTCAGATCCTCTTTCCTTTCATTCTGTTCATGATCACTTGTACTTACAGAGAGATCTTCTCTCCTCCGTCTAGCCCTTTGAATACATCCCCACTCAGGTTCTAGAAACGCTCGGCTTTTAGCCTGTCCCGCGTGAGAGGTTTAGTGAAGGGACTCAACCCTTACAAACACAATCATCATGATGCAACAGCACGTGAGTAGATGTATGTAGCTTAAGCCCATTCCCTTCAGGAATCATTCTCAATCTACTTGCCTTCAGGAAGCAGCCATCACGCAACAGGGACTAACCCATGCTTTCACTTTCCCATTTGGCAGGTGAAGCACATTGGAACAACCCAAACAGCCTGGGACAATCTCAGCCATTGGCTGGAGCATTGAGGCCATCAGCCGGACTAACAAAGGCAGCATGAGTGGAAGAAATCAGACTTTGAGTATAAAAACTCATCCATCTCAAAAGCATCTTCTGCTCCAGGCTGCTAATTATTGCCATTTCTCCCTTACCCATCTGCTCAGAGCTCCCTCATTATCTATACAATCACGTATATCCACCCCCATTGTTTCACTTGCAGCTTGTATAAGTCCAAGGACCAACGAGTGAGTAATCAAATCATCTAGCTCACAACCAACTTATCATCATGTTGCTAACATGAACTTCATCACCATCCATCTCTGCCAGAGAAATCAATACTGTTCAGCAGTTACATCCCAGGAGCCCAAGGAGCTAGGCTATTGCCACAAGCCGTAAATCCGCATCACCATCTACACAACAGAGAGACAGCATCGCTAATAATCCTATCTTCACATCTCATTCCACAGTCACACCACCCAGTCATTTTTTGCACTTGCAATTACCACCACCACAGCTTTCTCTCTCTCTCTCTCTCATCTCACCTTACTGGAATATTGCCCTTGTCTATCTCATTGTCTGCAGCCTAGCATCCTGCTCTGAGGTAAAGCACCCATTCACGCCTCATTGTACATAGCATGACCACCTTGTTTACCACATCTCTAACAAATACAAATCTCTTAGTTGTTCAAACTCTTTTAGAATCCATAGTTCTCCAGGAGGTTTCTCCCCGGAGAACTACATACAGGTTCTCCGGGCAGTAATCCTTCTCAGAGAACCTATAGTTCTCCGGGAGGATTTCTCCTCAGAGAGCCTGTAGTTCTCTGGGGGGATTTCTCCTTGGAGAACCTGTAGTTCTCCAGGAGGATTACTCCTTGGAGAACCTGTAGTTCTCTGGGAGGATTCCTCCTTGGAGAACCTGTAGTTCTCCGGTGTAAGACTCAAAAGTGCTGTTAAAACCTTTTGCTGAATGGAGAAGGGGAAAAATGGAGATGCAAAACTCTGCCCTTCTATACTATCATAAAAACAAGACCACCAAGGTCGCTTGGCAGATTCTTTATTGTGACAGGATTGGTCGGTTCAAGAAGGCTGCGAATTATGCTAATAAGTTGAGTGATGATTTATGATTGTTGTGGATGATTGATAAATATGAGTTGTTGATGTTGGTGTTTGATAAAACCTCAAATATTGAATTGGCAGTGATAAATGAGGAGTGACCAGTATACTAGTTGGTGAGCTAGTGCTAGTATTCCTTGTAAATATGTGAGTACAAGATCTGATGAGCAAGGGAAAAACAACTGGAGGAGAGCCTCTTATATAGACAAATATGAGGGATTTTAGCTCCAAGGGAAGCACAACTGAGGCATTTATGCTGGTGGTGACAGTGGGGGCAGTGCAGTCAGGTGATGTGGCTGTGCATACATGTGACCTGTATTTGTGCATACATGGGACCTGTATTTGCATACATGTGATGAGGCTGTGCACTCAGGTGACCTGTATTGGTGAAAAAAAGAACAATATGGAAAAAAAAGAACCATGTGACCCATCATGTGACCTTCCATGTGACCAGGCTGTGCCAAGTGGTGTCATGCGGCTGTGTAGTGGTGTCATGCGGCTGTGTAGTTGGAAAATCCACTAGTGTAGTCTGCATGTGACCAGGCTGTACTGAGTATGGGTTATGGGTTACTGGTGGGGTCGTGTAGCTGATGCAGAACCGGGTGTTGGAACTTGTATTGGCTATACCTCCTAATCTGTACATGTAATGAGAATTCCGTGTGTAGTTTCCTAGAATGATTTTCCCCGTAGAATATGTTTGTGAAGTCATATATTGAGATTTGAGAGTTGTGTAATTTTGTATATGTAGCAAGTGTGTAGGTTGATGTATCTGTAGCTTCTGATCCTGTTGGGTGATAATGGTGTTGTAGTAGAGTGTTACTAGGGGTAATTTTAGCTGTAGCTTCTGAATCTGGAATAATATCGGCTGATTTTTGAGTTTTTATATGAAAAAAAATCAGAAGTAAGAGAAAAAAAAAAAAAAATAGGGAAATATAAGAAAAATAGAGAAATGAGATGAGAAAAAAACTGAGAATTTATGACATATTTGGAACACCACATCCTCCCCCAACTTTATTGTCTGTCCCCAGACAATCCAGCTTAAGCTTGGTTGTGTTGTGATTTCTAGTAATACAGAGTGATTGAGAATGTCCGTGAAACTGATACTAGTACATCTTGAAGTTTGAGTGACTGAAGGTGTCCGTGTGTGTTGAATTTTGGCGTGTATCTGAGTGGGAAAATAAAAAAAAGAAAGCTGTTCAGAATAGACAAGGTTATCCATCATGGGGGTGGAGTTTCCTCCCCCAACTTGAAAGTTGTGATTTTTACATAATTTTGTGATTTTTAACGTTTTAAACCTTATTTTTCTGATTTTCTAATGTTTTTGGGTTTTTTCGGGGGTTTCAGGGTGCTGCGCGCAGTCCGCAGCTGTGCGTAGCTGTCGACGTTGTGTCGTCGTCTTGCTGGTATGTGTCTACGTCCCCTGCGCTGGCCGCAGTCGGCTGCGTACCTGAGCTGGTTGGGCCGCAGGTCTTGATTGGTCCGGGTGTTTCCGGGTAGACTCGGGTAGACGCTTACTGCGGCACACCCCGCTTGCGTGTCCAAGTCTGGCTCGGAGGTTGCTGGGGGTACATGTACCCTGCACCCAAGCCGTGGGTGCTCTTACGCAACCCATCTTCTGACAGGTTCAATCAGATTTTCTTCGTGCTCCATACACCAGAGATGATTCCATGGCACTTGTGGGCAAGTGCTTTCCGGTAACTCCTCAGTGATCAGGGTCCAATGTCTGTCAGAACCCATGTGAGTGTTGGGGTGTAACTCATTTTCAAGCTGAGTGTAACTTGTGGCCAAGCTTATGTGAACTCAAATGGAAGTCATGTTGATCTCTTGCTTGACTCCATTGTAAGTAGGGAGCAAAACATGATCAAGCAGACCACATGTCAAGCAAAAGATGAAGGTTCAGAAAATATGAAAAAATCCAGAAGACATGATATCATTACTGGTGAAAGGATGAATGTAATACTTCTTGATCAACAGGGAATTGCTAAATAAATCTTTCAAACACTGCCAATCAAAATAATGGTATATTTCATTGAAAAAAACAAAACCTTGTGTCTGTAGAAATGGCAAGTCTTGGAGTGAATTTTTTTCACTGAAATTCATTTGGTCAATGTCATAATCATGATTTGAATGCACAGCCCTGTTGTGATGATTGAATCCTACTATCCCTCATTTTTTTGTGTCTCCAAGAGGTGGGCAGATGATTTATTTTCAAATGGTGGTAATGTTGAACTGCTGGAGGAAGGTGGGATCCTGGTGAATTATTCCAGTAACTGGGTTTGATCCAACAGTTCTGCAATCAACCAGTTTTTATGAGTGAAGATTATCAGCTGGATATAGAATTGAAATGGTCTCAGTCAGCAAAGCTCATCCATTTTATCCATCATCTCAAACAACAGAGACGTCACAATGGTAGGGAATGGAGTACAAAGTGATCTATATTTGCCAACTATTTGAGGTTCTTGAAAGTGTGACTGGATTCATTTCCAAAGTGCTCAAATTTTTTCATGATTTGTACTAATTAATTTGGTATATGTTTGTCAGAATTAAAGTGCCCTCAATTAAAACATATTTCAATCCATGTGGCTTTTTTGAAGCATGAATGTCTCACAAAACAATGAGATTCCATCAGAGTTTCACACAAAAGCCACTTGACATGTTCTTCTTGGATCTATAGGTGCAGCAGGAGTGGTGATTGACTTAAGATGAGCTGGTGATGTTTTCATCATGTTAAGTGCTCAAATAGTTGTTTCTAATGAAAAAAGGCTGGTCATGATCTAACAAGGTGAAGGAACCAAGCTGGAATCCAGCACTCAAAGCCCAATTATATTGATTGTTTGTACAGGCTGGGACAAAATAAGAAGGTGAATTTGTAACAATACTATGTGTGGGGGACAATGCAGATGAAAGACATACTACAAATAAAAAGGAGCAAAGGAGAATTGGTTATTTATTTAACTTTGAGATCATCCAACATATTAAAGTATGAAATAAATGGGAGAATGAGGATACTGATGCAAAAGAGACTGATTGTTCCACCAAATGGAAACAAAGAGTACAAAATTTCTCAGTTATGGATAGGCAACATGACCAGATGAAAAAAGTTTTTTGTTCTACTCAAAGCTATTGTTGGTGATTTGTAACAATTTGATTTAAGTCAATATCAGATTTGGAATGGAGAATGAGTTTTTGTACCTCTGATAATGTCTTCATGTACTCATTGGAGTAGAAGTTGTCTGGGGAAATTGAGTAACTGTGGGGAGATCTTTGATGAAGCAATTGTGAAAATATTTTGGGCCTTAAGTTTTTTTTTCTTCTAGTGAAAGTGAATCTGGTCTAATTCATGTTGAGCAAGGAGGTAAAAACCGGCAGATCTCCAATCTAGCAGGAGTTTGATGAGAGACTTTTCAAGCATCTTTTCAGTTTCCAAAGAGCATTTGATCATGTTGAAGAGCTTTTTGAATTGATGAGGCATATGGAGTGCTGAGATTGTCTGCTGTTGGTTCTTGCAAAGCTGTGAGTTGTGAGGGTAAATGTTATATTTGATAAACAACAAAAAACATGATGACAGCTTTCCTGGGTGCAGAATTTGAATTTGGTCTCCAACTTTCTCTCAATAGTGCGTCAGGTTGGGGAAAATCATCCCAATCTGAAACCATCAGATTGCCCAAGAGACCACTGGTGGAAGATCCTCATCTGTATGGCACAATCAGATGCCTTGGAAGGATTGATTAAAAAGACTTTGAAGACCCCAGACTGATATTTGTGTCATCAATGCTTGAGAAGAAATTGGGAAAAGGTTTGGTTCCAATGGTTTCATGGAGAATCACAGGGATGTTCCCATGAAAAGGTGACACCAGGGGATTGTGATTCAAAAAGGTCTTCCAGAAAGATATTTCTTAAAACAGGGGGACTTTTTCTGCAGGGGAAGGAACAAGCACTTTCTGGAATTGGATCTATTGGTTGAATCAATATGTAAGATGGCAGACCACACCAAAGAACTAGGTCATCTTCATTGTGAGAAGTTTTTGAGATATTGGAGGAAGGTTTAGTCAAGTCCAAAAGGCAACATGTGAAGGCAGAAATGCTATGGCAGAGGAGAGAAGTGGAGCTGGCAAGCAAATTGGAATATAAGATGTTGGCCTTGCAAGTGTTTGAAGAAGGAGTACCTTTGGGAAAGGAGGAGTGAGTGGAAGTCTTTGTGATGATAGGGATGAAAGTATAGTTGAGTTGAGGTAACTGGTGCAAAAATACCAGGGCCCACGTCTTTGGTAAGTGTTTGTACGTTGAGTGTTATGATCTCCAATCCTTTCAACTGAATTCATGAATTAAGGTGAATGCATGGGATGGTGTTCCCTTAAAGCTTGAGTAGAAATGAATTTTAGAAAATAAAAGAAGTCTAGAACAATAAGGTGAACTTTTTTTGTTCAAGTTTGTCATCACAAGAAGGCATTGGCAGATGTCATCAAAAAAGATGCACATTTGTTTGGATGACATACCTATGCAAAACATATGGGCCTCTGCTTGCATATGTGGCAGCATCCTGCTTTGTTATTGGATTATATCAAAACATAATCTGATTGTGAATCCCATTTTTTCAATGATAAAGACAGGAATTAGAGTAGCACACCCAATTCAAAGGGAATATTGATGTTTTGATTTTTTTGATTGGCTGTGGTGAAAAGACTTAGCACTTGAAGGAAGAGAAACAACCCATGCAACTTCATGTGCACACTTCACAACACTTTATAAGAGTGTCAGGACATATAAGCAGAACTCATTTTCTTACTACTCAAACTCTCCTCCTTGGAGTCTCAACAGATTTCTAATAACAGTGCAGATTAAAACGCAAACTTTTCTTGTTATCTCAAAAGGGTCCCCACAAAAAAAACATGCAACCCATCTGAAAAGAACAAATTCATTGTCCAAGATCTTCTTTCAATTAGGGAAATAAAAGTACATGATTTTCAGATGGTGGAAAAAAGAATGTGGGGAACTCCATATGGCAAAATCATGATCACATTGTCAGATTTTGAGAAGCACAGGGAATGAATTCCTGGTGCCAATGAGATGATTTTTAACTCTTGAATGGAAAAACTGTAAAATGGAGAAAGTGATGTCTTCTAAAGAGAGGATGTGAGGCCACCAAGTGGTATTGACTACAACTACTATGAGCGATTATCAATTGAATTGCAACAAGAAAATTAGCAGGAAGATTTATGGAATTGAAGGAGCTGGAGGACATGGATGGGGAGAATTGTTGTTGATATTAAGATTGAGGAGGAGAGGGAGATGGGGAGGTATTGTTGGAAGGTCAGCAACTTTCAGCATCCACCTTTCATTCAAGGAAAGCTTTGCTGCAGCCATTTGACCAGTTTGCACCCACAATCTACATGCAAGTGTTGACATGATTATGAATACTTTCTCTCAAAGGGAGATTGTATAATTTTGTGAATCTACTTTCAAAGGGCTCTTCAGTGTAGCATTTGTGGGTGAGTCATTTTTTTTACTGCGGGAGACACAATAAAAACCTGCTGGATGTGATTCTAAGAACCTGAGATCATGTGGATTCCCTCTAACTTGGATGCTCAAGAGATATATGGTGAGTGTGATAAAGTATGTGAGAGCAGTCTTGGTATGGATCCTGAAGATCAAGGTCCTTCAATTGGGTGAACTCAAAAAATTCCAGATAGAAGTTCATCTGATGTGATGCTGGAATGAGGATGAACTCAGAATGAAGTCATCACTTACCCACCAGATATGCATGAGTTCTCCCACATGCAATGTAGATTTGAGTTTGTCTTTGTGAAAAAATTCTTAAAACTGTGTCTTTTCATCAGTGGTCCTGGTGGCCCCTGCCAACCTGTGCATTTTGGAACATGTCATGAAAACAGATGCGTGTCTGTTTTCATGACATTGTGCTGTGGCCCCTACCAACCTCTGCCTTTGGGGCCATGTCATGAAAACGGACACGCGACTGTTTCCATGACATAGTGCTGCAGTCAAGGTGTGTTTGCCAATATCAACAGTGCTCACACCAGAGAGCAAAGAGAGAAATTGAGCATAAATTGAATCAATTCAAAAAAAGATACAGCAAAGTGAAATCTCATTGGCAGTGAACAAAAAAAGGGGAGGAAAATGGCAAAAACTAATTGACTGCAATAGTTCCATCCACAGAAGGTCCAGATGGCTCATCACTCTCATCCCTTCCTTCAACTCAGTTCTGCTTCTGCCCGCAACTTTCTTGTCTCTATCAAGCAGGCAAGACAAAGGGAAAGCTGCTGAGGAGGAGTATGAAGAGGATGCGGAGCAGAAGCAATGTCAATGGGGCCACCTGGACTAAATTGGATACCCAAACCAGCAGCTGCACCCCACAGACTTGATGCCTGCCCCTCCAGCTGTTTGTGGAATCATGGCCTTCCTAAATCAGATACTCAAGCCGTGCACATGACCCTGGATGAAGAGACAGAGGGGGTTGAGGGAGAAGAAATAGGGAAGGAGGATGGACATTGACAGATGTCTGTCATTGATATTCTTAGCAGACTTGTTGTCAAAGCCATCAGACAAGCCATTGGGTGTGGAAGCATCTCCAAGCAGCATGAAACTATAGCAGGAAGGTAACATCTTATGGTATACCTGGCAGTATATTTGAAGCTCTGGAGGTTAAATATGGTCCAGTATGTTCAATCAAATAAACTGAACACCATGGGTATATTACAGGCAGGATGGGCAGGTAGACTGGCAGTGTATTAGGATTAGGTTGAAGAAAACAATCACTTGTGGAAGCATGGCAGAGCAAAACTCACCTGTTGCTAGGCTAGTTGTATAGAGTGATATCAACCAACTCAATCAAATCTTCAATTATCTGAACAAAGTAAATCAATCTCAGGCAACACACCACAAGACAATTTCTGTGAATAATCAAGTCTATGGATGGTCAGCCTGTAAGCATAGCAATTTTGGTGATGGGAAAATAGGGGTTTTGCCAGATTGCCAATAAATGGCTACAATGGAATTAACTTCTGGAAAGAACTTATTAAGTTTGAGAAAGATACTACATTGACTGTGCCACCTGTCAGCATTCAAAAAATTGCCAAACACTTGAGTAAAATGTTAGAGTGGCTATACCAATGGGGTTGGTTGATCATGGGGGAAGCATCACCGCCCAATGAACGCCATCATACATTTGAGATCCAAAAAGATGAAGGCTGCTGCTTCTTTTGCCTCATCCTTCTCAGCCCCACCAGATAAATCCTCTACCAATCACCAAAACCTCTCCACCAACAATGGTGATCCCAATCTTCATGCCAAAAACACCAGTCCCACTTCCAACAACAAAACCAATCTCTCCCCCAAGTAAAATGATTCTTCTCTTGACCCTCTGCCTCCTTATAAAAAGCTATGGAACACCTAATTTTAACAAGTCCTGCCAAAGCGCCAACAAAATCCATTCCCCAAAGAAATGATCACCTTGCCATCTAACCTTCAGTACTACCACCAACTCTACCATGTCACATGTGTAATCCCCCCCTACCAGCAGCCAGCCTTCTGTCAATTCCATTTCAATTCTTTTGAAAACATGATGGGTGTTATCAAGCTTTTCTGGGAGCTCCTTGTCTTTCACTTCCTCCCACAAGATAACTATGTGGATAATGTTCAAAACAATGTTCCCCACATGGGGGTTGGGATGTTTTTTGATGGATGGAAAATGTCCTCTATGTAGATTTTGAGAGGTATTCTTGAAGAAATAAATTGAGTAAGATGATGGCTCTGGCACAGTATGATTTGCAAAACCAAGCAGACAACAACAGAGACGCCAACAACTTTATTTCTACTCAACTCAACCAACTCACGCCTGGTGTCTTT
The DNA here is from genome assembly GCA_002873125.1 of Puccinia coronata f. sp. avenae. Classification (NCBI taxonomy): domain Eukaryota; kingdom Fungi; phylum Basidiomycota; class Pucciniomycetes; order Pucciniales; family Pucciniaceae; genus Puccinia; species Puccinia coronata. The sequence continues at coordinate 383,556 of PGCI01000045.1, forward strand.
GAGGCCTACTGTGAAGACCTTATGAAGAAACAATTACCTTTGATGGCCCATATGGAGTACCCCTCTACCTACTTGCCTTTTGACTTTGCCTCCTTCCTAAACTTCACCATCTCCAACTTCTGCAATGCACTCCACTGCAATGGAGGTACAAACCTTTGGACTCTGTTATGCTGGATTGATATCTTTCATCCACTCAACTCACCAGAACACTCTACCATTCTGGCCAACAGCGGGTTTGATATGGTAGGAGGTCAGTTTACTTTCAGGGATTCCCAATTATATTTATATTTAGACTTGAATCAGGAGGTGGGTGTTAACTTGTGTGTTTTTAGGTTTACAGACCACAAATACCAGACTTTGAATGATGGTTCTTTATCTCAACAGTAAACCAGAATTGGCTTGTCTTGCCATGCAAATGTCTGTGGGGATGACCAAGGCTGTCCTTGCTTATCTTGATAAAACCTCTGAAAATTGTGTTATAGGAGGTCAAAAAGTCCAAATTGAAAATGCTCAGTCTTAATTCAAATTAGCTATGCCTACCCCCTCTCAATTTTTTCTTATTTGTGAAAGGATCTTTTTTCTTTCTGCTTGTCCAAGATGATGATTGCTAATTTTTGATCATTCCTTGTTATTAATAACTGTGAAAATAATATAACAGTTAATATTTATGTCATTAACCCCGGAATGTTTCCAAAGTGCATCATTATGAATAACTCTTCACAAACCATCAGGTAATTCCCTTTTCCACACCCTTTTATTGTGAAACATGTGGTTCAAAGCCATATGGATCATCAAAAATTATTTGTAGTCAAATATAATTCACAAAAGTGAGCTCTATGCCATAACTGATATCAGCCATTTTCTAATGATTTTTCTTTTTCTCTGTGTCAAATGGAAATGTATTGTGAAACAACAATATTTTCATTTGAAACATATTATTCAAACAGTTTGCCATATCTGCAAAATGTTCCAAATGTGGCACATATACATACAGGATAACAGAAGCTTTTGACACTACATACCCTACAATATATCCCGTACGGGATACTGAGTAAGACATTACGGGATATACGGGATATCTTTTAGTGGTCAACTTTTTCAAACCACCCTCATATAACATCACCATATCACCATATCATATAAATGTCATATCCCAATATAACAATATCAGATCACTGTCATATTACAAGATACTAACATCATATCAATACTGTATCACAAGATAACACTATTGTAAGCACCATCAGCATTAACCAGTCAAACATGGCTGGTCAAGAAATGCTCAAACAGCTGTGTTCAACAAGTGATCTTGGACAGGCACCGTCCAACCAAAGCGCATGCTGGCCATTCAAGTGGGTCTGCCCAATCAGCTCCTGGCTGGTGGTGACCGGTTTCAATCAAACCAATTGAACAGGCCCATCCAAATGGCTGGCACGTGCTTGGGTCAGACAGTGCCTGTCCAATCACTGGTCAAACACAGATGTTCAAGAACTGCTCAATTAGCTGTTTTTGACCAATCAATGCCAGCAGTGAAGCTTACCTCATTCCAAGCTTGCATCAAATAAGGACTTCAGTAATACTCAAGTTTCCACATGCCAACTGCCGGCATTTGAGCAAGTTTTTATTGCAGTGCCTCACCCAGGGGCTGTCCCAGTGCATTTCCACAAGAATTGCTTGAACTGATCAACAAGTGCAACAAAATTGGTAAACTCCATGCAAAGCATCTGTACTAATGTGGACAACTTTCCAAAGAAATCTGCAGATTGCTATTCCATGCAAAACATTAGTACAAATGTTTTCCGTGGAGTTTAGGAATTTTGTTGCACTTGTTGATCAGGTCAAGCACTTCTTGTGGAAAGGCACTGGAACAAGCTGGTTCAGTTTTCCTCCTTTTGTGCCCTCTGCTCCCTGATGTCACACAAAGATACTGTCCTTTGTATTTTCCAAAGTCCCTTTCCCATCTACCGGTTGCTCCCTGCAGACATCCATTTAAACCATTCCCAGCCTTTTCTGCACCCCAAACTGTGACGCCATGCAACCCTACTACCATCCATTTCTGTTCTCAAATGCAAAAGTACCCAACAGTCACCAACAACCAAAAGGCTTGTTGTCACAAGTGGTTTCCGTGGTTGGTGCTCTAGAGTCTCACTTTTATAATCTGTCTCACTTTTATAATCTGTCTCACTTTTATAATCCTGCCATTGTGGCAAAACCTTTAGTCTCATTCCTTTTGCCTGTCAAGATTGGGCTTTGCGCATCAAAATTTCACAAATCATCTATTTTTCCCATGTTTTCCCAGGAATAAAAACCCTTGCACTCGGTGAATTAAAAACATAGATATAGCCAATTGATGCCTCTGAGTCAAGTGATGATTTGAGTATAGTGGTGTGGTAGTATCATGCCTTGTGCCTGTCATGATTGGGCTTCATGCATCAAAATTTTACAAATTACCTATTTTCCCATGTTTTCTCAGGAAAAAAGACCCTTTCACATGGTAAATCAGAAACATAGATATGACCAATTGATTCCTGTGAGCCAAGAATTGATTTTCATATAGTGGTTTGATAGTATCACACACTTTTCCTGTCAAAATTAGACTTCACACATCAAAATTTCACAAATTACCTATTTTTCCTGTGTTTTCTCAGCACAAAAGACCCTTGAACATGGTGAATCAAAAACATAGATATAGAAAATTGATGCACCTGAGCCAAGGTTTTATTTGCATATAGTGGTTTGGTAGTATCACATGTTTTGCCTGTGAAGATTTGGCTTCATGCAGCAAAATTTCACAAATTACCAATTTTTCCTGTGTTTTCTCAGGAAAAAAGACCCTTGCACATGGTGAATCAAAAACCTAGATATGGCCAATTAGTGCCTCTGAGACAAGGTTTGATTTTAATATAATGTTGTGGCAGTATCACACCTTTTGCCTGTTAAGATGTGGCTTCACGCATTGAAATTTCACAAATTACCCTCTTTTTCTGTATTTTTTCATGAAAAAAGACCCTTGCACACAGTGAATCAAAACCATAGCTATGGCAAATTAATGCCTGTGAGCCAGGATTTGATTTGCATATAGTGGTTTGGTAGTATCATGTGTTTTGCCTGTCAAGATTTGGCTTCATGCATGAATACTTCACAAGTTACCTATTTTTTGAGTGTTTTCTCAGGAAAAAAGACCCTTGCACATGGTGAAACAAAAAAATAGATATAGAAAATTGATTCCTGTGAGACAAGGTTTGATTTTTATATAGTGGTGTGGTAGTATTGCGTGTTTGCCTGTCAAGATTTGGCTTCACACATCAAAATTTCACAAATGACCCACTTTTTCTGCATTTTCTCATGAAAAAAGACCCTTGCACATGGGGAATCAAAAATATAGATATGGCCGATTGATTCCTGTGAGCCAAGGTTGGATTTTCATATAGTGGTGTGGTAGTATCATGCCTTTGCCTGTCAAAATTGGGCCTCACGCATCAAAATTTCACGAATTACCTATTTTTCCTGTGTTTTCCCAGGAAAAAAGACCCTTTCACATGGTGAATCAACAACATAGGTATGGAAAATTGATGAATCATAGTCAAGTTTTAATTTTCATCAAGTGGTGTGGTAGTATCATGCCGTTTGCCTGTCAAGATTTGGCTTCACGCATCAAAATTTCACAAATGATCTACTTTTCCCACGTTTTCTCAGGAAAAAAGACACTTGCACACGGTGAATCAAAAACATAGGTATACCCAATTGATGCCGCTGAATCAATTGATGATTTTCACATAGTGGTGTGGTAGTATCATGCCGTTTGCCTGTCAAGATTGGGCTCAGGCATCAAAATTTCACAAATTCCCTGTTTATCCTGTGTTTTCTCAGGAAAATATACCCTTGCACATGGTGTATCAAAAACATAGACATATCCAATTGATTCCTCCTTTGAGCCAAGGTGTGATTTTTACATAGTTGTGTGGTAGTATCATGTGTTTTGCCTGTCAAGGTTTGGCTTTGCACATGGAAATTTCCCAAATTACCCGTTTTTTCTACTTTTTCTCAGGAACAGAGACCCTTTCACATTGTGAATGAAAAATGAAGATATGGCCAATTGATGTATCAGAGTCAAGGGTTGATTTGCATATAGTGGTGTGGTAGTATCATGTCTTTGCCTGTTGAGATTTTGCTTCATGCATCAAAATATCACAAATTACCCATTTTTCCTGTGTTTTCTCACAAAAAAAGACCCTTGCACATGGTGAATCAATGGATTTTTCATGCACAAAGCCCAATCTTGACAGGCAAAAGGCATGAAACTGCCACACCACTATATGCAAATGAAATCTTGGCTCACAGGCATCAATTGGCCATATCAATGTTTTTGATTGACCATGTGAAAGGGTCTTTGTTCCTGATAAAATGCAGAAAAAATGGGTAATTTGTGAACTTTTGATGCGTGAAGCCAAGTCTTGACAGGCAAAAGGCGCAATTTTACAACACCACTGTATGTAAATGAAAACCTGACTCAGAGGCCTCAATTGGCTATATCTGTGTTTTTGATTCACCATGTGCAAGGGTCATTTTTCCTGAGAAAACACAGGATGAATAGGGAATTTGTGAAATTTTGATGTGTGAAGCCCAATCTTGACAGGGATAAGGCATGATACTACAGTTGCGGACGTCATAAACCGGCAGTGCCCCGCCTGCAAAAAAAAATGGCACGCGCGGCCTTCCCCCGGGGGTCAAAGTGTGAATACACATATTTTTATTACATTTTTGAACTCGCACGCATGTGTAGAGTTCAAAAATATAGCTGCTAAGCATTTGGGTGGCTAGTTTTATTTTTTTTATTTTTCTATCATCAGGATTTCGGACAAACCTCTCTAAACCCATGCTTAAACACATAAGTATGGGTTTATGCATCAGAAAATCATGGGTTTAGGCCCCAATAGCCTTACAAATCATAAATAGACCGCATATTTGGGCTTTCCTTGAGCTAACAGCACCATTGTGGACCTCTTCTGGTGCCTTTTTGGCCCCTCTTTTTCGGGTTTTTTCCCTTTTTTTACCCCAAGATTTCAGACATCGTCAAAATCCAGTGCTGGTTTATGACTTCCGCAACTGTATTAAACCACTAAATTCAAATCAAACCTTGGCTCGCAGGCATGAATTGGAAATATTGTTTTTTCTGATTCACCATGTGCAAGGGTCTTTCTTCCTGAGAAAACACAGGAAAAAGAGGTAATTTGTGAAATTTTGATGCATGAAGCCAAATCTTGACAGGCAAGAAACGCAATCATACCACACCACTATATGAAAATCAAACCTTGGCTCACAGGCATCAATTGTCTATATCTTTTTTTCACTGTTGTGGTAATCCACTTTTTAGTCATTATATGTATAAACCAATTTCAAGATGATGGAAACCTCAATATATTATGAAAGATTCAGAATCAGCATACAAAACTACCCTAGGTCACTCACTCAAGCCACCCTGGATATCTCAATGGTTCTCAAGATAAATCAACATCAATATAATTTATTTCATAAACATTTCAGTAACCCATAAGTACATCATATATACATATATTGGACATAACTACAAGTACATAATACAGTTAATAACTAAATCAAAGGTTTAATTCATTCATCAGCATAGACAATTCACTCCTTTTGGCCACATTTCCAGATACAAACCACTCCTTTCCTCATTTATCTGAAAGTAGAACTGTACTTCATCATGTATTTCCAGAATAGTCATATCACTTTCCCATCCTCATACCAAATTATCCTCAATCCTCTTGTCATCAGGTTTTCCTCTTCTCTATTTGTACTTACAATATTCCCATAACCAGAGATCAGACCTTCACTTTTCCATGGCTGAAGACATCACATTGTTAAGTTGTACTCCCTCTTTCCTCAGCATATGTTGTAGCCTATATAAAGACCATAATCCTCACCTGTTTTCCAGAATTCATGATTTAGATTAGAGTCTTCCCCCTCAGTAGTATCATCTATCAAGTATTAAATTGCATATTTTGCCTAGAATTTAATAGCAACTATATTATATTGAAACCCTGCATCCTTTGCTCCTCAATAATAATCATTTCATACTTTGAACCAACAAACACCCTAATCCCTTCCATATTTTGGACAATCATTATTCCCCCCTGGTATTCCTATTGGATAAATGATCAACTCTTTGACCTGAAAATATCAACACTAGGAAAAAGCCATACCTCTCTTCTTTTTCTTAGTGCAACTTTCCCCAAAGCACACTTCCAGAAAAGTTGGCTCGGATGGCTGCATCCGAGTTTTTATCAGATGCGGCCATCCGATTCAAACTCAGGCGCACGCCACCGAGTGAATTGCTGACCCATTCAAACTCAGCGGCCCGGGCGTTTGGCCACCGATTTTGAATCGGTCAGTGATTCACTTGGTGGAGCACGTCCGAGTTTGAATCGGATGGCCGCATCCGATAAAAACTCGGATGCAGCCATCCGAGCCAGATTTTCTGGCAGTGGCATTAGTCAGGAAGGCCGCTCTTATATCAGCACCCTTGGTTCAACCTACCCTATTAGTAGTGTTTGTTGTCTACTTCCCTTCCAAGCTCTATCTCCCCCCAAAGAGTAGCTCCACACTGTGTGAAAGAGTCTTTTTTCCTGAGAAAAGGCAGAAAAAAAAGGTGAATTTTGACATAAATTCATGCCTGAAGCCAAATCTTGACCGGCAAAACACGCGATACTACCACAAAACTAAATGAAAATAAAACCTTGGCTCACAGGCATCAATTGGAAGTATCTATGTCTTTGATTCACCATGTGCAAGGGTCTTTTTTGTGAGAAAACACGGGAAAAATTGGTAATTTCTGAAATTCTGATGCGTGAAGCAAAATCTTTACAGGCAAAAGGCGTGATAATACCACACCAATATATTCTAATCAACCCTTGACTCTGACACATCAATTGGCCATATCTAAATTTTTTATTCACCATGTGAAAGGGTTTTTGTTCCTGAGAAAAAGCAGAAAAAATGGGTAATTTGGGAAATTTTCATGTGCAAAGCCAAATCTTGACAGGCAAAACACGTGATACTACCACACAACTATGTGAGAATCAAACTTTGGCTCACAGGAGGCATCAATTGGCTATATCTGTGTTTTTGATTCACCATGTGCAAAGGTTTTTTTTCCTGAGAAAACATGGGATAAAAAGGGAATTTGTGAAATTTTGATGCCTGAAGGCCAATCTTGACAGGCAAAAGGCATGATACTACCACACCACTAAATTTAAATCAATCCTTGGCTCACAGGCATCAATTGGCCATATCTACATTTTTGAGTCACCATGTGCAAGGGTCTTTTTTCCTGAGAAGATGCAGAAAAAACGGGTAATTTGTGAAATTTTGATGTGTGAAGCCAAATCTTGACAAGCAAAACACGCAAGAATAACACACCACTAAATAAAAATCAAACCTTGTCTCACAGGCATCAATTTTCTATATCTATTTTTTTGTTTCACCATGTGCAAGGGTCTTTTTTCCTGAGAAAACACTGAAAAAAAAGGTAATTTGTGAAGTATTCATGCATGAAGCCAAATCTTGACAGGTAAAACATGTTATGATACCACACCACTATAGCAAGAATGAAAATTGACTCACAGATATCAATTGTACATATTTATGTTTTTGATACACCATGTGCACAGGTCCTTTTTCATGAGGAAAGACAGAAAAAATTGGTAATTTGTGAAAGTTTGATGTGTGAAGCCAAATTGTGACAGGCAAAAGGCATGATACTGCCACAACACTTGATGAAAATCAACTCCTGACTCAAAGAAATCAATTTGCAATATCTATGTTTTTGGTTCACCATGTGACAGGGTCTTTTTGCCTAGGAAGATGCAGGAAAAATAGGTAATTTGTGAAATTTTGATGCGTGAAGCCAAATCTTGACAGGCAAAACACATGACACTACCACACAACTATATGAAAATCAAAGCTTGGCTCAGGGGCATCAATTTGCCATATCTATGTTTTTGTTTCACCATGTTCAAGGGTCTCTTAATTTCCTGAGAAAACACAGGAAAAATAGGTAATTTGTGAAATTTTGATGTGTGAAGCCCAATCTTGACTGTCAAAATGTGTGATACTATCACAACTGTCAGCCTGAGAGACAAAACTGTTGCCCACAAAGCTTCAAAAATGTTCTCTCCAGATTCCCCTCATTTTTCTGATCCCTTTCATCTATTATTGTCCATACTAGTTGTGATGTATAATTGAGGAGTAATTACACCTTGAACATCTATTATTTTCTAAGTTCAAACCATAATACCATATTGAATATATGCACTTTAATCAACAAGGTTAACCATTTTTTCAGCTGGCTGAATGAAAAACTTCATCATCACTCAGAACCACCAACTTAGCAGAATCAGACAACTCTGGACAACATCACTCCTCACTACTCAATCAACACAGATTCCATCACATCCCTATGTTGTTGTGGTCATTTGGTGTCATCTGATTGAATAGTAAGCAGCTTGTTCCAAGTTCTCTCTTCCTTCAAAGCTCTTCTGAGCTCTTGATCTTTTCATCCATCCTGCTCATCTTCTTCTCCAATCAAATAAAGAACAAAACCAATAAACATATCATCTTTGCCTCTGTGGACTGCTGCTAAAATTCACATAGTTTTCCTGCTACACAACCTTTGCCAGTTTCCTTTGGCATAAAAAAGCAAGGCATTCTTTGACTGGACCTTCTCTGTTTCTTAAGAGAATAGGGATTGGCTTAGCTGCCCTTAAACCATCCTCCTTTAAGGAGAGAACCAGAATAGCCCATAGAAGTCCAAAGATCATCATATTAATAGTTATAACCCTATTCTTCTTCCTCTCCTTCTTCCTTCTCTACTTCACAAAAGTTGTCCTCTCCTTATCCTTTCTGGAATCAACTATTGTGCTCCCCTTTCTTGTGTCCTGTTGTCACATAAGAGACCCAGGCTCAAAACACCACTTTATGAAAATCAATCCTTGGCTCACAGGCATCAATTGATAATATCTTTGGTTCTGATTCACCATGTGAAAGGGTCTTTTTCCTGAGGAAAACATGGGAACAATAGGTAATTTGTAAACTTTTGATGCATGAGGCCCAATCTTGACAGGCAAAAGGCATTATACTACCACACCACTATACTCAAATCATCACTTGACTCAGAGGCATCAATTGGCCAAATCTATGTTTTTGGTTCACCATGTGCAAGGGTCTCTTTTCCTGAGAAAACATGGGAAAAATAGATGATTTGTGAAATTGTGATGCGTGAAGCCTAATCTTGACATGCAAAAGGCATGATACTACCACACCACTATTTGCAAATCAACACTTGAATCAGATTCATCAATTGGCCATACCTATGTTTTTGATTCACCTTGAGCAAGGGTCTTTCTTCCTGGGGAAACACAGAAAAATAGGTAACTTGTGAAATTTGGGTGTGTTTGAGGCCCAATCTTGACAGGCATAAAGAATGATACTACCACACCACTATATGAAATTCCAACCTTGAATCCCATGCATCAATTGGGAATATCCATGTTTTTGATTCCCCATGTGCAAGGGTCTTTTTTCATGAGAAAATACAGAAAAAATGGGTAATTTGTGAAATTTTGATGCGTGAAGCCAAATCTTGATAGACAAACACGCAATACTACCACACCAATTTATATAAACCAAACCTTGGACCACAGGCATCAATATTCTATATCTATGTTTTTGTTTCACCATGTGCAAGGCACTTTTTCCTCAGAAAACACAAAAAAAAGGTGATTTGTGAAATATTCATGGGTGAAGTCAAATGTTGACAGGCAAAACATGTGATAATAACACACGACTATATGAAAATCAAATCTTGGCTCAAAGGCATTAATTGGCCATATTTATGTTTTTAATTCACCGTGTGCTGCAAGGGTCTTTTTTCATGAGAAAATGCAGAAAAAGAGGGTAATTTGTGAAATTTTGATGCGTGAAGCCACATCTTAACAGGCAAACGGCTGCATGAGACTGCCACATCACTATATTCAAATCAACCCTTGACTCAGAGGAATCAATTGGTCATATCTATGTTCTTGATTGACCATGTGCAAGGGTCTTTTTTTCTGGGAAGACACAAGAAAACTAGATAATTTGTGAAATTTTGATGCATGAAGACAAATCTTGACGGGCAAAACATGTGTTACTAACACATCACAATACAAAAATCAAACCTTGGCTCACAGGCATCAATAGGCTATATCTATGTTTTTGTTTCACCATGTGCAAGGGTCTTTTTTCCTGAGAAAACACGGGCAAAATAGGTAATTTGGGAAATTTTGATGTGTGAAGCCCAATCTTGACCAACAAAATGTGTGTACTACCACACCACTATGTGCAAATCAATCCTTGGCTCACAGGCATCCATTGGTAACATCTAGGTTTCTGATGCACCATGTGAAAGGGTCTTTTTTCCTGAAAAAACAAGGGAAAAATAGGTAATTTGTGAAATTTTGGCACGTGAAGCCACATCTTGAGAGGCACAAGGCATTATACTAAAGGTTTTGCCGCAATGAAAAGATTGTCAAAGTGAGACTATAGAGCACCAACTGCGGAAACCACTTGTTACAACAAGCCTTTTGGCTGTTGGTGACTGTTGGGTACTTTTGCATTTGAGAACAGAAATTGATGGTAGTGGGGTTGCATGGCGTCACAGTGCGGGGTTCAGAAAAGGCTGGGAATGGTGTAAATGGATGTCTGCAGGGAGGAACCGGCAGATGAGAAAGGGAGTTTGGAAAATACAAAGGACAGTATCTTTGTGTGACATCAGGGAGCAGAGGGCAGCAAAAGGAGGAAAACTGAATCAGCTTGTCCCAGTGCATTGCCACATGAAGTGCTTGACCTGATTGACAAGTGCAACAAAATTTCTAAAATCCATGCAAAATATTTATACTAATGTTTTGCATGGTCTTCAGATTGCCTTGGAAAGTTGTCCACATTAATACAGATGTTTTGCATGGAGTTTACCAATTTTGTTGCACTTGTTGATCAGGTCAAGCAATTTTTGTGGCAATGCACTGGGACAGCCCCTGGGTGAGGCACCACGATAATAACTTCCTCAAATGCCTGCAGTTGACATGTGGCATCTTGAGTATTACTGAAGACCTTTGTTGATGCAAGCTTGGAGTGAGGTAAGCTTCACTGCTGGAATTGATTGGTCAAACGCAGCTGGTCGAGAAGTTCTTGAACAGCGGTGTTTGACCACTGATTGGACAGGCACGGTCTGACCAAAGCCCGTGCCAGCCAGTTGGATGGGCCTGTCCAATAGGTTTGACTGCATCCAGTCACCACCAGCCAGGAACTGATTGGGCAGACCATGGCCAGGATGGGCTTTGGTTGAATGGTGCATGTCCAAGATCACTGGTTGAACATGTCTGTCTGAGCACTGCTTGACCAGCCATGTTTGACTGGTCAATGCTGACAGTGCTTACAATAGTGTCATCTTGTGATACAGTAGTGATATGATGTTAGTATCTTGTAATATGACAGTGATCTGATATTGTTATATTGGAATATGACCGTTATATGATATGGTGATATGGTGATGTTATATGAGGGTGGTTTGAAAAAGTTGACCACTACAAGATATCCCGTATATCCCGTAATGTCTTACTCAGTATCCCGTACGGAATATGTTGTAGGGTATGTAGTGTGAAATGGATCACAGATTGACACCTAACCAAATATATTATGCCCATCAGGATGAATAAAAACAATTACTTGAGACACAAAACCTGATATAATTCTTTGTGTGTGTGTGATATTCCTTATGGATTGTTCATCTGAAGATTATTTTCTGATCTTCATGGCAAATGTGGTATTTTGCTAGTAATTCTTGATTCACTAGAACAGTAATGTGAAAGTGTGCTGGCAATTGTTTCTCCACTGTTGTGTAATGGATTGAAAGTTTGGAGTTACACATCTACATAAGATTCATTTAGTGTTTCAAACATCAAGATAATTTGTTTAGCTGTCCAGAAAGGAGTGCAAAATGGCATCATCTTTAGTTTTACATCTTCCAACCCTTTTGGCCAAACAATCTGCCTTGCAGATACTACCTTCAAGAGAATATGAGGTCCATCCAGTTCACAGAATTTTTCTGTTACATGGTCATGTCCCTGTCAATGCTGGGTTTTACATGCTTCAATTTTGGTACACATTTCCCACTTTGAGATCACTGGAGGTGCTTGTTCAATTATCAATCCCAAGAACCTAAAACTGTGCCCGGTTGATTTCTGTCCTGCTATTTCTCATTGATCCACATTTTCTTAATTTGATTATCATTGGCCAAGTTTGATTCAGAATAACAATTTTTTAATAAATTCACCCAAAATATGCTGGGTTTTTGGAAAAGAAATAATTTATTTCATTTTGACCACAGGCAAGTTACGCACAAGTTGAAACACACATCAACTGAAGTTGAACTAGACTTTTAATCAAACTGAAAGAAAGTTGAACATGTCTTCAACGCTATATCATGTAGTAATTGCAACTGAGTTGGAACCTACTTATAACAGAGTTACAGATAGTTGGGATTGAGTTACGGATAAAACATATGGTAAAGCACTTGCTAGCAAGTGCCATGGAATCATCCCTGGTGATACAAATTGGTGAGTTCTTTGCTTCCTTTTCTTCTTTTTTTCTTCCATCTCTCTTTATCCTTGGGCAATTTTCGTGTACTGATTACTTGATCTTTTATTAGCACCAGTTTGGATCCAGATTTGAGATGTGGGGACGCTTCAAGTCGGCCAACTTGCTGGTTAGCAGTGCTGCACCCAGCAGCACTGTACATCATCTGGTTGGCCTCTCTGTCAACTGCTCAGGAGCTTCTTGGTACCAAAGCCGACTGGTGATGCTCCCTCCTCCTGGTTCCAGGTCTATAAAAGCCACCGGTTTCGTCGTCCTTTCTCTCCTCATCCGCTTTCATCAGCACTTCTTCAGAGCCCATCAGCAAAATTCCCTTCTGAAGTTTAGTAGTTCCCTCTTCCATATCATCATGCTTTGTGCTCCTTCCTTCACTCGTTGTGCCTCTGTCGTTGCCAATCCCAGATTGGCTTCTCCTTACCCCTTGCGATCCCGCCGCCGAACCCTGGCCAACCCGCCTGCCATCGGGCAGCCGACCTTTGCAGGTAGCCGTGGCCAACCCATTGTGGTTGACAACCCGGCTCCTGTTGCCCCCGGCAAATTGCCGGTAGTCTTTGATTTCCAAGCGCCCCCGGGCCTTGGCCCTTTCCGTCCGATGACGCCTTGTCCCGGCTTGGATTCCCCGGTTTATCGTCCTGAAACTCCGTGTCCTCCCAATCTTGATTCCCCGGTGTCCTCCTCTGATGAGGAGAACCCCTTCGTCAATCAGCTTGCCTCGCCGGTTCATCAACCCGCCAGATTCCCTTGTCCTTTTCTCAACGGGGACAAGCACCTCCTTGCCAGTCTTCAGCCCTTTGTGGTTCATTGCGCCATGATTGGCGATGGCTGGGCAAATGCCCCTTCATTTCACCATCCAATGCCGCCCCATCCTGATTCTCCCGACGTTGGTGCCCCTTTTGGTTTCGCCCCGGCGGCCCCCGAGTTTAACTTGCCGCCAATCCCTCCTGCTGATCCAACCGTGGATACCTATCCATTCACGGACTTTGCGCCAGTGCCAACCCCTGAACCTCGTGGCTTTTTTGATCCCTCCGTCTTCCATATGTTGAACAAGCAGCAAATCAAAGACTTGCTCAAACGCCACCATGAACCGGCGCGCTTCGATTGATACGCTTTTGGCCCACAACACTTCACCAGTTTCTACGAGAGCATTTCCAGTCACTATGTTTGTCTCTGTAAACAGGTCCCGCCAACCACTCCAGCTGAGCACGCGATGTGATTTGCCTTCTTCTGCTTCATGGCCCGTTGCTACCACTCGTTCAACCGTGTGGTTCTCTAGGTAAGCCCGTTTCTTTTCCTTCTTTGACTGTTTTTGTTGATGGCCTTTACTGATCCCTCCTGTACTTTTTCTTTTAGGTCAGCTCGTCTACTTCTTGTCGGCTGCGTTTGCCTTTCTCTTGACCAACTGTAAGTCTTTTGCTTTCATTCAACCTGCTTGTTTAGCACGACCCAAGCTGACCTCTACAATCGTTTCCTCCCAGCTTTGTCTGTCCTTTCCCTTGCGCGTGTCCAGATGCTTAGCACGGTAAGTCTTTTTCTTTTTGTCTTCTCTATGCTTGGCTTTTTGTTGTTTTGTTACTGATCCACGCTATGTTCTTCAGGTCCTTGCATAGGGTAAACTTCCAGAAAAAACCAAAAAAAAAATTGCTTGTTAAAACCATAAACCATCAAAAAAAATTAAAAATCCTCTAAATCCTAAAAAATCGATTCTTGTATAGTAGATAAGCCTAGCCAGTAGTATCAGTAGTATCTTGTCCCTTTTTCTATTTATCTTGTCCGTCTACGTCTCTGCCTATGCTAATCTTATCTAAACCCCTCCCCCAACTTATGAGATTGTCCCCAATCTTCCTGAGAGTTGATGAGTCTGTGAGTCTTTGAGTTGGACTGTTTGGATAAAAGATTGAGTGTGAGAAAAAAAGAAAAAATGAGAGAAGAAAAGAAAAGAGAGAAGAAAAAAAAAATGAGAGAAGAATTCTGAGTTGAAAATTAAAATGTATAAGCTGATCTTCTGGTTGTAGTATCTTTAGTATGAGTGTCAGTAGAAATCCTGTTAGTACATATGTTGTCTTACTAATACAGAGAAAAAAAAAACAGAGGCCTCCTCCCCCAACTTATGAACTCTTGAAGGAGTATGTTTTTTAGTGTTTTTTATGATTTTTCCCTGTTTTTTAGTTTTTCAACTGATGTTTGGTTGATTGAGAGAGATAATTTGACAGTCTGAAATGTAAGCTTTTTTTTTTTTTTTATATTTGAACATTTTATTCTCTTATCCAGGAGTGTGTCCTATTCTGATTGATCCATGATGTCTTCTTCATCATCTTCTGCTTGCTCTTCTTGTTCTGATTGGCCTTCATCTTCTGGATCCAGCTCTTCTTGTTGTATGTCTTCAAGATTAGGTTCACGTGGAAAAAACCTCTTGATGTGAGATGCTGCGTAAGTCCTCTTCAGCTTCGTCCCATCCATTTCTTGCAGCAAGTAGGATTCTTTGGGTAGTTGTTCCTTCATCTTGAATGGTCGTTCCACCTGTTGGCAAAGAGCTTCCCCCACTGATCTTCCAAACTTTTGTTAAATACTAGTACTGAATCGCCCGGATCCAGTGGTTCTTGTAATCTTGCTGCCATCTTTCTGTCCCAATACCATACTGAGGCTTCCTGTGTCTTGAGCAATTTTTGGTGAGCTTCTTCTATGATTTCATCCCTTCTGTCCAGCTGTTTCGTTTGAGCTTCCAGGAGTTCTTCTGTCGTACTGATATCAAGCCAGTCAATCCCTAGGTAGGTATCCATTTCTAGATCCACGGGTAACACAGGTAGTTGTCCAAAGATGATCTCGTATGGCGTGTATCCAGTGGTCCTTTTTGTTGAGATTTGGTCTGAAAATAGCACCAGAGGTAAGTACTCCCTCCATTTCCCCCCAGACTGACCACACATTTTGACTAAAGTATCTTTGCTTGTTTTGTGGCCCCTCTCTACCATTCCATTAGCTTTGGGATAGTATGGCAAGGTTAGTACTAGTTTGGCTCCAATCTTGTGAACTGCCTTTACAAACTCCTTCTCAAATTTGGCTCCATTATCCGTAGTTACTGTCTTGATTGACCCGTATTGATAAACCCAGTACTCCAGGAGAAATTTTGCCATGTTACTTGATGTGAGTTTAACCAACGGAGCTGCTTCTACCCATCCGGATAAATCGTCCCTGGCCACTATAAGATACTTATATTGGCCTGCTTTGATATGACACGCATCTAGTGCTACTCTGCCGAACAGACTGCTGGTACCGATTGGATTTTGAATTTCCCTGGGAACTAGTGGGTCTCTTTTCTGACAAGCTTCACAGCTATGAATCCATAATCGTACTTTCTTCTTCAAGCTTGGCCACCAGAATCGTTTTACTAGTTGTTGATATGTCTCCCCGATTCCGCGGTGTCCTAATTCTTCGTGAACCTTTCTAAGCAACTTGTCTTGGTAGGCCTCCTTGGAAATTACAATCTGTGGTGCTGGTGAGTGTTTTCTCATCAGTCTCCCTTCACTGCTAAAAAACCTGGCTGAGTTCCGTTGTAGTTTTGCAAAATCTTCTAGATCCATGTCAGGGGGTTTTTCTAGGGTTTCCAGATAGTGCCTGAGGTGTCGCCAGTATCCCAAAGCTTCCCATTTGTTTTCTTCTTTGTCTGATTCCAGCAAGCAGATTCTATACTAATAACATGGTTTGATAAATGGTTCTTCTTCATTGAAATCTGGTTGATCCTTGTAAAATTCTTCCTCCTCGCTGGAAATTGGCCTTCTTGAGAGCGCATCTGGGAAGGTGAAAGTCTTCCCTGGCTTATGTACTATGTCAAATGAGAAAAGCTGAATGAACGCCACCCATCTGGTCATAGGAGCATTTGGCAGGGAGGGAGAGTTGATCATTTGAATTAACAATTTTGCATCTACTTGAAGTTTGAAATGTTGGCCCCAAAGGTACGTCTGTAGCTTCTTCATGATCCTTGCTACTCCACATAATTCTAGTTTGGGCTGAGAATATCTTGACTCCACAGGTGAAAACACTATTAATTCGTAGAGGACCGGTTGATCTAGTCCAGTGTCCAGTTCTTGCTGTGATAAGACCGCTCCGGCTGCTATGAAACTTGAGTCCACTGCTAGTCAAATAATCCCGGCTTCTGGTGAATAGTCAATGCTCTTCAGAACAATATCTTTGCCAATTATCTTCTTAAGTCTGTTGAATGCTTCGTTGCAGTCGCCACTCCATATCCATTTGGCTTCCTTCCTGGTCAGTTGTCTAAGTGGCGCCGCTTTCTCGGATAGGTTCTCTATAATATTCATACGTAAGTGACTAGTCCTAGGAAACCTCTGAGCTCAGTAACATTTTCTGGTGTTGGCCATGTCTTTATCTTGTTCTTCTTCTGTTTAGATACCCGTCGCCCTTCTTTTGAGACCAGGGACCTACAATATCCAAAGCTGGTACGCAACATGCAAACTTCTTGCCTGAAATTGTGAGTCCAGCTTCTTCAATCCTAAAGAGTATTCTTTCTAGAGTGATGGCGTATTCCCAAATGAACTTTCTGATTCCTGGATTTTCTTCTAGTACTTCTCCATTATATGTTGATTGTGGTCCTTTGATTCCCCCATGTCAATAAATACGCCTACGTGTTCTGGTATTTCGTCCTGAAGAATCCACATCATCTGTGCTTGATATACTGCTACTGAATTTGTTGTCCCTTGAGGTAATCTGGTGAGTTGAAATCTTCCTAGGGGTGTATCAAAGGTTGTTAATGGTCTTGATTCTTCAGCTAGTTCCCTTTCGTCATATCCACCCATTATATGCCTAAGCCATAACACAATTGTCCAGCAAATGCTTCAATAAATTATTCCGTGGCAGGTGGCAATCCGGCATCCCTGATAGTCACTTGGTTCATTTCTTGAAGGTCGTGGACTATTTGAAGTTTTCCATCATGCTTCTTGACACAAAAGACTGGGCTGGAATAGCTAGAGGTTGATTGTTTATATAGTTTAGTTCTGATTCTTTCTCTTACAAGTTCTACATACTTGTCCTTGATGGCTGCAGGTATGGGAATGGTTTCTTCCGCCATGGCTTGTGATCAATAAACGGAATGACGTAGGGTAAACCGTAAGAGTGTTTCAATCATCCTGTTTGGCTGGACAGAAAGCCAAAGCCCCCTGTCTGAGTACTACAATATGCTTGAATAATTTTAGTTCTTCAGGTTGCAACCATCCTTCTGGTCCAAAACTTATAACACCTAGACGTTCCTCCGTTATCTTCCAGTTGGTTGAAATTCTGGTGGGTGTGGAGTGAGTGGAGTTTTGTAGGGATCTCTAGATAGTGGTGGTCTTTGAAGAGGTGGGTTGATAGATTTAGGCATTGCTTGGTTTACTGGTCTGACCTTCTTCCCTACTGGTTTATATTTTGTCATGCACCACAGGTTATCTTCTTTCCAGTTCTTGCAAAGGTCGTCCTGAATCCTTGTCCCTAGTCCTGTCGCGAGTAAGTTGCTTATCATGATATCTTTATCTTTATGGAAAGTTCCTGCTGTCCAACTACTAAATTTGTTGGATATGAGCTGAAAGGTTCTATTTTTGGGTTTTGCTAATTTTTCTCTGTTTTTTGATCTTTTCCTATATATAGTTATAGGTTTTTGATATGATACCCTCTAAAATGGAAAGTGAATAGATAGAACTGATGAAAATGATCTTGAGGAAAACTAAATAGATCCCACTGATGATAGCTAATATTTTTATTACCCAGATTGTTTGTTCTTTAGGCATTCTAGGATTGATGGTTGTTACTGGGTCCACTTGCAATCCTTTGGTCAGAACGCCTGAATTCATAAAAAATGCTGCTTGCTTGATGAGTCTGAAATTTGTGCTGAATTTCCACTTAGGTGCCTGAACTGATTCCAGCCTGATCCTTTTCCTATCCTGGCAATTGGTACCGTGACTCGTCGTCCAATGTCCCCTTGGAAGTGCAGATATTCTCCGTCTCCTGGGTACTCCAAAGTACGGTCGTAGTCAAATAAGAAGGGTTGTCCTAAGATGCACTCTTGAGCTTGAGGTGCGACGAAAAGGTGTACTGGTCCCGTAAATCACCCAATTGTAACGTTACAGTTCTCAACCACTCCTTCCATGTCACATTGTTCTCCCCAAACTCCTCTCATTGGGATATCCACTTTTACTACTTCTAATTTGAGATCAATTTCTAGTTTTGCTGGGATGACAGTGACCATAGATCCCAAATCAACCATGAAGGGCACGCGTTGATCCATAATCCGTGCTTCAATATAACCAAGTGCGCAGCTGTAGAAGCAATTAAAGTCTTTCTCTGCTTCGTCTTCTTGATTAACCATTGCTCCCGCTACTTTGTGGCTTTTGATTTGACAGTTTTGATATAGGATAGCTTTGTATTCTTCGGACCTGTAACTCTGTCTTGCAGCTTATTGATGAGCTCCTCCACGTACGTTGGTGAAATGGCTGTGAGCTGTGAGAAGGTGGTAGGTATTTTGAGATTATCTAGTTCTGTTAACAGTGCTGACTTGGCTGACTGCTTATCCTTCTTAGCTCTTGGTTTGTCCAGGATTCTGCCAGGAGGTCTTCGAACTGCAGGTACTTCTGCAATTACTTCTTCTGCTGGTTTGTCTTGGTCTACGTCCATTGCGGTTTCTTCTCTTTGAACTTTTCTTTGACCTTGTAACGCTTCTGCTCGTGTCATGGCCGCGTTAGCTTCCATCCGCACCCGCTCAAAATTGGCCGCTCCTAGTTTAGGTGGACTCCAATTGATTTGACTTAGAGCTGAAGTCATGTCTGGGACCTCTTGTTCCTCATGTGGAGTTTGGAATACTGATGGGTTATCTGTCTGAAATGCTGATGTGACTGTTGCTTTTGGTGGGACTTTTGCAGATTCTGTAGCCACCACGTGTCAAATCGGCCTGTTTGGGTTCCAGGGTATTTGTTGTCCACTTGGCAAAAACCAATTGTTCCCGTTTCTTCTAACTAATCCTTGTTGTTTGTCTTTGAGTGCTTCGGGACATTTGAAGGTGTTATGTCCCTCCTTATGGCAGTAGTAACATGATTTGGGTTTTTAGAGCTTGCCTGTGGGCTTTGGATTGCCTCGTGAGAACTCGTTGTCGTTACTTCCTCCTGGTTGTGGATAGTTTAGTGGCGTGTGGCTGGCTCTTTGATTCTTGAGGCTAGCAATTTCTTTCTCCATGTCGACTATCTTTTTCTGCAATGTTGCTTGATTTGGAATTTCTTCTAACATCCTTTCGCGTTGTTTATTATCACCTTTCTGGACGTCTAGCGCCTTCTGCATCACTTGATTTGATTCCGCAAACCCGCTGATGTTAGAGAATCCTGGTTCTTTGACTTGTATCTCGGCTTCCGCGGCTAGAAGTACGTGTTCCCATTTGGGTGGTTTGCTACTTCCGTCTGGCCCCTTCGGCAACTGTTTTTGGGTGACTAATACTCGTTTGATATTCCTCTGGCTTGTTGGAGAAAATGCTGATAAGAATTGATATGAAGCATCTTCCTTTGCTCGTAGTTTTTCGTTTTTAATAAGGTATTGAAGGATGGCAGAAAATTTTCCTAGATATGTTTTATATTCTTGAACCGTTGCTAATCCGCCTTTCTTTGATATTTTGTTTCTGAGATCGGCTAGGTCCTGTTGGGTGTGGAGAATTGTGTTGTCCCTTTTGCCCCAAAGTTCCATCATGGCGGGTTGTAATATTTCCCAGTTGGCGTCATCGTATCCGTCCATGGCTTCTAGTTCTTGCTTTAGTCTTTCGGTTTTCACAAATCGCCCAATCTGCATGGCCATAGCGTATTTGTCTAGTTCAAACACCCTTGCTTCTCGCTCATATCTTCTCAAAAAGCCGTGAAG